>CM038350.1:33847779-34245279 GCA_021464625.1 Proterorhinus semilunaris
ATTGTACTCACACCTCAGTTTTATTAAAAATGAAAAATGACCCGCACTCAATGAGAACGATGAGAAGAAGATGATGACGATACAAAGCACCTCATCTCTGTGCTGCACGAGGAGACTTCCCACAGGCCCATTCATACAAACGTAGTCATTTTCTGCAAAATGAAGTTCAGATCCCGACCAAACATTGATGTCACGTCGTGTTCTCCGGAGCCTGGGCTTGCAGCGGCAAGTGAGCAAAGAAAGAGTGGAAGGTGCAGAGAGGGAAGACATATCTGAGCTGAAGTTTTCTGTGGGCTGCAGGGGCGGAGCAGAGGAACTCAGGTTCTGAGGGGAGTGGGCACCAAACTATTAAACTGTTACATCTAAACTCAATTAATTTAATTCAACAAATATTATTGGTGTATTTTTGAAAGTCGGTTTAATTTTAATGAGCTACTTAATGGGCGTGGAACGCTCTTCTCTTTGGTCCTCATGGCGGAGAGCTGACATTGCTGTAATACCACCCCCTGGTGGCCAAGGGCGACTCCAAAAGACACTTGGTAAACAGGATTCTTATGTAGCTTTTGGCCTCGTTTAAACTGCCTAGAGCACTAAAATGGCTTGTAGCGGCCCTGGACCACGTTGTCACGACAGGAACCGAATAAACCATACTAGTAAAATATTGTATTCTTTAAATGCACTTTACAGGAATGTTCCTGCGTAGATGTTGATGCTACATCTTCTCTGAGAGGATTTTCTTGTTATCTATTGAATGTTTTGTCCCGTTCCAAACGTACATTGTTTAAAACAGCCGTTGCTCATTTCTGTTGATTTCTGAACTGAGTTGCTCATGAAGGTTTTTGTGCCAAGAAAAAAAGACATAGATCGTTCACATTTGTCACATAAACAACCCCTGATCCCAGATTTCATGTCTTTGTAAAGAAAAGGGAAAGTGTGTATTCTGGCTCGCCGGGCTACACATGAACAAGCTGCCATTTTGATTTAACTGCATTATAACAATCGAGTGGCACAGTAATAAACTCGGTTTGAGTGCAGAACAGGTCCAGTGATTGTGTCTGGACTTCCTGAATCTATTTATCACACGACAAAATCCAGGAAACACAAACCACAGAGCGTTTCAGCAGCAGGAGAAAATATGACTGCAGACACAAAGACACAGTTGCATTTTTCGACAAGGGAAGTACGTCACATGGTTACTTTTGTGTTATATACTTCCACAAGTAACGGCTTTTTATTTCATGTGCACAGAAATTCTGACTAAATGACTGAAAGAGATTTCAGGAAGGGGAACCGGAGACTGCGGCCTATTTGCATGACAAGGACATTAGCGCCGTTATCGCGTCAGATGGCTGTCTTTGCTGACGGAGCAATCATCTAATGAACTCTGTAATTTGATAAACGATTTAAAAAGTTGCCCCGTTCAAAAAGCCGTGAAAAGTGTCAGGCTGCAGATCTAAAGCTAAGCGGCTGTTAAATTGGGACGCAGGGTCAAACAAGTGTCGGGTAAATGGCCAAGGACTAAAGAGATTATTTCAACAGGAGAGACTGTAGCGCGACGAATGTTTTATTGCAAAGAATATAGGCCTTAAATGACAAATCAGGATTTATCACTCAGGAGAAGACATGGAGTGAATGAGGAGGCTCGTGATTGTGCTGCCGCGGTGAATGGGAAATATTATATTTGAATACAGGAAGCAGTATCGAAATTATCAGTCCCCAGTGAATTTGTGTTTTTCTGATCATTGGTCAAGGCTCTATACCTGTTTTTTTTTTTTTTTTTTTTTTTGGAATATAATTTGTTACCTTCTTCTGTATTTTGTAAACACAGCAATTTGTAGGGAAAAAAAAACACTGTGTATCTAATTATAAAGCTTATCTATCGCTATGTACAGTAATATAACAGCTAATGGTATATAACACTATGAAACAATAGGCTACGGCTTTTTGTGGAAGAGAATTTTGTAATAAACTAAGTTCAACAAGCACAGCTTAAAAGGCTGCTTTACTGTATATGTAGCTGGTGGTTTTAGTGACTTTATTGGTGCTTATTACTTTTGTTTTAATGTGATTGATCGGAGCTAATCTTACCTGTGTCTCATGGCCCAAGACACTTTCTCCAAAGTTAGCAGCTCTCCTCTCATCCTCGTTGCAATAGTCGTGCAACGGCAGTAGTCCCTGAGAGCAGCTAACATGATGTTTTCTGACAATCTGCAGGCGTTTTCTTTGACAGCCTGACAGTTAGTTTCCGATGAAGGGACAGCATGCGCAGTTACTTAAGCCCAATCCAATTTGATTCGACTAAGCGGTTACATCCAGCTCTAATCTGACCGTAGTCTCCAGTCGACTCAGGGGGAACGTCAGATCGCTGCCCCCCAATCGAATCTGTCAGGTTTACATGGGTTTGGGTGATCCTGTTCTGGTCTGAATGGGTGAGAGGTTCCACTTTCCCTTTGTCATGTAACCGCAGTGAATAACCCTGCAAGCTGTGAAAGGTGCTTATAAACTCCCCCCTCTAAAGAACAGGGAATGTTAAGAATGAGTTTGGACGCAGCTAACAATTTACTTTACTTGTTCCCTCTATAGTTGTTTGTAGACTGAATCAAATCTGGTACAGAGCCTTTAACGTTTTAATGGTGATAACGGGGTATTACTGGAGCTACCTTTATCTCAGTTTGAGCAAGGGAGCAACATGAGAGATTATGGGAAAAGCCATGTTTACAGTGAGGCCATTGCTGCCCATTGTGGAGGAATCTGTCCGTCAAAAGCCTGCCGTCCTTCATCCCAAATTCCAATGATTATTTTAAATACTTATCGACCTAAAGTGATTTGTTGAAATAGGCAAGGCAAGTTTATTTGTAGAGCACAATTCATACACAAGGCAATTCAAAGTGCTTCACAGTTGCATAAAATTACAAGAAAACAGATCAAATCAATCAATAAAACATCAACATAAAAATTAATCAATTACAGTAAAAGGCAAGAGTGCAGATAGAATACTTTCAGTTTTCATCTGCTCGGGTAAAAAGAGCTGTTTTCAGCCTGGATTTGAACATTGTCAGAGTTGAGGCCTGTCTCACATCCTCATGAAGACTGTTCCAGATTTTAGCTGCATGAAACTGAAACGCAGCCTCACCGTGTTTAGTCCTGACTCTGGGAACCACCAGGAGACCCCTCCCTGAAGTTCTCAGGGCCCGAGATGGTTCATACGGCTCTAACATGTCAGAGATGGACTTTGGTACTAATACTTCATTACCGACTAGACATCACATTTAGAAATGACTAAAATGGGACCAAAACGCATTTTCATCCAATAGACTAAAAACTAAGAGGGCTGCCGAAAACAACACTGGTTCGAATGGATGTCAGGAATCCATCTCCAGATCTTGATCTTCATCAGGACACACACCGAAAAGCCCTTGTTAGCCTCTGTGTAGACAAAAACAACCACACAACAGAGTCACATTCGACTAATTATAGCCCAACAGCCCGAGCTGCTGCCTGGGCCATTCCCACTGATGTTAGCTCTGATGTCGCAGCAGGCACGGGCCTGTCCCAGCTATGTACTTCCAAACTCATCAGAAAAGCTTGTCCACACAGGCTCCAAAGTGTGTTGGAGTGCACGTAATTATGCTCAGAGAATGTGACATGTGCTAGGCTAGTCATTACTTACAGAAGAACTATAACAGCACAGGAAGAGGCAGAGGAAACAGCCGTCTGAAACCTACACCTGGTGACACACTCGCAAGACGCCATTATGCATATTAGGGACGGTCCGCATTTGTCACAATCCGACACTAATCACGATACTCAGGGGCCGATCCGACACACATTGTAACCTTCTTTTCTCCCAGTAATCATTTTCAGAGCTAATCAGAGCTTTTCTTTTGTTGATGCCATAAACAAAAGACGGAGATGTTGGCTTTGGTTCGAGCCGTCAGTTCAGTTCAAACCCCACTGGAAAAAAAATATGTGCAAAGAGGTCAAAGTGCACTGTCAACATATAAAAGACCATGACACAACATAAAAACAAATGCCACATAAGCCACTTAAGGGTAAAATACTGTACAATAAAAAGTATAAACAGTAAAAAGCCATTTAGAGCTGTTTTAAAGAATATTTTGCATATAAAACAGTCTTTTGTCCAAAGTTTATAAACCAAATGCAATTTAACATTTATTCAGGGTTCAGAGGATTAAAAGTCATTAAATGAATTTGACCAAATTAACGCGTTGAATGTCATTAAAAAGCATTAAGTTGGATTCAAAGGAGCATTACATTGAAATGTATTGTAAAATTCTGACATCGCTCTACAGTTTTTTTTACTGTATAAGTTCATTGAAAATACCAAAATGATGGTGTAATATTCAGCTGCAGTTCTGGCTGAAACTTATAAAAATATTTTCTTACCTAAAAGTTGCCTGTATTGTCCAATTATCTTTCCTTTGTTTGATTAAATGTTTGCAAATCATTTGTTCTGCATTTGAACATTCAAATATAGTATTGGGGCATTGAAAAGCATTAAATCTGACTTGCTTCTGCCCGTTAAGATCGAAAAGTAAAGAAAAACACACAATGTAACAACGTGCTGTGTAACTGTTACTGGAAAACAAAGGAGTGCAGGATAAAAATGCCTCCAAACTATTGCGATACTTGATAAAGTATCGATACATGGTATTGCAGCAAAAAGTATTGCGATACGATACAATATTTTGTCTCAGCCCTAATGTATATATACAGATGCCAACACATCTCTGTAATGAATAGAATCATTCGAAAATAAAGCAGAATAGGCATACAAATGTGGGAATACCCCGGGGGAATATCCAAGACCTGCGTTTAGACTTTTGCGAGCGGTAATTGGCGTTGTCGGAGTAAACAGTGGCCTGTAAGTCTGCGCTGATGACCTCCCAGGGCTCTCGGACTTGGTCTCGACGGAGATATTAACCAACTTTTCCATGGCGCCGCTCCCTGCAGGCATTTTATCTTCAGGTTCCCTAAAAAACAAACAAACAAAGCATCAATGTACGAGCTCTTTTAGCATATACACTTAGCTGTGTTGTTTCCTCTCGTCTTTTGCTCGACACTCCGGGTTCTCCACTTCATTTTCCCATTTGGAACTGGTAATACAGTTTGATTGCCAACGTCTAATATCAATGGAATATACACATTACGATGGCTGGCTTTTGAGCTTTGTATTGGTGTTTAATATGTTGTGATTGACCGACGCTTTACACAAAGACTCCTTATGCAAAGTGCAATGGTTTTGGTATTGGCGTTGGCAAAAACTCGACAAGGACATGGGAAAATGGGCTCTGAACTGGGACTATACCGGATAAAAATCAGGACGTCTGGTCACCAGTTGGTCATGTAACTAGGCGGCTTTTCCAACCAACATGAACACGCTAGAATATTTAGTTTGAGGCCTTGAGCTTCTTTCGTCAAGATCTTGTCTTGACAATGTGACCACTGCACCAAGCCTTCTCCGGCACATTCCAAAGATTCTCAATGGGTTCAAGATCTGGACTTTAGTCATTCGGGATGTTCAGGTCGTGTGGCTGAACCTAGACCTGACCAACTGCAGCTAGTTAGAGACCTTTTGGGGTTAGGCAGTATTATTAGCTTCTCAAACCATTCTGCTCAATAACGGAACATATTACCAGATAGGTCAGACTCCCCTTGTTGGGCAATAAAGTCCAAGCACTTTCTTTTAAAGAGCAACCTGATCTGTACTCAGACCACGAGTCATATTTTCTGTCACTGCTTACCTCTCAATGCCTCTACACTGCTGTTCACATTAAATTTAAAGTACAATTTTTCTCAATGTATTAAATACCCGCCCGTGAGAGACAGTGCCCTTGACGTTGTGGCTTGTGGCAGTGTGGTTGGTTCCAGTGATGTGCATGAGTAGTCTCTGAGCGGGTGTGGAGGCCAGAAGGTTACAGACACAAAGCAGGAGCCACCGGAGCGACGCCCAATCTCTCACGACTCTCGTTCCAGACCGGGGCACCAAACCTGTTGTGGCTGCTGTTCTTTTTTTACGCTGCCATTTGCTGGGGCAACAGCATATCTGTCCAAAACCGTAACAGGCTGGACAAGCTGGTTAAGAGGGCGGGGTCAGTGGTCGGGGGGGTCACTGGACTCTGTTGAGGCAGTGGTTGAAAGGTGCATGGGGAGAAAGGTCCAGGCCATCCTCAGTAACTCCAGGCACCCTCTGCATGGGACTCAGAGCTCAGAGGAGCAACAGATCGGATCGTTTCCTCTCCGTATACAGCAGGACTGGGCGCTTCCGGAGATCCTTCATCCCTGCTGCAATTCGATTTAATAACGGTCATTGCTGATGTAAATGTGTGGGGGTTTAACTTCGGGCAAGTACTTTTTATTATATTTATATGTATTGTCTTTTTATCCGCTGTTTGCTACTGAAGGACAACTGAATTTCCCCTCGCTGGGATTAATAAAGTATCTATCTATCTATCTATCTATCTATCTATCTGTCTATCTATCTATCTATCTATCTATCTATCTATCTATCTATCTATCTATCTATCTATCTGTCTATCTATAATGCCTCTCTCCAGGGACAGATGGCCCAATCCTAACTTATTTAACTTGAACAGAACGGATTTGCTAACTATTAACATAATCCTATACTTCCCAGATATGTTTTTGTTCACAATACTACATTATACTTAAATAATCTAATATAGGTATCATTCAGGTATCGTAAACCAAGTATTGTGTAAGCACTGGTATCGGACGAAATGTAACGGTCATGCCCAGTCCAATTAGGTTCATTCGGTCTGGATCTAGACCTGCTGGTAATTGGACGGTCAAATATAATGAGAGCAGTGATGTTTGTTGCTTGTGAGGCACATGGAAAATGCAACTTTCAGTCTCGGGATATTGGGTAAACGTTACTTACTTCGAAATAACAATAACATTTTCCAATATAAACACATTTTCAACATAAAATACATTCTCACGATACTGCAAATAGAAATTTAAAGACAACATCGCGCGGATGGCCGAGACTCGTACCACACCCATTCATGCAGTCATTTATTGACAATCCTGATGCGCCACGTGGACAGTGCATGAGGGTGCTCTGTAAAGACCCGTTTCAGTAAGTAAGTAAGTAAGTGCTTTATTTGTCATTGTACAAGTGTACAACGAAATAGTGTTCAGGTGTTAGTCCTGAGCCGCTGCGACTGCTGCTGCTGCTATTGTGGGCCAACCTGAGCAACATGTTTGTGGAGGTCGGGGAAACTGTAGCACTCGGAGGAAACCTGGCTTGCTTCCTTCAGTCTCCTCTGATCGTCTGAAACGGTGCACCGCTTCCTGGGTTTGTCCCTGTTTCAGAGCGTGGTGTCCTGCACTGGTCAGCTCCTCCATCTCCTCCTTCCTACTGCGCAGCTCTCTCCGCTCCACAACAGTCTTTCAGCATCTTCTGGGAGGAGCGTAGCAGTTCATCTGTTTTGTTCTCTAGTGGACGTCCATTAGCCAGAACAATAGAAGGCATGTGTGGCTTAGCTGTGAGTCTCGCCCGGATACCTCCTCGTGTGTCCCTTCCTTGTTTCCTGTAGCTCTTTACATTACATTTTATCCATAAAAAGCTGGTCTAATCTATAAAGTCATCACTTTTACTCCCTCCTTTGTGTTTAAATTGCAGCGCCTAAACCAGTGGTTTCCAACCTTTTTTGTCTCACGTACCCCTTGAGTCGTTAATTTATAATCTAAGTACCCCTACTTTGAGGATCTTGCCAATATTATTACAAAGTGACCAACTAAACTAAGATGTACAGTGTTTAACAGTAATTTGTGTTCAAAATTAGGCTAAAATACTCTCAAAATCAAACTATGTACTGACAAACATAATTAAAACTAACTTTCCTTTGAAATTCACATTGAAATTCTACACAGTTTCACCTTCTTTTTTCATCTTAAATAATTCCAAGTACCCCCTGCTAGGTGCTCAAGTACCCCCAGGGGTCCCCGTACCCCTGGTTGGGAAACACTGGCCTAAACCATACAGAGAAATAAAACAGACTGTTTTTTACTTGTGGTCCACACAGCGCCCCCCTCAGACCTGTTAAACGCTGTTTAAAGTCAAATAAATAGGTTTAATGTGTCTTTCTTGTGCCAGACTCTTTGTCCAGATGATAGAAAACCAAAGCACCCCCCCCAAAAAAAGATTTACAAATGTAAGCGGTACTTTTTGGGAACGAAAAAAAAAAGCACCGAATGAGAGAGAGTGCTCAGCTCAGCCTTCTTCACACGACATCAACAAACATTTGGGCGTTTTTTTACCACAAAACTGCGGTAATCCCTATCATCGTCAGAAAAGGATCACATTTTAAAAGGTTTATTGGATTTTGTTATCTAGTTTAAAAAAAAAAAAAATCATGTCGCCTAATAATTTTCCACATGTAGGCGCGTGTCAGCCGAATGGCTCTTTCACCCGCTTTGTCGACCTTTTCCATAACAAAGGCCAGTGCCAAACCGGTCTGACCAGGTATAGGTTTTGGGACCGACCTCTGGCTGTGGCCAAAGCGTGCTAACCCGTGTCTGATGTGACGTGAACAGACTGCTGGCCTCTGACTGGCAACGAGAGAGTGGACAGCCCTCACTATTGACACGCAGGTCATGCGGATTTAGTATTTCACAACATCATACAGCTGTGCTAAAAGGGGATTTCGCTGATATTAGCATTTAGCCGCTGTTAGCGCAGCTCTAGCTGGTGTTAGCATAACATTTCCATGTAGCTTACCTCCATAGTAGTATTTAGCAGTTTCTTTTCTGTTTTAATACAGCTTGGCTCCCCTGAATGATTCCATAACTCCCACCAGAGGGCGGCATTTGTCCACTTCTGTTCTCATCGTGGCTTACAAAACTTTTAATGACGATCTGTACAGCGTGCTCCTCTGTGCGGCACCGCCCACAGCAACTGCGGGTGTCTGTGTGGCTATGTGGAACAACGGCTAAACAGTCCCCCTGTAATTTCAATTTAAAAGTTATGCCTCTCCGTGATTAGTTCCTAGCTGCAACTTCTAAAGCCGACTTCTTCATATAAAAACGGTCCAGTCTTTGGAGCGGTTCATTGAAAGGCAAAGGTCCCATTAAAGTGCCGTAAATCCCACTGCTATCCCCTCGCCCCGAACACACCTCAGGGCTCTGTACCAAACAAATGCTCGCCCTTCAAAGCGCGGCGCCGCTTAACCTTCCGGCCACCGGGCCCCCGACGGCGGCCAATAACAGCGCGGTAATCAGGTGTGAGAATGCGCGCTACTCGGGAGATGAGTATCTAAATGAGTTTCAGAAGGGCACACGGACCACTTCACTTTACTTGGATTGAGAGGGGAGAGGGTGCAAAGCGAGCGTGAAGGATTGTTAAAACGCGTTGTCACAGCGTTGGATTTCAGCGCTCATGATTCCTGTAAGAAGTGGGGGTGGCGGCGTTGTATTGATTTTATTAAACAAGCCAGGCTGATACGACAGGCAATCATTTCAGAACTAATCATGGAGAGTGAAACTACGAAGGCCAAAGGGATGGTTGGGAAATGAAGTGCGGTCAACACGTGACAGATGATTGGGTCTGAAACTTGTTTTGATTAGAAACGTTCATATATGAAGCGTGTGTGCTGAAGTGTGGATTCAATCTTTTGTGTGTGTGTTTTGTGGACGTTTTGGGTTTATCTTTAAGTGAGGTAATTTCAATGAAAATAGACTTTGTAGAGCTTTTGACCAGGTTACAATGTTCTCTCATCTAAAACAGACCTGGAGCTGTGTCTTTATGAGCCACTCGTGCAACTTTGAATCTTTGAACTCCAGTGGCTAGTCTTAGCAGCTCCTCCTGAGGTTCTATACGTATCAAAATGCTCTCCTCTCCATCTCTTGCTAAGCTTAAGCTCATTTTTTTATTTTGTTTTGTTCTCTCTTTAATGAAACAGCTACGGGGAGCAAGAGGAGAGAGTGGGAGGGGCTTAAATGGAGATCGCATGAAGATCAGGAAGTGAAACTACTGGGTGTTTTGTTTCAGCGGTTTTCGATCAATATGGCAGTAAGATTGTGATAAAGTCGTGTTTGACATTATGATCAAACACATCTACAGAAAGAACAATAGACCCTCTTTAAATATTTGTAGGGAATCTTAATGAAGTATTGATCATTGAAACACAAGGGCCAGATTGTGATGTCTGCAGTGTAGACAACGTGGCACTGCAGGCTCACTTTAAGGTCAAGGGTTTTAAGGAAATGTTTACCAGATGGCTCCGGTGGATCTCATTGGATGCATCTAGGTCATTTACCTGGTGGACATGATGTGGCTTTATGTTATTCCTCTTTTTATTTCTATATTATGCCACTTCCTGTTTGTTTTCAGTAAGTCACAGTTTTGTCCGATCACAGAGAAGGGCAGGGGCCTGATTCCAGCCTCTGCATTTGGTTTTGTACGTCTCTCAAAATATAATTATTTTTCAAAGCAAAGCAACACATTTTTCCTTCTTTCTGCTTTGGGCCCGTAAGCTTTATTAGACAGGGGGGTTCACAGTGAAAGTGGGAGGGGAGAGCGTGTAGAGATATTCAGCATATCCCAAGGCACTGGAGTTAGGGCAGGGCTGCACTAAACTATTCATGCACTGGCCTATGTACAATTGATCGATATTTTTTTTTTAGCTATTCGGAATCTGTTTCTCGTGTCGCCTATCATGACTTATGCTCTACTTTTACAGTGAAAAACAAAAGAGCCTTGTGTGGATCCCAGATTTAGACACAATTTGTGTACTTTCTACTGTATTCCATAATAAAACATGGCCCACCAGCTAGCAGTCATGTCGCTAATGTTTACACCTGATAGCTAACAGCGGATATCTAAACACCTGTTAAAATACTCTAGAAATACAGAAAATATTGTCAATTCTGTCTTGGGGGAGAACTCAGACTCCCCTTGTTTAGTGTATATGACAAAGACACAACTATTTGTACCATAGACCTTGCAAAACATGGACGTAGCACGGCTGTTAGCTGCTGAAGGCTAACAGGGAATGAGGGAAGTTCCTTGCTTACCCATGAAGACTTATTCTGCCCCTTGAAGGCACTATTGAACACAGGCCTGTAATTTTGACCTCCACATGTTTGTCATAACACACGCTATTTCTAAATAAAGATTCTTAATAAAGAGTTGGGGAAAATCCATGGAGATCTGCCATGTTTGTGGCTTTTAGCATTCATTTTCTATAGGCTAACATTAGCTAAAAACAGTATAAAAAGTGTCAATTCAATGGAAGTGCTGGTCCGTGCCAAAAAGAGGCAAAAGTGGGCGGGCGGAATAAGGTGAATAAGAGGTGGCTACAAAAACCCAACCCAGTCTGCTAGCTAGCGTTGACAATCTTCAGTTAGCCCCTGCTGAACACTGTGTAGGAAGCCACTATCGAAATAATAGAAATACCTTTAGCTTCCTACAAATTGTTGTACATTTTGTTAACCGACCAGTTCAAAATGAACATTCTATTCCCATGTAAAATGAATGGGTAAGTCAGGGCCAATACTTAAAGGCACTATACCTGATTGTTTTTTGTTTTGTTTTTGCCAGTAATGGAGCAACATGTGTTTTGTCCTCCTTTAGTTTATTGTTAACTCAGACATTTGTGGGGAAAACATTGCGCAGCTAATTATTGCATTTCTATCAATTACATGAACTTACAGATGACTTTTCGAGTGAACCTGCAAGTCGTGAAATGTGCCTATAAACTTGTTCTTTTGAAGAATTAGGATGCTACAAATATGTTGGGAAAGTTAGGAATGAGTTTGAATCCACAATAAATATTTTAATTAACTGGTCTTTCATTGATCATGTTTAGTGGGCATTGGATGTGTATCCAACTCCACAACAAGCACAGTCTTAACTCAATTTGAGCTAGTATTTAGCTGAGAGCCCACTTGTATACGCTAATTTGAAACTCCAAAGGCCTGTATCATTTGTCAACGATTTCTGGCTAGGCTTCGACCTCACCTAAATGTGGTTGATGGGTGACAACAGCTGAAAACATCTCGATCGTTTATAAAGTGTGATATTTGGTGGCTAATTCTGAAGTCATAGGAGAAATACATTGCGCTAACTGTCCACACACGTTAAGATCGAATGGCGCTTCTCCTTATTTATTTCTGTTGGAGCCACCCTCACTTAGTCCATCGCTATTGTTCAGTCTATGATCATTGCAATGCCAGAGTACTTGCCACAGCAGGAAGATTCAACCTCGTATCTTTTGAAAAAGTATTTAAAAAAATCGTTAAGGGAAGTCGATTAAAACTATAGAGTGCCATGAACGCAACTTATCCTCCGCATTGCAACTCCTCAACTCTATTCCCTCCGCCCAGGTCGCCATGGAAGCCTTCAGCTCCAAGGACATGGCCATGCGGGTGCAGAAGAAGATCCTGAGCAGCGTGGCCACCAAGAGCTCCGTGCAGATGTTCATCGACGACACCACCAGCGAGATCCTGGACGAGCTGTACCGCGTGTCCAAGGAGTACTCCGGGAACAAGTCGGAGGCGCAGAAGGTGGTGAAGGACCTGATCAAGATCGCGGTGAAGATCGGGGTGCTGTTCCGGAACAACCGCTTCACCACCGAGGAGCTGGCCATAGCACAGGAGTTCAAGAAGAAGCTGAACATGGGCACCATGACGGCCATCAGCTTCTACGAGGTGAGTGAGCGCTGCAGTTACGATATTATTTATGTTGAATCCAAGCATTAAAGCAGAGCCCTGAGTGTATTTCATTTGTGTACATTTTGGATGCTGATGACTGTAACTTAAAAAAGTGACTTTGAGTAGCCACAAATATTTAGCTTTCTTTAGTAAAAGTAGAGTTACTTAAAAATGGTTTTAGTCAAGAAGTACTTGGTGCAAATACTTCTTAATTTTAGTCGTAAGAAAAACCGGGACAGTGAGAATATGTTTGAGAGTGCAAGTGGGGGACAATGGATGGAAATGAGCCCATGGCTACAATCCAGTGTGGCGTGTAATAATAATAATACATTTTATTTGTCGACGCCTTTCAAAACGGGGGTTTTGAGGTGAGATAGGTCATGCTTATAATTATACCCTGCCTGTAACCTTATATTTTTCTTTATATATTATTGTATTATTATACTATTGTATACTTTTTTATCTTTACTAAATTAGTTTGCATTTTGCTCATTTCCAGAGGCGGGTTGTTCTCAGTTACATTTAACCTTTTGAAGAAATTGTACTTTTTAGAGTAGTTTTATCATACAGTACTTTTTACTGTATGATAAAACTACTCTTTAGTGGTTTTATCATACAGGCTACACTCAACTACTTCTTCTTGAGTAAAAGTATCTGTACTCTTACTTGAGTAAAAATAATTGTTACTTTTTCCACTGTGAGGAAATGCTTCATGTTGATCCATAGCAGCTGTTCCCAAAGTCCAGGACATCGCAGCCCCCTTAATGATCTGAACATCTCTCTGGGCCCCCCAATAATAATATATTTACTTTGTTCAAAGGAATTTGATATTTTACAGCAAAAAATCAACATCTAGCAATGACTGTAGATTAAATACTGGTTTGAAGTAGTAGAATGCAGCAAATAAATTAGATTTTCCTTTTAAAATATTTATTATGCATTGTACTTGTTTTGTAGACAAGCTTTGGGGGCCCCCCAGTAGCGCCTCTGGGGCCCCCCACTTTGGGAACCACTGATCTGATACATGTAGATTGTCTCGTGCTCCTTGTTCTTTTTTGTTTCTGTTTTTTCTGCCATTATCTTGGAATGTTCCAGAATCATGACATTATTTACACATGATTTAATGTTTTGTTTCACACTATCTATGGCGTCATTGACTTTTTCGTTCAAACAGTTAGTACTCCTCACAGTACTCAAATAAAATTTATATTAGTGTTTTACTTTTACTTGAGCAATTGAAGACTTTGTCTGCAAAAACAGATACAGTAAGTGCCTTTGAGAAAACTCAACATATGCTTTATAGAGCAGTGTTTTTCATTACCAGACTTGTTTCAGTGCCATGAAGACATAATGTCACTTGTTCTTAATTAAAATCAGTAAATAAAGTACAGTAACAATTTTCAAAAACGATAAAAAGAAAAAGAAAAAAATCAAAACGGAGATATCATTTCATTTCATTTGTTTGGGCCACTACTTTTTACTTGTACTTGATTTAAATTATTTGAATGCAGTGTTACTCTTGTGGAACGGTAGCGCAGCGGTTAGCACCTAATGCTTCACAGCTAGAAGGTCCAGGGTTCGATTACCAACAGGAAGGGGCCTTTCTGTGTGGAGTTTGCATGTTCTCCCCGTGTTTCTGCATAGGTTTCCTCGGGGTACTCCGATTTCCTCTACCTCTCAAAACATGTACAATAGGCCTGGATGAATGATGTGTGTGGGTGAATGAATGATGGTGGTCAGAGGGACCGTTGGTGCAGATGTGTGCAGTCACGATGGCGCTTCTGTCAGTCCTCCCCCAGGGGAAACTGAAGCTACAAACGTAGCTAGCCCGAGTTAGCCATCACCTAGCCCCACTATCTTTATCTTTACTGTAACACATACTCTACATACTCCGATACAAACAATACTAAACCGTTTGCCGCTGTCCCACACAGGTGGACTTCACCTTCGACAAGGCGGTGATGTCGGAGCTCCTGAGCAGCTGCCGGGACCTCCTCCTGAAGCTGGTCCAGACTCACCTCACGGCCAAGTCGCACGGCCGCATCAACCACGTCTTCAACCACTACTCGGACCCGGAGCTGCTCAGCAAGCTGTACGAGCCCAGCGGACCGTTCCGAGGCCACCTCACCAAGATCTGCAAAGGACTCAACAAGCTGGTGGAGGACGGGACAATATGATATCAATCAAATATTCCTAATAGTAGTCGACTTAACACTGGGAGAAGCCTCTGGACTGAAGGGACAGTATCACTGCTGCTGAGAATTGGCAGCGTGCGCTGTATGTGGCAGGACTTGTGGGATTGCCGGTAATACAGTGGCCATTTTAATGTTTTTAAGGATATTTGATATTCCTTCGTGATATTTTACCACGTGAGAACCAAAGAACTAAACTTGAACACGTACTAGTTCAGACAGGGCTTTTATAATGAAAGAATCATTTATATTGAGTCATATGAGCTACTGAAAAAAAAAGCACAATAAGAGCAGACAGTTTTATAGTAGTGCGGCGCTGCCACCTGGTGGAATGCAAGCAAAATATGCAAAGGTTTATACATTTTCTCCATAGTCATCGGCTGCATCTAAAAAGTGAAAATAGCTCCTTCATCCTTCTCCTTTCCCTGTTCCTTCACCTTTGAGGCCGACGTCATGAGGTCGACCTTTTGCAGTTAGGAACAGGAGCTTCAGCTGCTCCTTCAGGACAATCTGAACCTTCCTAACCCAGCGGAGGGAACAGCCAGAAACTTACGTCCTACAATATACGCTCCATATCCCCCTGCACTGCCATAAATCTAATGTTAATATCGCCAACATTATCCGAGCAACTGGACAAATAAACAGCTCTTTATAAACTGCGCATGTTCAGTTATTACTGATATTCACTGTCCTTTAGTTCACCACAGACCGCTGCATTGGCGTCTGTTCTTTCACAGCGGATCTCATGCAATAATCCATGTGCTTAAGTTTCGTTATTGTAAAATGTAAATAAAAGTGCTTAACGTTGCCATAAGTTCATAGATTTCTGCCAATAAAACTTTCAGATGCTGCTGAGGCTTTAACGCTGCATGGCCTGCTTTATACTTTCATATATTTAGGACAAAGCCCATGTTTTTATTGAATTAAACATCACGCAGCAAAAATCATTTCACACTTGTGTGGAGATCGGAGAGATTGGAAACCTACGGGAGGCCGCGCAGTGGCTTGTGGGATTGTTCTTAGCTCCTTATGGGCTGATGAGGAACATCCCGAACCATACGGCTCCTTTTCCCCACTCCCTCCTAACTGCACTGACACATTTGGAAGCTCCTCGTCACGGCTGGCGATGACGCACGTCTGGGTCAACGATGAGGAGAAGGAGGTTCCCGCGCTTATTTACACTTGTTAGATGCAGCCTTAGTAAGGGTTTGGCGACAAGTCAAGCACCAAATGTGTTTCATTTGGTCATTAAATACACTGAACCTCTTGACTCATGCTGAGGATATGTTTTTGCTAGTCCCTCCCTTTGCTGATCTCAGCAACTAATCAGAATCCCCGGTGCCAAAGCTTTGACCAATGAGACGAGCTCTCCTGTGAGCCGCCTTGTCTGGTCCAATCAGGAGGGGAGGTAGCTTGATTGTTTACTTTTTTCCATGGTTGTTTTCCATGGCTGTCAGGTCCAAATAGGAGGGGTGGGTTATTTTATTTACTTTTGAACTTGCACTCGCTCTCCTCATTTTGCAATCCTACAGACTAACACTTTAAGGATAACGTGGTTAACATTTCCCCCAAATTACTTTTTGAATTAGCATATTAGTAATTGTGTCTATGACAAACAATGTTTTGAACAGCAACGGTACATTGGTAATGTTTTATTATAATTTTATTTTTTTCATCGTTTTGTTTTTTAGAAAAATACATTTCAATCTGGTTTGGACATAATCACAAGTTTTAAAAATATATGTTTGTTTAACCTTGCAAACATGTCAGCTGATAAATTTGGACAAGAGAGAACTTTGAAAAATAATACCGTTATTTCATTTTAGGTGTAGAACTGTACCCTTTGACTCTGTACAATCAGTCTGTTGAATAATCTTCTTTTATCTCAATTCTGCTCATTGCTCTGGCTTCATGTTCAGGAACAGCTCCCCCTAGCGGCCGCCACGATGCGTTGCAAGCAACGTCTTTTTTTTTTTACATACAGAGTTTGTGAATATGTTTACTGTTGTAAGTCTATTTTTTATATCAATAAGAACATATGTAACCATTAAGTATACAACCCAAGAACATGCAACAAAAAGTGTATTGTTCAAAGATATATTTTAATAAATATTCTATGCATTGCCCAGAACGAACAATTAAAACAATCTGCTGTTAAAATACATTGTCTTCAAAAAGAAGTCATTCTTTGGCGACAGTTCAGTTGGTCCATTAATGTCAGTGATAGTTCCTGTCCTGACTAACAGCGCGACCATTGTTAGCTCCGCACAGTGAAGCCATATGAGACAGCAGTGCCTTGTAGTCCTCATCATGTGACTCGCTGTAGGACCGCGTCGGTCTCTCTTCCCCATTGTTGCGTGGGAGCGGTGGGTCATGTTTAGGGCTGGGTACTGTTAAAAGATACCAGTATGGAAAAGGAAAAAACGTTTATGTACTACCGGTATAGAAAAATGTAAAGTATTGAAAGCAGGTACTGGGAAAAAAAATCTTAAATCTTTAAATTAGAGGCGTGCATTTGAGCCCGAGGCCCATTACCGCATCGGACACGGGCCGGGCTTTGTTTTCCCCTGCCAATGCGTTGTGCTGCTATTTTTTAACCAACTTAAATGGCGACAGTAAATACAGCACTCGCTCTCCTCACTCCCTCTCTCCCTGCCCACCTGCTCTCTCACACCCCGTCTCGACCCGCCAACTCAGGTATGTTTTCGCAGTACTTCCAGGAAACAAATGAAGAAGAGAGAAAGAAAGAGAGAGAGAGAGAGAGAGAAGAGTTGGGCCGGGCTCGGGCCCAGAAATCAGGCCCGTCCAGGGCTCTACTTTAGATCCAAGTTTAGCTTTTTTTCCCACCAATTTTTTTATTTTATTTATTTTTTTAGGTTGATTTACAGAAATAAACTTTTTCATGATATTCTAATTTTCCGAGTTTCACCTGTAGACTAATCCTAGGTGTAAAAGAAGCAGTGAACAGATGGCCACGTTTAAAATTAACCTTATGTGTCTCCTGTATTTGAGGTAAAATCCTCAACACAATTCCAGCAAAAGGAAAAATACTTTTTACTCTGTTCCATATATTCATACTAAAAGGAGTCCAACCTGCTTGGCTAGGTTTTCATTTTGACAGTGCAAAGGTCATCATGATCATCACACTGTCGGGCTGACATTGTTTTAGTAATCCATTCATAGTTTCCTGTTAAACACAGACTTAAAAAATACTACTTTGTTTTTAAAGTGAGGGTCTAGAGTGTTTTGTAAATCATAAATATGATCTGGGATATTGGGAGGAGGCCTCGTGGAAGGCCCAGGACACGCTGGTGGGACTATGTCTCCGAGCTGGCCTGGTGTCGCCTCGGGGTCCCCCCAGAACAGCTGGAGGAGGTGTGCGTGGATCGGGAAGTCTGGGCATCTCTGCTGAGACTGCTGCCCCCGCGACCCGGCCCCGGATAAAGCGGAAGAGGATGGATGGATAAATATGATCTGTCTGTATCTCAGGTAGGGTTGGGCCATATCGTATCGCATATCGTTATCGCGATATGTTTTGATATCGTTGTAATTTTTTATATCGTTGTGGACACAATATAATTTATGTTACGCTCCGCTCCATCAGAGCAGCATAAACGGTGACTGTAGAACACGGGGACACGTGCTGAAAAAGTAAAATGAAATGAAGGATGTAAACTGCTTGAGTAGATCATATTTGCGAGA
Organism: Proterorhinus semilunaris; assembly: GCA_021464625.1. Classification (NCBI taxonomy): domain Eukaryota; kingdom Metazoa; phylum Chordata; class Actinopteri; order Gobiiformes; family Gobiidae; genus Proterorhinus; species Proterorhinus semilunaris. The sequence continues at coordinate 33,866,373 of CM038350.1, forward strand.
CATTATGCCGTAAAAAAAAAAAAAATGAATAAAATATCACTGAATGAATCTTCCCAATAGGCGTAAGGCTGGGAAGTCATTCGTCCATTGTCAATTATATCGTAAAATATATCGTTATCGTGATATTTATTTTTTCATATCATGATATAGATTTTTAGGCCATATCGCCCAGCCCTAATCTCAGGACATTTATCCAATCAGAAAACAGAATGAGCTCCACTCTTATCATTTCCAGATCCTATAGTTTAAACCGGTTTGGAAACAAACTTTCTATATCCCAGCCTGTCCCCGACAAATTCATCACCAGTGGCTAAAGTCTGGCGGTTCTTAGCTTTCAAATGTCAAACGCATATAAACACACCTTTGTGTTTGTGCTAATGCGCAGCTTTGAGCAGCTGTAGTGACTTTCTCAAGCACTAAGAGCCTCCATCAATATTGACACTTTAAGTTAAGCTCATTAGCATGTCCTCAACGGCACCATTGAAACTTTGTGTGGGAAAAAGTTGGAACAAAAAATAACATTTCCATTCGCCTTTCAGCCAAGCGATCAAACGATTGACCGTGAATAAAATCTGCAGGTGAATCCATTATCAAAATAATCGTTAGTTGCATCACTCGTACAATGCAATTGAAAATAATAACTTAAGTGTGACTAGTTTGAGAAAAATAAGAATGTAAATCCACGAGTCCACGAGTATTGTACAGCCTGGCATGAACAAGGCGATACCGTCCACGTTCCCAAGTGCACAAAACGTTGGAAGGAACGGACGTCACAGCTCAAAGATCTCGTCCTCCCTCTCCCTCAGCTTCCTGGTCAGTTTGGTGACGGTGTGGGGCACAGTGACCAGTGTGGGCTGTTGTGAAGGAAGTAAAATCACACTCTGAGACCTCTTGAAGGTTGTCCGGCTGCTGCAGGCTGCCTCGAACGCTGAAATCCTGGACAAAGACAAAACAAGTTGTATTGTATATTATTCCGTTTTAAAAATGTCCTTCTAAAGTTCACGTGATGATGTATCGTGACACGCACGGTCATCCTGAACCCTTATCTGTACCTTTGCTCCGCGCCCTGGCATCTCTGAACCGCGGCGTGTTTGGACTGGTTTATCAATCCGTCTAATCTTCTGAGGAAGTCGCCCGGCGTGAGGTCGGCGATGTCTCTGCCGTCGTCCTGCGCCTCTTCTGTCCCCCGGTTTGGACCGCCCTCGTCTCCGGCCGAGGCGTTCGGGTCGGCCATGACGGGGATGGACAGGGACTTCTTCAGGAAGATGGAGTCATTTGTGTAGAGGCGGTTGGCCCGTTTGATCTGCTCCATCTGGAAGAGAACGTGCTTAGCTGGACGCAGTGATGGGCCTGATGAAGATCTCTGAAAGTCCCGCATTCTTAAACCGTGAAGATTGATGACAAGTTTGTTTTGCAAACTAGGGACTAAAAACAACAAATGTAATTGTTTAGTTCAATTATTTGGGAGAACTGTACATAAAATAAGAGATTAGCGAGGGAACCCAGCAAGAGAGATGGAAATTGGCTACTTTCTGATGACTGACTGATGACTGGTTTGTTTAGCTGTTACTGTGTATGAGGGTAAGAGAGTTTTACCATTAGAGAATACAGTCATAATTTTGATGATTATGGCTTGAAGTCCATTTTCAAAATAATTTTATTAGATTTTTTATTGGGTTTTTTTTACAAGCTGAGCCATAACATTCAAAATTATAACAAATAAAGGCTATCCATATCTCATGTTGCATGTCATGAGTCTATTATATATTAGTTTCACAGTTTAAGTTGAATAACAGTATTCTAACTATATGACGAGCACCTGCAAGTTTGTGAAGGCTCTCATTCATCCAGGGAGTATCCATCATAGGAAAGGTCAATCATTGACTGGACTGGGTTTTGATGAAGTTGAGGACGTCTTTCAGACCCACAGAGCTAAGGAGAAGCTTCTGTGACTAGAAGTGGAACGTCCTCAACTTTACCCAAACCCGATCCAGTCGATGATTTACCTTTTGTACGATTAGAGAATAAGAATGGGTTAAAACCAGTGTCTTAAGCCCCCATATGAGAACACAAGACAAGTTTCACTGTGTGTTCTTTCTCATTTAAGAGCAGGAATTCAGAATTCAGTCACTGAGCTATAGAGAGAGAGAGAAAGAGTGAGTGAGTGTGTGTGAGAGTGAGAGAGAAAGAAAGAAAGAAATTAAACAACCAAGCCCCAGATTGGACCTGAAAACCACTCCTCGTTTGCAATATAAAGAGAAACGGTGGAAAAGGTAAACAATCAAGCTCCATCCCTCTTCTCTCCTGATTGGAGGGAAGAGGTTCACAGGAAAGCTTTGTCTCATTGGTCAGAGTGATTTTTTTATTTATTGGTTTATTTGGTCGGGACAGTGCATGTTAATGAACATACATGGGTCTCATGCATGTAAACAAGCCACACCGGGCCTTGGGCTAATTTGCATCCGTCGTCCTCCATGCGCACTCTCAATCGCAATTTATTACATTTGTAAAACTTACTTTATATAGGGACAGGTTGTGGGATCATTCGGTTTTTTTTCTTCTAAACTGGTTTTAGCTATATGTTCCTTGGCGATAACCTTTACATCATGGTGCAGCCTAAAAGCAGTTTGTGATGAATAAATCACACAGGTTATATTCATGAAATGTTTATGCTACAAAAAGAATCTTACATACTTTAGCTATTTACATAATAGCGTAGATGCTAACTCTGAGGTTGAACTACCACACTTTACATTTTATTTGCATTTGTATTAAACCAACTCATTAATAAATCCGTCTCTCACCGTCACCCCATACTTGAGCGCAAGGCCTTGCAGTGTCTCCCCGGGCTGCAGGGTGTGCTCTACCCGCCTGTGGTGCACTGGGGACAGCGGGGCGCGCACCAGGCTCCCGTATGACCTGGTGCGGCTACAGGCAGGCAGGGCTAACCGCTCTCCGGACATGGCGATCACAGGCCGGAGGAGCGCTGACCACCGGCGGCGACACCGTGAGAAATCTGCCCACAAGTGTCCAAGTGGGTTACATCACGAAAAGCAGCTTAGTCCGTCCGGGCATCTGTGGTGTTTTTACGCGCAGCTTAAGTTCATGGCGTGATAAAGTAATAGTAAAACAACTTAATGTAAAGCAAGCAAACGACCATGTTCCTCCCCAACACGCTGATCAATATATGAATACCAGGCTAATTTAATTTCCCGTGTCACTTTTTTTTGTAAGTCAAATAAAAGCGGTCTTCTTCAGTCCATCTGGCCGTGCTGCTACCATCTGTTGCGTCAGGTGACTTACGATGCCTTCGCGAACATTAGTTTTACTTAGTGAAGGCAGATGGTGACCTTCTGGGAGGTGTCTAAGCCCAAAATAAATATGTTTTATTGGCTATATTGCTGCTGTTTGCCCTGTTTACATTTGTATTTGATTTTCCTTTTAAGTTTTTTTTTTTTTATCTCCCCCTATTTTGATCGCTACTGATTAGTCATTAGTGTATGATGTCAATGTGAAATGCTTTTTTTTTTACATTGAATTTGTGTACTGTGCTTTCGATACAGTATTATTTGATCAAAAGTAATTGTATTTTCCACTTTTTTCCACGTCCAGTTTCTTTCTTCTGTCAGTGAACGCACCAGAGGAACCCGGAAGTAATGCGTCACACCAAAACAAACCATTAGAGTCGCTTTACGCTGAATTAAACTGATAATATCATGTCTTTTAAACGGGAAGGCGACGATAGGAGTCAACTAAATGTCCTAAAGGTTAGTATTCTGGAAAATCACTTTACAAAACGTACTTATTTAGCTTTTATTGTTAGTTATTTGCCAACATTATGTACTAATCGCACTTGTATTTCTGCGCTAGAAACGACGTGTCGCAGACCTCCTGTCTAACTATATTCCAGAAGATGAAGCTACTATCATGAACAATGGAAGGTAAAATGCATTCCGAACTGATTTGGTCATTGTAATATTTGCGTCTAAGTTTATGCCCATTGCAGATACACGTGTCTTGTGTGTTCCTACGGACCAGTGTTTGATACCGTTGATACGCTGACTGTCCATCGGAATGGGAAAAGGCATTTAGAGGGTAAGGCGTGTATTCTACTGTTTGTGTGACCTACATTTTCAAACTATTGACGATTATATTTACAAAAGATGTATGTTTTGAATCTGTATGGCCCAATCGCAGATGAATCCTTTTTTTTTTTTTTTTTATGAAGCATGAGAAAAGTTGCAGGAACAACAACTGGAAATGATTCTATTGAGGGACTATTGATATTGCCTTAGATAAAGTATTGGACCGAAATGGTATTCCTCCAATAGGGCTGGAAAGTCTCTTACCAGAAGCACTTCCGGTTCTTCGCTCGGATACAAACAAACAACCAGCTGTTCGAGGAGGCGGCTGAATTGAATAGTGCAAAATGCTTTGACACAGCGAGTGATTAGCCTTAGCAGTTAAACACAAAATGCCAATCAACGCCAGCTGGAGACGACCAACACCACCACATTAAGGCACGGAGGTCCGCTGTTGATAAAATAGTTTACAGAGGCAATTTATACCAAAGACTTGAGTTTATTTTACTTTTTCTTTTAGTTAAAACCTCTTAACCCCCACCTTAACCGAGCACATTTTCACCAGTTCAGCAACAAGCATAACACAAACATGATAAAAAAGCAACAAAAAAAAGTGGGGGTTAAGAGGTTATGACCATATTTAGTTCGTGGTTTGTTTCACAGTTCTGTTGTTGAGTCCTTAGAGGCTTCAGTCAGCGTAAATGACCACAGTCCGTCAGTAGAGGTGTTGCTCTCACACACGGAGCTCCACATGTGACAGGGGAACAACAACAACAAAAAGCGAATCAAAGGCCGAGGAAAAGGCAGGCGGGCGTGTCGACCCTCCTTGACCAAGGCGTCTACAGATATAAAAAGGCGCAAGTCACTACGGGTATAACTTACTCGAGTATTATCACTAAATGGGACCATGCCACAGACCTGAGCGGGGCATTTGCCGATCCACTCAGCGACTAGCATGGCCGTATACGAAGTTTTTCATCCCAGTGACGAAATGTGTCCAAAATAACACCGAAAAAGCCATCAGAGCGTATAAGTCCGCGATATCAGTACAGGACAACCAGCGTGTGTTGTTTGTTTGTATCCGTGGACGGGAATCTTGCAAATTCTCATACTTCCGCTTTCCAGCTCTATAGATTATCATCCTCAAGCTCCACACAAAGGATATGGATGCATTTGATTTAATTGATACCTAGAGATTTAAAAGCCCTAGGTTAAAACAATGTGTTGAATAAGACAAAATATTAAAAAAAATTAAAAAAAGACACTGGAATATGAATTGAGAACAGATTGCATTCACATGGCGAATAGACGAGAGTAAAAAGCCGTTGTCCGTGGCCTTTTTGTCTCAAAGAGGTGCAGGGTTGCCAGGTCCAAGACAAATTTCTAGTTCAATGACCTCTCAATACTCGCCCCAAAAGGGCTTAACACAGGCTATGGGCCAGATTCTATTCTGTTTGGCTAATTTTTTTGGCTACTTTAGCCCAGGCTGGTGAGGAAGCAACAATGGCCTAAATTGTACTATTTTGTCTATTAGGAAACATGTTGACTATTAGTAAACATAAATAAACATACTCAGCTTGAAGTCAATATTATAATGATCAGTATGTTGCAGAATATGCAGAAAAGTGCAAAGTAGAAAGACCAATGTTATACTCTCCTCTGGGTCTGTGATTGACAGGCCTGAGTCATCCGACTTCGAAAAATATATCTTATTGTGCAGGAACACTGTCCTTTTGAAATTGTTTTCGGTTTGTCATTGAAGATAGTACAGAATCATCCAGGTCATATTTATCTAAAGGCTTGACTAAGGGTCTGTAACATTGTGGACCCAAAGACCTAGTTATCCCCCTAAGTAAATAGCCCAAAGTCATTTCTATTACTACATTTTAAGTTTAACCAATGTAACACGTTGACTAAACTACCACTGAATGATCACTCTGTAGAGTAAAGTCTCTATCTTTATGCTTATTTAGTTGAATGATGAAAAATTAATTAAAATTATAGATCTTCATTTTTAGTGCTAACACTGCTAACACTATACAATTATCGATAATATAAAAGGCGATGCTAATAAAATCTACCTAAATGCTATGTTAACAATTCGCAAACCTGACAATCAACTCCAAAATAACAGAACAGGAATTAAACAAGATTTACAACAAATTATTGATGGTACTGATAATCCGACTGAGTACCTGAAGAGTTAGTTCACTTGGTTAAAGTTGTTTGTAAACTCCGTTTAACATCAAGAATTATCACTCTAATGAATAATTATAAGTAATCATAATAATTTTCCAAAAGTTAACATTGACTTGATTTTTCCAGGATTTAAGAGATTTTATCGGAAGAAAGCACAGCTGAGAAATGAGATTGCAAAAAGGAAGCAAGAGAACTATGTCCAGTCTGAAGACAGCGCTCAGGTTTGTTAGGTCCTTAATGATTACATTTGGTTTAAGAGTCGGCTAAATAGATTTTCTCTGTTTTCTATATTATTTTGTTGTGGGCCTTACTTCTTCTGTTATCCATCCATACATTTTCTTCCGCTTTATTTGGGGCCGGGTCGCGGGGGCAGCAGTCTCAGCAGAGATGCCCAGACTTCCCGATACACACACACCTCCTCCAGCTGTTCTGGGGGGACCCCGAGGCGACACCAGGCCAGCTCGGAGACATAGTCCCACCAGCATGACCTGGGCCTTCCACGAGCCCTGCTCCCAATAGGACATGCCTGGAGCACCTCCCAAGGGAGGCGACCAGGAGGCATCCGGAACAGATGCCCTAGCCACCTCAGCTGGCTCCCTTTGATGTGAAGGAGCAGAGACTCTATGAGCTCCTCCCGGGTAACTGAGCTCCTCACCCGATCTCAAAGGGTGCGCTCAATCGGTAAATCGAGAGCTTTGCCCCCCGGCTCAGCTCCCTCTTCACCACAACAGTCCGATACAGCGACCGCATCACTGCTGACGCCGCACCGATCCGTCTATCGATCTCGGACTCCATCCGTCCCTCACTCGTGAACATGTCCCCGAGATACTTGACCTGCTCCACTTGGGGCAAGGACTCCCCACCGACCCGAAGAGGGGAAGCCGCCTTTTTCTGGTGGAGAACCATGGCCTTGGATTTGGAGGTGCTGATCCTCATCCCGGCCGCCTCACACTCGGCTGCAAACCGCCCCAGAGCGCGCTGGAGGTCCTGATTTGAGGAAGCCAACAGAACAACATCGTCTGCAAACAGCAGAGATGAGATTCTGAGGTTCCCAAACCGGACACCCTCCGGCCCCTGGCTGCGCCTAGAAATTCTGTCCATAAAGGTAATTAACAGAACCGGTGACAAAGGGCAGCCCTGGCGGAGACCAACATGCACCGGGAACAGGTCTGACTTACTGCCGGCAATGAAAACCAAGCTCTTGCTGCGGTCATACAGGGAACGGACAGCCCTTAGCAGAGGGCCCCGGACACGAGGGACACGCTTTCTCCAGATCCACAAAACACATGTGGACTGGTTGGGGCGAACTCCCACAAACCCTCCGAGGTTCGACTATCGGCCGGATCCTCCTGTCCAGCACCCTGGAGTAGACCTTACCGGGGAGGCTGAGGAGTGTGTTCCCTCTCTAATTTGAGCACACCCTCCGATCCCCCTTCTTAAAGAGAGGGACCACCACCCGGTCTGCCAATCCAGGGGCACTGTCCCCGACCGCCACGCGATGTTGCAGAGACGTGTCAGCCAAGACAGTCCTACAGCATCCAGAGACTTAAGGTACTCCAGTCAAATCTCATCCACCCCTGGAACCTTGTCACCAAGGAGCTTTCTAAACACCTCGGTGACTTCAGCTTGGGTGATGGACGAGCCCCCTCCGAGTCCCCAGCCTCTTATTCCTCATCTGAAGACGTAACGGTGGGATTGAGGAGATCCTCAAAGTACTCCTTCCACTGCCCGACCAGTCGAGGTCAGCAGCTCCCTACCCGCACTGTAAACAGTGTTGATGAAGCACTGCTTCCCCGTCCTGAGGCACCAAATGGTTTGCCAGAATCTCTTCGAGGCCGACCAATAGTCCTCCTCCATGGCTTCTCCGAACTCCTCCCAGACCCGAGTTTTTGAGCTGCAGCACGCTTGGCCTGCCGGTACCGCTCAGCCCCTCTCTTCACCCGAGTGTCCGCGACACGCGTCCGGAGATCAGATGACACAACTACAAAGTCGATAATTGACCTCATGCCTAGGGTGTTCTAGTGCCACATGCACGTATGGACACCCTTGTGCTCGAACATGGTATTTGTTATGCACAAACCGTGACTAGCACAGAAGTCCAATAACAGAACACTGCTCGGGTTCCGATTGGGGAGGTCGTTCTTCCCAATCACCCCCATCCAGGTCTCACTGTCGTTATCCAGATGGGCATTGAAGTCCCCCAGTAGAACAATGGAGTCCCCAGTCGGAGCACCATCTAGTACCCCTCCCAGGGACTCCAAGAAGGTCGGGTACTTTGCACCAATGTTGGGCCCGTAGGCCGAGACAACAGTGAGAGACCTGTCCCCAACCCGAAGGCTTAGGGACGCGACCTTCTCGTTCACCGTGGTGAACTCCAACACGTGGCGGCTGAGCTGGTGGGGCTATGAGCAAATCCACCCGGGCCCACCATCTCTCCCCGCGGGCAATTTCCAGAAAAATTTAGCGTCCAGCCCCTCTTCAGGAGTTGGGATCCGGAACCCAGGCTGTGCGTGGAGGTGAGCCCGACTATATCTAACCGGCATGTGCAACCTCCTGCACATGCAAGAATAGGGATGTCACGGTATAAAAATTTTACCTCACGGTTATTGTGACCAAAATTATCACGGTTTTCAGTAGGGATGTAACGATTCATCAAAAAACGATTTAAAATCGATTTAATATGCGTAATGTGACGTAAAAAATAAAATCACCGATTTTAAAACCACCCTCAGACCGGAACATAGCTCGTTGTTTCTAACAACGTTAACTTTTTCTCAAGACAAGCTCCACACCTTCCCCACCTCACCCCCAACACACGCCACACCATGTAAACACATACACGTGTTGGCATCGAAGCAACAGACGCAGCTAAAGTTAGCAGCTACGAGATTAGCGTTAGCAGCTAACGCAGAGTTTAGCATTTTGACAGAAGTTTACCAAAGATCGTAAACTGACAAACATCTGACCAACCTGCTCTGATTCTGCTGAAATCCTCATCAAATGTCCGTTTGTCAAATAATCCAATACCTACAGGAGCTGTCATGTCTTTTTCCTCCTTATGTTTACAAAGGCTGCACCGGAGGCTGTGAGGCGTTCAAGGGTGAAAAAACTGCACTGTAAAATTAGTTCTAAATGGTAGTATTATGTTCAAACTGCAAAAAAAATAAAAATAAAATAAAGTTTTGGTAAAAAAAAATATAATCTCAAAATGTTTGCTTTGCTACATAGTTTATTTATGCTGAAAACATGTAAATTTACAAGCACTCTGTCAAAATTATTATAGTTCATTTTCATGTCATTTTTTGTAATGTAAAGTTCTCTTACTGAGACAGTTGCAGTTTGTTACAAGGACAAAAATACAGATGTTAAAACAAAAGAAACATTGGTATGAAGGAGTCATTCTTTAAAAAATAAAATAAAAAAAAGGTTTAAAAAAAATCGGGAAAAATCGAAATCGGGAACATCAAATCGGAAATCGAATCGAATCGGGGCTTGAGTGAATCGTTACATCCCTAGTTTTCGGTATTATCGCGGTATTTTTTTTCATTTGTGTTAAGTTCAGAAAGCATTGATAGTCCTACACAAACTGAAATAGTATAAAAAAAAAGTGTAACAGTGTTTGTTATATTTAAAAAATACAGACAAAGCCATATCAAAAGTACAACTTTTCACATCAAAGTAAAGGAACTATAACTATGTATTGTTGACCGTTTCGAGGTTATTACATGTACTATTTATAGCGCCAGAAACGTGTTAGAATATTTTTAACTAGATAAACCCTCTATGTCAGTCCTTCCTGTTTGCTTTCACTTTGCAGATTTGGGAAAATGCCATCAGACAGTAATCATTGTTAAATTCATAATAATGCGGCGAGAGTGAATCCATTGTATTGGCGACCAGCAGCCCTGTAACGCATTGTGCCAATCCAAAGTCCCCACACATCAGCATTTCACTTCTTGCACCCGACCCCTACGGATCCCTCTGCGGGTGGTGGCTCCACAAGAGGGCGGGCCCACGTCGTCCTATCGGGCTGTGCCCGGCCGGGCCCCCCGTGGGCAGAGGCCCGACCACCAGGCGCTCACATTCGAGCTCCAACCCCAGGCCTGGCTCCAGGGTGGGGCCCCGGTTGCGCCATACCGGGCAACGTCATGGTCCTTTATCTGATACTGTCCATAGAAGTCTTCTGAACTGCTCTTCGTCTGACCCGTCACCTAAGACCTAAGACCAGGAGCATGAAGCCCCAGACAACATAGCTCCTAGGATCATTCGCACACTCAAACAACCCACCACGTTAAGGTAGCAGTTCACGGGGTTGACCTCTGTTGTTAACCACCATGTAAATTGGCTGCTATGATGCTTGCCTTTGGTTGGTGGATTGTGTTGGGAGTCCTGGCTGGTGATTCGTTCCTTGGATCTAATGCTGTGTGATTGGTGGGGCAGCTCTACACTGGCCAGCTTGTTGAAACCACCTGTGCCAGCCACTCCTTTTTAAAAGAATAAATCCATTAATGTTCTGCCTCTTCATTGTTACAGTTGACATTTGTGAGACACTGGTGTTCAGTTGTTTGTGTCTCCTGTTTGTTTTTTTGTGTGTGATTTGTTTTTATAGGCCTATGTGACGCTGGTGTTTTTTAAACTTGTAGTTTTGTTAGCAATTGATTTAGCTTATTTCATTGTTTTTGTGCACATTTTGGTTAGGTTAACTTTTGATCACTTATAAACTTAACCCCTTGTTAAGTTCACCTTTTACATTCCGTTTTATTAAATTACAACATTATCTAACCATTTACATCCTAGCAGAGCAGGGTCCAAACATCTCCATCACTCCCTTTTACTAAAGACAAAGGCTGGTTGTTGAAGACCATGTGGCACATGTGTCTCGTGATCATGGCTCTAAACCTCTAGCTCGAGATAGTCACGATTTTGTTCATTTAAGTGACGTAAATATGCACTGGTGTAGGAGAAATTGCTTTTTCATCCTTTTTGAACATATCTGTGTGTAGGAAGCTTCCAGTGCTCCATTACTGGCACAGACGAGAAAGCTCACCCATCACGCCTTACTGAAGACCGTCCCATACAACAGCTGCTATAGAAGAACAAGGTATGGCTTTAGGAATCAGCACTTTTTTTTTTTAATGGTTTCTGTTGAAAATAATTGACTTGAACTGATTTGTTATGGTTTCGTTTTTTACTTTTTTCAGCACAAAGTCCCAAACACAACCCCCGAGTGGCAAGTCAGAATCCAGCCACAACTCAAGTGCAGTTAATGTAGTACCTCAAGCATCCACACTTTCTTCTAGAATACTACAAAGTGCTTCTGCAGACTCTATCAAATGTAAGTATTTTTTGTAATTATAGCAGTGTTTCTCTACTCTAATTGCTGTTAAGGACAAGATTTTATGACCTCAGTGACAGACATTTACTGATTATGGACATATTCTAAATGAAGATGAATAAAATACATACATTGCAGATATTTTTATCATTGAAAAATACATAAAAGAACTGACTGTAACTTAACTGGGACCGGGGAATGCCTGCAGCTCGTCTCCATGCAGATGTTGACTAAAGGCAGCCAAATAGATGGGAGCAACATTCGGGCACTTCTGCCGCGTCCCCGCCCCCTCTGAGTGAAAACTAAAGGAGCGTTAGTAAGGCGGCAGATAGGAAGACCAGGATAATTTCTCCTTCTGGGGATAAAATATTCCGCACCTGTGAAAGAAACCCAGGAACATGGCCAGTCTTAGTCACGAACACATCAGTTCACTGGCAATGCATGATTGGGAGCTGTTTTATATTGAATGGAAAAGTATAAAACCTAGTGTATTAGTTGGTGCTATCTGTCCTGGGTCATTATTGGGGAACAGCTCCATCTGGTGGCTATTTGTGACAGTAAATAGCCAGCCTTATTAATAATGCTCAGCGTTCTCTGGGTCTTAAAACACACATTAACGTTTACAATAGCAGCTTGTAAAATCGCTGCTGACAGCTCAAAGCTATACTCCTGGAATTTATTTTGGTCAGTAGTGAACCCTGCTCTGCTCCTCCTCCCCTCCGTGCCCTCACATGTTTCCCTATGTTACATTTCTTTCAAAGACAGAAGGGAAGTATCAATAATCTTTGTGCAACACAGATTATCAGCAGAAAAAATAAAATATGTAGAAAATTAAACATTTTGATACTCATTTGCTGAACTTGAATGCAAGTGTGTTTTTTGGTATTTAGAACTACATCTTTAGTGTGGAGCTCTTAATTCCCGTAACCCACCAACGCCTTATACACTTCCCTGTGCGTGATTTATAAAAACACATTTTTTTAAAAGGTCTGACGGCTCTGCGAAACAGGTGGCTCGCTGTTTTAAGGCGACGCATTTAGCGACGCAATGTGGGAACAGCTTTAATCTTAACTTTAGAAAACTACATATGTTGCATACATTTAACTTAACAACATTAGGGACATAATAATAATGACATTATGAACCAACAGGTGAAAATGTTACACAAGAAAATATTAACGAACATATTGGGGATCTGCTGCTCAGTTTAAAAGCGTTAAAAGTCTTCTCTGAATTACCTGAAACTTCCTTTGCCTTTTGGACAAATAAATAAAACAAACTTTTTTTCCAGACGTAAATTAGAAGTTCTCAGTCGATCTCTGCCCATTCATTTCAATGGACGAGAGCTTCACCTAAATCCATTCTTTGATTATCCACTGAAAAGAAAATTACGCCGTGTCCCTTTAACTTTAACAAATATGCTGCTCACTACAACAACATCGACAAAGTTGGACATTTTCAATCGTACAATAAGAAAAGGTGGATTTGTGGAGATTAGTGCCTTCAAATCTGAAATCAAATGTACCATTGTGATGCAGCCGTGGCGGCACCGCAGTCGGAGCAGGCCCCGCCGATGTCCGAGCAGAGGAGACGAGAACTGGAGCACCACCTCCAGTTCAAAAGGTAAAGCCACGTCCAATCAGCATATTACGTTTACAATTCCTCATCTCATTGTAATAATTGTCATGTTGTTGCGGCGACAGTGCTGGCTGGGTCCAGGACGGGAGCGGACAGTGGCTCAAAGATGAGAACGTGGAGTTTGACTCGGATGAAGAGGAGCCTCCATCTTGGTCTACGTAGTATTGTCGTCCAAACTGTAACACACTTTTGTACATTATTCAGATTTAAATGTGTACAAACGTATTAAACTTCTTATTTTTTGAAATTCTCATTCTCTCTACAATAATTCCTGGTTCAAACTGATTATTTCCCATTTCTAGGTGAATTATAAACTATTTTAAGCTGCAGCGCCAACTCATTTCTAGCTAGACAGTCCTTTCCAGACACAACGTTGAAATAAATAGAACTTCAGTGTTGGCGATGGTTTTTCTGTGTAAACCGAATATTGCAGTCTGTTTCGCAAGGCATTCAAAAGTCATTGAATTAATGATGCTGAAATCAATGCCTTAAATGTTTTTAAATTAGTTCGAAATGTCTTCATCATTGCTTGATCTTTGAATCAAAGCCCGTTCAACTGCATGTTTGGACCAAATGTGCTGAAACCTGTTTACCCATTTTGCCTTTGTGGCCATACCGCCATTGCTATGCCAATCCCCTCAGACCTTGGAAGCTAAGCAGGGAGGGGCCTGGTCGGTACTTGGATGGGAGACCGTTTGGGAACACCAGGAAGCCTAGCGAATGTAGTGAGTGAGTGGTTGGTGGTGGTCGGAGGGGCCGATTGCGCAGACTGGTTGCCTCGCTTCCGTCAGTCTACCCCAGGGCAGATGCGGCTACAATTGTAGCTTACCACCAGGTATGGAGTGAATGAATAATGCAATGTAAAGCGTCTTTGAGTGTCCAGAAAAGCGCTATATAAAACCGATGCATTATTATTATTTTACACACATTTTTGTTCTAAGGTTGCCCGATTGGTCAAATTCACTTTCAAATATCCATGTTTTACTTCATTCCTTACCTCTCTCCTTAATCCATTGTTTGCAGATATTTTGAAAAGATAAATGACTGTAGGTTGTTTGAAAGCTTTTTGGTAATGCCCAAATACTACTTTTTAACACCACTAACGCAAAGACTTTTAGACTTCAAGTTTTTCGCCCCAATATTTTAATTTGAAAATAGTGCAACTCGGGTAGAACTACGCTGCCTGACCAAAAAAGGTGGTATGATCTTGGGTTGTTGCAGTTGGTCAGGTCTAGTTTCAGCAACACTATTGAGGGTCATTTATCAAGAGGAGTGCAAAAATGTAAATAATGTTTTTAGCAAAGTGCTAGCCCAGTTTAGCTCAAGGTGCTTTCAGACCAAACTGCTGTTTTGAAGTTAACTAACGTACGTTACAAATGGCATGTCATGAATAATATAGATGCTATGACTACGAAGTAAAACCTTGAGCTTTGGACAAACTACAGAAAACAACAGCACTTAACATATTTTTTCTTGACTTTTCTTCATTAATTCACCTGCTTTGGTGTAATTAACAGATCAGAACTTAAATAATGACTTCAAAATGATCTCTTTAAGCATTAACCAAGTTGTAACTTTTGCAAATTATAAGAAACATACGACAAACATAAAACGTTTTTTGTTTGTGTGTGTAATATCAAGCAGAGGCCATATGTCCATTCTGGAAGAGCACAGAGCGGCTCAAGAGCCGGCAGGGGGGTGCTCCCGCCCGGCCCTGCAGTTGCACAGCGGAGAAGAGACTACTCTGGTCTAGTCATCTGATGACCTAAAAGGGACTTGGGGTGTGAGCCAGAGGAGACTTGAAAGGTGGAGAGTTGCAGGCAATGCGGAGCAGAGGCGTGCTAGTGCAGGCCGGCGTGAAAGCGAGAGAGACATCCAAATAGAAAAGGACACGGCTTATTTACATAATGCACTTCCCTGATGGGTAAAAAAGAGGGGCCCACAAATAAGAAACAAGTACCTGTGGAAGTTCTACCTCAGATCTCTGTATAGAGAGTAAGCGGTGAGCAACACTGTAGGCCACACGCACAGCAGGGCTTGATTAAAATAAATTGAAGGGAGTTGTTGACTACATATAAGGTTTCAAAACACAACATACTTAAAACCGGGTCATTATACCACCTGGTTTTTCAGTATGGCATGTTCCCATGTATCCATTTGATTGGTGTAAAACATGTCTGAGAGAATGCAAGTGCAATAAGAAACTATTTAAAAAATATACAGTTTGGGTATTTTATTTAACAGGTCTGTTGTTGTTGTTAATTGGCGATACAGCAATTGTGGAATAAAGATTTTCATAAATTGCCTTCATGGAAGCTCACAAATATGTTAATTTGGGCCAGGCTGGTCGGAGTCCAGGGCCATTTTTTAGTACCAGTCTTCCCCTATATAAAGTTATCTTGTACTCACACTTAAAAAAAAAATAAAAGAATATTTGAACAGAAAATATATGTATCATGCTGCCGTATAGTTTAAAGACACACTGCGTAACATTGGACTATACTGCTGCCATGGTACAAAACATGCTCCTGACTAGCTCGACACCGAAAATGCTTTTACTGCAGTGAGTAATCAAAGAATAGATGCGAAATTAACCTTTAATGTCAAATTCTGCTGACTTTAGTCACATCTCCATGGAGACGTACCACTCCCAGTAAAGTTACAGTCATGTCTTAGGAGCGCAGCAAATGCTCATGTTTGTTTGTACGAGTATGAGGTATTTTTCAATGATGAAAATAACCGTCATAAAATAAATGCTTGTATTTCGATTACATCTATTGGGTAAAATTCTACGCAGTGTGGCTTTAAAGTTTCATCGCTTCTTTTTACTTAAATTCTGTGTTTTATGTTGCATGTCTGCACCAAGAAAAATTCCTAGTTTGACAACCTGTTCTCAAACAATGGCAATCAAAACTATTCTGATTCTTTAAATGTAACTAAGCTGTGCCCCCTGTTCCCCGCTCAGCTGAGGCAGTGGGTGGAGTGAACAGAGCACCCGGCCCTGAGCTTTTCAGCCCTGAAATAGGCTATGAGAACAGAAGTGACGCTCGGTTTATGTCATCTGTTGCTGCTTCGGCCACCGCTTCAACAGCATTGGAACTCCTGGAAAGCTACGTTGCAAGAAAGCACTTAACACGAACGTGCACCAAATCACAAGAGATCTAAAAGCACCCACATCAGATCAAAGCTTATGGCGAAACCAGGGTACAGGAGCAGAGAAATTAGACTTGGACACAGCATGGAAGAAGCAAAGTTAGACCCGAGACAAGCGCGAGGTGAACGGGTTGAGTTTAGTCTGTTTGCATGCGTTTGGTTTATTATGACTTTTATAGCACATCCCCGTTTCCACCTTAACCACTGTTACACAAGGAGGACAAGAAGTGGAAGTGCGGACGGGGAGGAAGAGAGACTTCAACCCAGAGAAAGGTGCGGTTGTGGGCACTGGGTCAGGGCGGCAGGGACGGCCACGATGGAGGGGTAATTGAAAATTAACACAGTACAAAACAAGTTTGTAGCTAATGCTCATTATCAGCTCCAGTCCCTGGTTGGGCCTTTCTACACTAAATTAAAATCACATTTGTTGTACATTTTGCATTTCTTTCTGAATAGGCCAACAGACAGAAACTAGACCCGACTCCTGAAAGATCATTCACTGATGCCCTGAACCGACTTGTGTCTTTGGAATCCACGGCGGGTCACATATTGTTACGTCCAAGACTGGAAAGTTTGTCTGTAGGATTTACTGTCGAGCCTATGTCGTTGCATGAGTGAAACAAAAACGTCATTAGAAAACCAGCCCTAAAGTTTTGTAACAAGTGCGCGACACATGTCTCCGCTCGTCCGTACCGAAAAAAAGCCATATTTGGATAAAAGCGTCATCTTCCTGAGCCTTCATGACACCTTTACCCCCCACCCCCTAACCCATTACAAGGAAGAGAGAATGAACTATTTTGAATCATTGTGAAACAAATTGACAAATAAAATGAAAAGTAAAGTAATATAAAAAAATTATAAATAAGCCTAATAATAAAATGTTCTAAAGAGTATTAATAAAATAAATCCTAACATGACTGTCATATACCTGCAGAGCGCCATCTGTTGTATTGTCTGTGCATCTGCCTCTGTCTACTCAACACTGATGAGCATTCTGCTGTTGCTAAGGCGTTGCTATGGAAAGATTCCTGTTATTTCAACCAAAGATTAAAAACTTTTCCCCCCCACATTTTTCTTCACAAACTGACATTTTAATGATATAAAACTATATATTTGTTCCCTTAAATGAGAAGAATTACAAATAATTGAAAACCAAAATGCACTTGATATCTCAGGCAGTTGATTTGTTGAAGTGCGTTACCGTGGCAACAAAGCTCCCCTCTTTCCCAAAGTCTGCTGCGGTTGTGTGAAGCTAACAATTTATTTCGGTTTATAAGGTTGTCTAACACGTTTTGAAGGATTAGTTTTCTTTATTGTTGGCCTTAATCACGATAAAGGTGAAGTTGTAATCTCTCAGGAGCTAGCAGCTAATCAGCAGTTAGCTCGACAGTGGAGAAACTGTTTCTGTAGCAGCAAAAATATGAGACAGTAACATTTATTTGGGCACTTTATGATCAGTCTGCACACAAATATTTCAGACTACAAATAAACTAGAATTTAGCTTTTCCTTTGTTTCTATAGAGTTTGGGAATGTGATGTCATATCGCTAAGCATTATGGTGTTAGCAGCAATTGTAAACTAATGGAGATGTTAAAAGTTAAAATACTGGAGTTATTGTTCACATTAAAACACTTGGACACCACAGTGTGTTAGATGTATTTACCAGCAGTAACTCAGCAGATCACGGAGTTGTTCCACGGCTTTTTTACACTGTTTTTAGCTAATGTTCGTCAATGGAAATATATGCTAACAGCTGCAAAGATGGCGCATCTCCATGGTACCTGGAATGTCCCAAACTCTATTACATAATTTACTTTGGTGACAGTTTAAAAGTCCAGGCTTTCGCTCTATTTGACAGGAGAGTCACATATCAATGATCAGCTGAAACCTCATTGTTTTCTCTGTCGTCTCTGTTTAGGGCTGTTTGTAAAAATGTGTGAAGGCCAAACGTTCAGAGCTTTTGTGAACGAGCGTCTGGCTGCGGCGGCTGGAGAGACACGTGCGCTGTTTGAAAGGACGACAGCGGAGTTTGAGGAGGAACTGCGTCGCTCCCAAGACGAGAACCGGAGGAACCAGCGGCTCCTGGACCAGATCCTGAGCCCGAGAGTCGTACTGGTCAGAGTGAGTCCAGACGCCCCCAAGGAGGATTAAAGAGGAGGAAGAGCAGCTGCCAGTGTAGGCTCACACACTTTCAAACACGTCTAAGTCACATTATTGTTCAGTTTATTCATATTTAAATCATGTTTCTGGTGTTTCCCAGAGTCCAGTGCTGTGTGCGTGAAGAGAGAAGAGCCCTCCCCGCTTCCACAGAGACAAACTGAGCGCGGGAACATCAGCTCAGAGACGGAGGGACACACTGAGCACTCGTCCGACACTGATGATGACTGGGAACCTCCATTCAGCCGCACAGATGGAGACAGAGGCTGATGGAGATCACCACAACCAGGTCCAGAGCAGAAGCATCAAAGTCTCCGCCCAACACAAGTCTGCACCAGAGACGAGCGCTCCAGTCAACAACGGAGAGACGTCTGGAGCTGACGGAGGAGAAAAGAAGACGCACCAGTGTCATGTTTGTGAAAAGAAATTTAGAGTCAAACGTGATTTAACTAATCACATTAGAGTGCACACAGGAGAGAAACCTTTCAAGTGTTCAACCTGTGACAAACGATTCAGCCAAACGCGTAATCTAAACAAACATAAAAGAACACACACAGGAGAGAAACCACACAGCTGTTCAATTTGTAATAAAACATTTTCCCAAAAAATTAATCGCGATCAACATAGAACACACACAGGAGAGAAACCGTATAGTTGTTTAGTCTGTCAGAAAACATTTGCCCATAAACATTTTGTAGAGAGACATAGAAGTACACACACGAAAGAGAAACCCTACAGCTGTCCCGTCTGTAAGAAGACGTTTACTCAGCTCTCTAGCCTGAAACGACATAATAAAACACACACACAGGAGAGAAACATAATTGAAATATAATCTGAACACACATGAACATTCAGAGAGCTTGAACACATTTCACCATCCAACATTTTCACTGATTGCTTGACATAGATTAACGTTACTCGATGCAAACTTTTAATTAAATAATTTGTACATAATTTAATAATTAATTGACTTATTAAAATTAAATAGATTTTTACAATTACAAGTGATTAATTTTGTTTTAATTGACTTAACACAGAACCTTTAGACTTTTTAAACAACCTTTAAAATGTGTTATTTTTGTTCATAAAGATTTGTTGATTTACAAATGACTGTAAACTTTTAAATGCATGGAATATAATTGTTTAAAGAAAAATATCTCACAATATTGCACATGGCACACACGTTTTCACTGCTTTATTTCTGAAGTTTCCCGTTAGTCTCGTTTAAATATGAAATACTTTTACATATTTACTTATAAAAGTAGTTTTATCAGAGATGTTTCAATGTGATGAATCTAAGTGTATAGACTCTGGAAATCTGCATGGTTGACAATATTTTATTTCTTGTTTTTGTCAATAAAAAGTTTTAAAACCTCATCTCTTCACTATGTTTTAAACAAAAACTAATGTGCACATTGAGTTGCCTTGTGTACGAAATGCGCGGTATAAATAAAGTTGCCTTGCCTTGCCTACATTTTGCATTTCTTTCTGAATAGGCCGACAGGAACTAGACCCGACTCCTGAAAGATCATTCACAAATGCCCTGCCCTTACCAAAAAGAAGTATACTTCAAGTATATAATATCAAGTTTACTTTAGTGTATGTATATATATATATATATATATATATATATATATATATAAATAAATAAGTATATATGCCCAAGTATACTTGTACTACAAGTATACTCCTTGGGACCAAGGCCGGTGGATAGTTTGTGAACTGCAGGCAATATTAATAAATAGTAAATATGCACAGAAAAAGCATTTTTTGGGTAAATTTTGTCCCTCAGCACCCCCTAACTAAAATGTCTTCCCACGGCTCTGCTTGGGACTAAATTGGCCCACTTGCAGTATACTTCAAGTATATTCCAAAGTAACCCAAAAGTATACTTCAAACTAATCTTTTAAGTTTACTTGTAGTGTACTTCTCATATAATTAAGTATACTTTTATCTTTGAAAGTATACTTTAGTATACTTAAAGTAATCTTTAAGTGTACTTATGATATAATTGAGTATATTTCTATCTTTCAAAGTATACTTTGTAGTATACTTAAAGTAATGTTTAAGTGTACTTATGATATAATTGAGTATATTTCTATCTTTCAAAGTATACTTTGTAGTATACTTAAAGTAATCTTTAAGTGTACTTGTAGTGTATGTCTCTCACAGTGGACATGCACCTACGATGACAATTTCAGACCCCTCCATGATTTCTAAGTGGGAGAACTTGCAAAATAGCAGGGTGTTCAAATACTTATTTTCCTCACTGTATGGTTTGACAAATAAAGCAATCTTGAATCTTAAATCTGACTGATTTGAAATTATATTTCTCTCATCCTTGATTGTGGAGGGGGGGATGCGCTGGAGGCTCCTTCGGCCAGAGGCAGTGCTGGCGCCGTGCCACACAGTGATGGAGCTGGTCAGGATGCTCTCTATAGTCCCTCTGTAGAAGATCCACACAGTGATGGAGCTGGTCAGGATGCCCTCTATAGTCCCTCTGTAGAAGAACCACACAGTGATGGAGCTGGTCAGGATGCTCTCTATAGTCCCTCTGTAGAAGATCCACACAGTGATGGAGCTGGTCAGGATGCTCTCTATAGTCCCTCTGTAGAAGATCCTCACAGTGATGGAGCTGGTCAGGATGCTCTCTATAGTCCCTCTGTAGAAGAACCACACAGTGATGGAGCTGGTCAGGATGCTCTCTATAGTCCCTCTGTAGAAGAACCACACAGTGATGGAGCAGGTCAAGATGCTCTCTATAGTCCCTCTGTAGAAGAACCACACAGTGATGGAGCTGGTCAGGACGCTCTCTATAGTCCCTCTGTAGAAGAGCCACACAGTGATGGAGCTGGTCAGGATGCTCTCTATAGTCCCTCTGTAGAAGTTGCACATAACAGAGGCTGGGACTCTAGCTCTTCTTAACTTGCGGAGAAAGTAGAGACGCTGATTACTTTTCTTGACCAGTGATGTAGTGTGCATGGTCCAGGAAAGGTCCTCTGGGATGTGCACACCCAGGAACTTAGTGCTGGTCACTCTCTCCACTGCAGCACCATTGATTGTTAGAGGAGCATGCTGGACCCGTGCTCTAAGAAAGTCCACAACAATCTCATTAAAAGGGCATTAAGGAGAAAAAAAACATCTTGATGGGTGCAGTGTGGCACCTTAATTAATCATGGCAGTGGTCTGTATGATGCACCAGGATCAAATGTTTTTAAGAGTATGGGATCTACACTTTTTGGAAACTCTTTGATTTGATCCTGGCACGTCATGGAGGCAGCTATGATAGAAAGTGCAGGTGCCATGCTGCACTCACAGCCACTGGGCCACCAATTTTTTTATTGTTTTCTCTTTTACCAAAAAAGTTCCTTAGTGCACTTTAAGGTAATATGATAGATTTGGGGTAATGAATTCTGTATTTTGAGCATCTGGAGTAGGTGACATGATGGTATTGGATGATGTCATTAACGTGGTTCTCTTTAATTTCGCTATTTACTATATTTACAACCTCTATGGACACACTGGTACAGGTGGCTTTTATAATTGTGTTAGTTTTTTATTTTTAAGGGCCTGGAGGCAAATACATTTTTAGTTTAGTTTTTACTGTAATGAATTTCTTTTGTAACTAAAACCAGAATATTACTTTGCTTCATCTTTTGTGTTTGAAGTATACACTCTGCTCTGTATCTGCACATTTTGTGCGTTCGTTGAAGCTACAGAATTAAAACCATTTTAGGTGATTATGATTAAACATAAAAATAAACTAACGTTTGTTTATTTACAGAGTTACGGTTAAATAAAAAATAATTTATGATTGGTTGAGTAGAGTAGGTTATGCTGAAAAATACAGCCTTAACTAAGCCTACACTTGTGTGTAAATCACTACCATTGCCACTACTACTACTACAACTATTACTACTAAATAATAATAATAATAATGATAATAATTGACCAATGCAATAATCCATTCCAGATTGACCTCCCAATTTTGTGACTGCAACAGTCACCCTCATTATGTCATGTTATAAATTACATTATTTTACTGCCAAGGAAGCAAACAACTGTGAAGGAAGACAAGTTCACAATTTTCTGATAGAATCCATTTCCCCAGCACTGTGCATTTGATCACTTATCATAAGCCTGTGGTTTTTAAATGTGCTGCACTTCTTAACTCATTCTAATCAACCATTATGACTATATAACCGCTTATTGGCAGTTATTACAGACAGGCCTAAATAAAATACAGTGATGCTGCTGCGGGTAACATAAGCAGCTGTAGCTGTTAGCTTTACGTTAGCTCTAGGCTAAAACAAGCTACTCTCTGACAGTGAGGCTATCCGAGCGAAGTAAACACACCGCTAAACTGTCCTCTACTTCTGCACCTGTCCTCTCTTTGCGAGTGGCTCCTCCAACGCGCTCCTCGTGCACGCGGGCCGCTCTGCCCCGCTGCTGCAGCCGCGGAGGAGCCCAGCACAAAGCGAACATCAGAGTCAAACATGGGGGCTTCTGTGGGAGAACAGTCTGGAAGCGCGTATTGGTAGGAAATAATAGACGAAGCAAAAGCCACGTCAAGGCGTACAGATTCAAACACCGCGGCTGTGACTCCTGTTCACTCCCCACAGCCCCCATTGAAACAGCACCTACAGTCTGCGGCCCGGGGCAGAGGAGCGCGGTTTCAGAGGAATAATATTTCAGTCAATTTACCAAACCTTGACGGTGAATAACTGAAATATCATGTATGAGCATAGCATTCCGGATAAAAACACCAAGACAACTTGATGCCAAAAAATAAATACGTTACCCGATTTAAATGAGGTAGACGGATCAAACACGTTTCAACACAAGCGTGTTAGGGGGTTAACTTATTTCAAACAAAACTGTACTACCAATCATTATACTATTGTTAACAAGTTAGTAAATCGGAAAAACTTACAGAAAATATGAACTTCCTCAAAGTGCAGGTCAGGTGCAGGTCCAGTCGATTTGAATTGTCCATGGGCGCGAAAAAAACTGTACCCACAATGCACCTCGCAACAGACACACAAACGTAATGACGTAGCTATTTCAAACAAGTTCACGCCCATAATAGGCCTATACGCACGTTGACGAGTGACGTCACCAGCACGTGACAATGAACCCGGTTGCCGCCCTGGAGGGCAAAAGGAGAGCACACGGCGCGGTACTATAGCAATTAGCTAACAACTTTTGACAACACAGCACGCCAAAACAATCAATTAATCAGTATGGTAAACACATGTAGCGCTGTAGGCTGCACAAACAGGCGAAGGAAGGAGAGTGATTTAAAATTTCATAGATTTCCATCATGTAAAACGCGAAGAAAGCAATGGTTGACAGCAATGAAGAGAATGCGACTTGACAACCCATCAAAACCTTGGGAGCCAAAATATTTTGATCGAATTTGCTCTGTTCACTTCATTGGAGGTAAGTAAAAATAAGAGATAGCCTAATTTTATTTGTGTGAACGTTTTTTTTATGTCATTTTGTCATGTATGTATATCCTAAACCTAATGCTAATCTGAAGCTAACAAATTAGCAAAGACTTCGATGCTATTGTGTTTATTGTCAAACCTTTTAAAGGACGCATTATATATCACATATTACATTATACAGGTTTGTCCCTTGAGACTAATATCTCATTTTCAAGAGAGACCTGTTTTCATATTAATTATAATCAGTACAAACACAAACGTTTCAC
Source organism: Proterorhinus semilunaris (assembly GCA_021464625.1). Classification (NCBI taxonomy): domain Eukaryota; kingdom Metazoa; phylum Chordata; class Actinopteri; order Gobiiformes; family Gobiidae; genus Proterorhinus; species Proterorhinus semilunaris. Next base: position 33,890,653 of record CM038350.1, read on the forward strand.
AAATACAACATGACATAATATAATAGCAAAAAATGTTTTAATAACAGCACTTTCCCATAGACACATTTTAATTTACAACATTATACTGCATTACTGAGAATTATTTCCATTTAATAAGTCCATGCTTGTTACTGCTGGACCTCTGGGACTACAACATGTTTATTGGCTTTGTGGTGTGGTTCTTTTCAGGTAAACCATCTGATGATCCTGGAAGTCCGAGCTACATTCCCTCCATATTCAGCTTCACATCACAGGCCAAACAGTCCAGGCGTGTTGAAGATCGATATGAACGGCTTATAAAACGTCGAACACCAGCACCTGTTGAGCCCATAAATGAAAATGTGCAGCTTGCAGCAGATGCACTACTGGACCTTCAAAATGCACCACTATTCTGCGACAGAGGTAAAATCTGACGAATTACGATTAAATGTCACTTGTAGTTTTGTTTAGTTCCTTTTGAGCATTTATGAAAATTTTTTTTTGTACAATATGCAAATCATGTTTCCCTTCGCTAAAATAGTGTGTTTCTCTTCATATTAAAGTGCTTCCTTTGTTAGCATCCAAATTTTAACTCCATGTGTTCACTTTTCATACACATGTATAACACTTCTTCTGTTTTTGCTGTAAGATAAATGTTAGTTCTCATAGTTGCATGTTCTGAAGTCATATGTCTCCATGTTGATAATTAGTGATTTTTTAATCTGTTTTTAGGAACTGATCCAGATCCAGATCCTTTGGAGGCCAATTTGAGAGCTCTTGGAGTCCAGTACGCAGAACTGCAAGATGAACATAAGGGTCTTCAGGCTGAATACCAGCGTCTACTTTCCGAAAACCAGGAACTAAGAGAGAATGTTCGAAAGGGACGATTCACCTACACAAACTTGAACAATGAGCAAATGAGGAACCTTACTGGTTTAAAATCATGTGCTTTGTTTTTATGGGTTTTATCGCTCATTTCAATGTTTATAAAACCTGTCGGAAAAATATGCCCAGGGGACCAACTTCTACTTGTGCTAATGAAATTAAGACTTAGCTTGACTAATGCTGATCTAGCCATACGATTTAAGATTTGCCCTACAATAGTTTCGAAGATATTCTCCAAATGTCTGCCAGTCATTTCTCAGAACCTTAAATTTTTAATTGAGTGGCCCAGTAAAGCGAAGGTTTTAAAAAACATGCCAAGCTGTTTTCAACACAAATACAAAAACTGCAGAGTTATAATAGACTGTACTGAAGTCTTTATTCAGCGGCCAGCAAATTTAGACACTCGGCAAGTTTGTTATTCAAACTACAAAAGCCACAACACCATTAAGTTCCTTGTTGGCATAACCCCTTATGGTACTGTCAGTTTTCTGTCTCAAATGTGGGGAGGAAGAATATCAGATAAAGAGTTAACTATACAATCTGGCTTTTTAGAAAAACTTGAATACGGGGATGTAGTTTTAGCTGACAGGGGCTTTTTGATATCTGAAGAACTTGCTATTTATGGGGCCTCATTAGCAATACCACCTTTTACAAGCTCTTACAAATCTCATGGGTAGACTTGTGAAGTAAACTTGGAGATGATCAAGTATAAAGTAGCAACATTTATTGTCTCACTACAACAGACATATTTTAAAAGACTCACTTGAAAAATCACTTGTAATGTGAAAACAATATTCTTTGAAAACAACAAAATGTCCAAACATGTTCTGAATACTTGTGATTTTGTATTATTCATTGAGTTTAGCAGATCATTTTTATGTGCGCAGTGAACTGAATCAGTATTTTAAAACATAAATTGCAATTACAATACTTACAAATAGGTATTTGTGCAAAATGGCTCTCATCTATGTGTGTACATAAAATGAGTTATAACATCAATGAACAATTAACAAATGCATCTGTATTTACTTTATTTCATGTAGTAGTTTGCACATTAAACATTACTATATTTTAAAAGTCTATCATGTTTCTTTGTACGATTTCAGGAAGGAGGACCTCATGCAAAAACTGTGAACATTTGCTCACAAGTTCCTGTACAAAATGAGTTGTATTGAATGGTTTGCACATGGATCTCTTTATTTGTAAAAACCACAAAGTCACAAAAAGACTTTCTGCAAACATACATCTGCCACTGAATTTGTGTATAGTATCTATGGTTGTCCTTTAATGCTAAGGATCCCTGACTCAGATAAAAATTCTTGTCAGATTTAGCTGCTTCTTCAGCACTTCGTTCTTTGTGAGTGTAGGAGCACTTGACTTCCAGTAAGCCCTCACCATGACATGAACAGAACCTCACACCGTCGGGTGAAGCAGCAAATATTGGACAAGTGTCATCCACAAACATACCACAGTCCCTTAACACAAAGTTTTTGTGGATTCCACACATAAGCGTATTGTATACATTTTTTGCCTTTTTTTCATTGGTCACACCATACCGTATTGAAGCCAGCCCTGAAATGTTATTTTCCAGACAGTTAGCTGGGCTGGTTTTTTCCATTAGAGTTTTGATATCATGGGCCACTGTGGAGGTAATTCGGCCAACCCGATGTTGCCTCCACAAAGCGCAGTCTGCCTGCCCTCTTGTTGCAGCCTCCAAGTTGGCGGCCTGTTCTGCAGTGGTAGTGACATCTTTCAGGACGTGCTGACACTGGGGCATCAGCTCTGCCTCCGTGACAAGAGGCATTGGCATGTGGTCCTTCCTCATAATAACCTGCAGATTAATTAAATGAGAAATAAGCAATGCTTTGCTTTGTAAGATGTTTTATAATATGACAACTATAAAAATGTTTAATAGAACCTAAAATACAAGACATTTTTTAATACACATACCGGAGGCATACTCTCATCTTCTGAAGCTGTGTCGGTGTCAGAATCCTGCTTGGCCAGGATGCCTGCTTCAGGACAGATGCGCTTTAACTAATTGAGAGCAGCAGCTTCTTTAGCAGAATCTCGTTGGAAAGTAGGTGTTGTCCTTCTAGCTCCTGCCTTTATCGCCTTGCCATATTTTGGCTTTCTAAAGTTCATGTCTGACACACGTTTGGGTGCTACCTGTGAAAATATTGAGACAAAATAACAATGTTGGTTTACACAGTTGTTTTGTATATTAAAGTTGAATAGAATCTTATATTGGTATTCCAAATAGCATGTTGCAAATATGTCACACAGATAAAATGACGATTTTTACCTTTTCTTTGTAGCAACGGTTCCAAAGACATGCTGCACTTGTTTTGGACTGATGGTTGAGTCCAAGCTTTACTGCTGCCTCAACTTTGAACAACACAGCAGCGATGTGGCTGCAAGCCTCACCAAGCCTAATTTATACACAGTAGTCAAAACATTGCATGACAAAGATTGTAATTCATTAGTCAGAAAATAAAAGTTACAAATAATGAAGACTGAAATCAGACCTAAGGCTGTTTTGTAATTGTTCATTAAAATAGTGATTGTTTTCATTTTGAGTGACATTAATTATGTAATCATGAGTCCTTACCCTGCTTTGCATGTACAGTGGGCAGATACAACGTAGCCATGCAATTTATCCAAGCAGATCCACACCTGATGCCTCCCTTTTTTCGTCGTTATCTTCTGTGATGGCATCACGGGGCACTTCAGTAAACACACAGTCTTCATTGTTTCATTACTGTGGTACATTATCTGCCCCACATGTCCAGACACAAAAAGGTTATAGCCATCAAGTGACTTGTATGCCTTCATTGTTTCTGCTGTGTAAAGACCTGGTGTGTTGATCAAATAGTTGTAAATGTCTCCATACTGAACGGGAGGCCATTTGTCTGGACTGTCTATCCACAGATTGTCAGGTATTTGAAACGGGTCGGGTAGAATATAGTTAGCAACAGTTAGCTTAGCGCTGTACCTCTCACGGTCCTCTGCACAAAGATGTTCTAAATTTGACAAATCTTTTGGCTTCATTTTGTTAGATTATTTGTCCCAGGTGACAGCTCAATCCTCCCAAAAAACTTAGGATATTTTCAAAATGACAGTATGAGTATTAGCTAGGTTTTGTTGACTTTGGACCATTGGACGCGCGTCTTTTTGCCCTCCAGCATAATGCGCATGCGCAGGTTCGGCCAAAGTAAACAATAACATTCAACGTGCGTATAGGGCTTTGGAACGTGACGTCACGAAAGCGGCAGCTGCCAATGCTGCCAGCAGAGGTGCCATTTGCAAGGGCCAGAATAGCGCACAGCGAACAGAAACAATAGAGTAAGAGCGTGAGAGAAAGATAAACAACAGCAGGATGGTTCGAACTTGTTGTGTAGTTGGTTGTAATGTTAGGTCGCATGACCGTCAAGGGAACAAACTGGAAAATGGGCTGTCTTTTTATGGTTTCCCTACCTGGAAGCAACGTGAGGGAGCCAAAACATCAGAAATTACGAAAAGGAGGCGGCTAGCATGGATAGCAGCGGTGAGACGGACAGATATTCAGTTCTCCAACATCCCCACATATCTACTTGTGTGTTCCAGACATTTTCATTCTGGTAAGTTCTCAATGTTGTTTTGCCAACTGCCGTTTCTAGTCCTAGTTTTGTCCGTGAGTGAACAGTACGATGTCCACACGGCTAATTAGGTATGCTAAATAAAGCGTCAAGTCACAGCTGCTTGGTTTTGTCAACTTTACACATTAACTGTAGATATTGGAGGTAACCTGAATATGTGTAACATTGTCATTATTTGATATTTAGCACATGCATAGCCTCATAATATGCTCTATGAGATTTACCAGAAGCATTGCAGCACATGACAAACTGCTATGGCTCACGTCATACTGTATCATTGCATTGGAACAACCAATGGACCATTTTCCTTTTTTTCAGAACTACATTGTCTGTTTATTAAGATAATGATTATTATGCATTTTCGCAGGTAAACCTGCATATGAAATGGATGAAACCAATCCTGACTGGGCTCCATCACTAAACATGGGACACTCCAAAGTCCTAGGGTCAAAGTCAAACCGCCATGAACGGACATTGCGACGAAAGCGACAGAAAGCTGAAGTGGGAGGTAAATATGTATTGTACTGAAGCTGCAGTAAAGTAGTTCAGATTAGAACAATAATAATAATAATAATAATAATTAAAGCCGCAAGCGGCATTGGGAGGCCCTCGCGGGCCGCGGTGGCCGGTTGACGCCGGTTCCCGCACGCCGCCGCAATAACCGGGAGGCGCTGCCGCGCCCTACCTGCTTATAATGTCGCTGCCACCCTCGGTGGAGTTTATAAAAGAGCAAAGGCAAGAAATGGCGCCTTCGGCGCTGATTTTCCCAAAATGGCCGACCTCCTGTTGGTCACCTAGCAACCATGTAATGTACAATAACCGGGGGGCGCTGCCGCGCCCTACCTGCTTATAATGTCGCTGCCACCCTCCGTGGAGTTTATAAAAGAGCTGGCAAAAGAAATGGCGCCTTCGGCGCTGATTTTCCCAAAATGGCCGACCTCCTGTTGGTCGCCTAGCAACCACATAATGTACTTTTTTGTTCGGACAGTCATGACGCACGCGTGTACCAATTTTGGTTTGGCTGCGGCAAAGTTGACATTGGGCCGTTGCCATGGCAACACGATGGAAAAAGGGGCGGGGCATCAATATATTTTTTGTTCGGGATCACGTGACGGATGTCTGTACCAAATTTCATGCATCTACGGCAAAGTTTAATTTTTGGCTCCATTCATTTTTATTTTGTGCTCTGCAGGGGGCGCTATTGCGGCAATTTTCAAAATTCCTATATCAAAACATCCGGGGTCAACGACTCGACCAACGATTCAAGTTTCGCTCAAATCGGCCAAAGTATGTGCGAGTTATGACTGTTTGAACGCGGCGGCGAGCGGCGAAAACGGACGCCAAATTCATGGCGTTGCCACGGCAAAACCAAAAATCCTATTAAAAAGTTAATAACTTTTGATGTCCCACATGTGGAGATGATCTGGAGCGAACGGGGAGTCGCTGCGTTCAACGGCCTAGGACGAGTTCGTTCAAATGCGAGGGCATGAAATGGCGCCTTCGGCGCCAATTCCCTCTTCTGGCCAATATGGCCGCCATACTGTTGGTTGCCTAGCAACCGCGTAATGTGTTTTTTTGTTTGGCTTCACGTGACCAATAACTGTGCCGAATTTTTTTCGTCTACGTCAAACTAAAATTTTCGGGGTTTTCGGGTCTTGTCATAGGGCGCAATGTAAACTTGATTTTCCAGGGGGCGCTGACGCGCCATCTTTGAGATTTTTTTTTTTTTCTAAATGTGAAAAATGTTTTTTTCATGTGCTTGAATTTTGTGCAAAAATTCAGGACTTTTCGTCAGTGGGAAAGTGGACTTTTTTCGGAGAAGAAAAATAATAATAATTAAAGCCGCAAGCGGCATTGGGAGGCCCTCGCGGGCCGCGGTGGCCGGTTGACGCCGGTTCCCGCACGCCGCCGCAATAACCGGGAGGCGCTGCCGCGCCCTACCTGCTTATAATGTCGCTGCCACCCTCGGTGGAGTTTATAAAAGAGCAAAGGCAAGAAATGGCGCCTTCGGCGCTGATTTTCCCAAAATGGCCGACCTCCTGTTGGTCACCTAGCAACCATGTAATGTACAATAACCGGGGGGCGCTGCCGCGCCCTACCTGCTTATAATGTCGCTGCCACCCTCCGTGGAGTTTATAAAAGAGCTGGCAAAAGAAATGGCGCCTTCGGCGCTGATTTTCCCAAAATGGCCGACCTCCTGTTGGTCGCCTAGCAACCACATAATGTACTTTTTTGTTCGGACAGTCATGACGCACGCGTGTACCAATTTTGGTTTGGCTGCGGCAAAGTTGACATTGGGCCGTTGCCATGGCAACACGATGGAAAAAGGGGCGGGGCATCAATATATTTTTTGTTCGGGATCACGTGACGGATGTCTGTACCAAATTTCATGCATCTACGGCAAAGTTAAATTTTTGGCTCCATTCATTTTTATTTTGTGCTCTGCAGGGGGCGCTATTGCGGCAATTTTCAAAATTCCTATATCAAAACATCCGGGGTCAACGACTCGACCAACGATTCAAGTTTCGCTCAAATCGGCCAAAGTATGTGCGAGTTATGACTGTTTGAACGCGGCGGCGAGCGGCGAAAACGGACGCCAAATTCATGGCGTTGCCACGGCAAAACCAAAAATCCTATTAAAAAGTTTTTAATAACTTTTGATGTCCCACATGTGGAGATGATCTGGAGCGAACGGGGAGTCGCTGCGTTCAACGGCCTAGGACGAGTTCGTTCAAATGCGAGGGCATGAAATGGCGCCTTCGGCGCCAATTCCCTCTTCTGGCCAATATGGCCGCCATACTGTTGGTTGCCTAGCAACCGCGTAATGTGTTTTTTTGTTTGGCTTCACGTGACCAATAACTGTGCCGAATTTTTTTCGTCTACGTCAAACTAAAATTTTCGGGGTTTTCGGGTCTTGTCATAGGGCGCAATGTAAACTTGATTTTCCAGGGGGCGCTGACGCGCCATCTTTGAGATTTTTTTTTTTTTCTAAATGTGAAAAATGTTTTTTTCATGTGCTTGAATTTTGTGCAAAAATTCAGGACTTTTCGTCAGTGGGAAAGTGGACTTTTTTCGGAGAAGAAAAATAATAATAATTAAAGCCGCAAGCGGCATTGGGAGGCCCTCGCGGGCCGCGGTGGCCGGTTGACGCCGGTTCCCGCACGCCGCCGCAATAACCGGGAGGCGCTGCCGCGCCCTACCTGCTTATAATGTCGCTGCCACCCTCGGTGGAGTTTATAAAAGAGCAAAGGCAAGAAATGGCGCCTTCGGCGCTGATTTTCCCAAAATGGCCGACCTCCTGTTGGTCACCTAGCAACCATGTAATGTACAATAACCGGGGGGCGCTGCCGCGCCCTACCTGCTTATAATGTCGCTGCCACCCTCCGTGGAGTTTATAAAAGAGCTGGCAAAAGAAATGGCGCCTTCGGCGCTGATTTTCCCAAAATGGCCGACCTCCTGTTGGTCGCCTAGCAACCACATAATGTACTTTTTTGTTCGGACAGTCATGACGCACGCGTGTACCAATTTTGGTTTGGCTGCGGCAAAGTTGACATTGGGCCGTTGCCATGGCAACACGATGGAAAAAGGGGCGGGGCATCAATATATTTTTTGTTCGGGATCACGTGACGGATGTCTGTACCAAATTTCATGCATCTACGGCAAAGTTAAATTTTTGGCTCCATTCATTTTTATTTTGTGCTCTGCAGGGGGCGCTATTGCGGCAATTTTCAAAATTCCTATATCAAAACATCCGGGGTCAACGACTCGACCAACGATTCAAGTTTCGCTCAAATCGGCCAAAGTATGTGCGAGTTATGACTGTTTGAACGCGGCGGCGAGCGGCGAAAACGGACGCCAAATTCATGGCGTTGCCACGGCAAAACCAAAAATCCTATTAAAAAGTTTTTAATAACTTTTGATGTCCCACATGTGGAGATGATCTGGAGCGAACGGGGAGTCGCTGCGTTCAACGGCCTAGGACGAGTTCGTTCAAATGCGAGGGCATGAAATGGCGCCTTCGGCGCCAATTCCCTCTTCTGGCCAATATGGCCGCCATACTGTTGGTTGCCTAGCAACCGCGTAATGTGTTTTTTTGTTTGGCTTCACGTGACCAATAACTGTGCCGAATTTTTTTCGTCTACGTCAAACTAAAATTTTCGGGGTTTTCGGGTCTTGTCATAGGGCGCAATGTAAACTTGATTTTCCAGGGGGCGCTGACGCGCCATCTTTGAGATTTTTTTTTTTTTCTAAATGTGAAAAATGTTTTTTTCATGTGCTTGAATTTTGTGCAAAAATTCAGGACTTTTCGTCAGTGGGAAAGTGGACTTTTTTCGGAGAAGAAAAATAATAATAATTAAAGCCGCAAGCGGCATTGGGAGGCCCTCGCGGGCCGCGGTGGCCGGTTGACGCCGGTTCCCGCACGCCGCCGCAATAACCGGGAGGCGCTGCCGCGCCCTACCTGCTTATAATGTCGCTGCCACCCTCGGTGGAGTTTATAAAAGAGCAAAGGCAAGAAATGGCGCCTTCGGCGCTGATTTTCCCAAAATGGCCGACCTCCTGTTGGTCACCTAGCAACCATGTAATGTACAATAACCGGGGGGCGCTGCCGCGCCCTACCTGCTTATAATGTCGCTGCCACCCTCCGTGGAGTTTATAAAAGAGCTGGCAAAAGAAATGGCGCCTTCGGCGCTGATTTTCCCAAAATGGCCGACCTCCTGTTGGTCGCCTAGCAACCACATAATGTACTTTTTTGTTCGGACAGTCATGACGCACGCGTGTACCAATTTTGGTTTGGCTGCGGCAAAGTTGACATTGGGCCGTTGCCATGGCAACACGATGGAAAAAGGGGCGGGGCATCAATATATTTTTTGTTCGGGATCACGTGACGGATGTCTGTACCAAATTTCATGCATCTACGGCAAAGTTAAATTTTTGGCTCCATTCATTTTTATTTTGTGCTCTGCAGGGGGCGCTATTGCGGCAATTTTCAAAATTCCTATATCAAAACATCCGGGGTCAACGACTCGACCAACGATTCAAGTTTCGCTCAAATCGGCCAAAGTATGTGCGAGTTATGACTGTTTGAACGCGGCGGCGAGCGGCGAAAACGGACGCCAAATTCATGGCGTTGCCACGGCAAAACCAAAAATCCTATTAAAAAGTTTTTAATAACTTTTGATGTCCCACATGTGGAGATGATCTGGAGCGAACGGGGAGTCGCTGCGTTCAACGGCCTAGGACGAGTTCGTTCAAATGCGAGGGCATGAAATGGCGCCTTCGGCGCCAATTCCCTCTTCTGGCCAATATGGCCGCCATACTGTTGGTTGCCTAGCAACCGCGTAATGTGTTTTTTTGTTTGGCTTCACGTGACCAATAACTGTGCCGAATTTTTTTCGTCTACGTCAAACTAAAATTTTCGGGGTTTTCGGGTCTTGTCATAGGGCGCAATGTAAACTTGATTTTCCAGGGGGCGCTGACGCGCCATCTTTGAGATTTTTTTTTTTTTCTAAATGTGAAAAATGTTTTTTTCATGTGCTTGAATTTTGTGCAAAAATTCAGGACTTTTCGTCAGTGGGAAAGTGGACTTTTTTCGGAGAAGAAAAATAATAATAATAATTAAAGCCGCAAGCGGCATCGAGAGGCCCTCGCGGGCCGCGGTGGCCGATTGACGCCGGTTCGCGCACGCCGCCGCAATAACCGGGAGGCGCTGCCGCGCCCTACCTGCTTATAATGTCGCTGCCACCCTTGGTGGAGTTTATAAAAGAGCACAGGCAAGAAATGGCGCCTTCGGCGCCGATTGTCCCAAAATGGCCGACCTCCTGTTGGTAACCTAGCAACCATGTAATTTACAATAACCGGGGGGCGCTGCCGCGCCCTACCAGCTCATAATGTCGCTGCCACCCTCGGTGAAGTTTATAAAAGAGCTGGCAAAAGAAATGGTGCCTTCGGCGCTGATTTTCCCAAAATGGCCGACCTCCTGTTGGTCACCTAGCAACCATGTAATGTACTTTTTTGTTCGGACAGTCATGACGCACGCCTGTACCGATTTTGGTGTGTCTGCGGCAAAGTTGACATTGGGTCGTTGCCATGGCAACACGGTGGGAAAAGGGGCGGGGCATCAATATATTTTTTGTTCGGGATCACGTGACGGATGTCTGTACCAAATTTCATGCATCTACGACAAAGTTTAATTTTTGGCTCCATTCATTTTTATTTTGTGCTCTGCAGGGGGCGCTATTGCGGCAATTTTCAAAATTCCTATATCAAAACATCCGGGGTCGACGACTCGACCAACGGTTAAAATTTTGTTCAAATCGGCCAAAGTATGTGTGAGTTATGACTGTTTGAACACGGCGGCGAGCGGCGAAAACGGACGCCAAATTCATGGCGTTGCCACGGCAAAACCAAAAATCCTATTAAAAAGTTTTTAACAACTTTTAATCTCCCACATGTGGAGATGATCTGGAGCGAACGGGGAGTCGCTGCGTTCAACGGCCTAGGACGAGTTCGTTCAAATGCGTGGGCATGAAATGGCGCCTTCGGCGCCAAGTCCCTCTTCGGGCCAATATGGCCGCCATACTGTTGGTTGCCTAGCAACCGCGTAATGTGTTTTTTTGTTCGGCTTCACGTGACCAATCACTGTGCCGAATTTTTTTCGTCTACGACGAAGTAAGTTTTTCGGGTTTTGCGGCATTTTGGGGGTGTTTAACATGGGGCGCAATGTTAACGTGGTTTTTCCAGGGGGCGCTGACGCGCCATTTTTTTGAATTTTTACATTTTCTAAATGTGAAAGATCTTAGATTTACGTGCTTGAATTTTGTGCAAAAATTCAGGACTTTTCGTCGGTGGGAAAGTGGATTTAGGGGGGGAGAAGAAAAATAATAATAATAATAATTAAAGCCGCAAGCGGCATTGGGAGGCCCTCGCGGGCCGCGGTGGCCGATTGACGCCGGTTCCCGCACGCCGCCGCAATAACCGGGAGGCGCTGCCGCGCCCTACCTGCTTATAATGTCGCTGCCACCCTCGGTGGAGTTTATAAAAGAGCAAAGGCAAGAAATGGCGCCTTCGGCGCTGATTTTCCCAAAATGGCCGACCTCCTGTTGGTCACCTAGCAACCATGTAATGTACAATAACCGGGGGGCGCTGCCGCGCCCTACCTGCTTATAATGTCGCTGCCACCCTCCGTGGAGTTTATAAAAGAGCTGGCAAAAGAAATGGCGCCTTCGGCGCTGATTTTCCCAAAATGGCCGACCTCCTGTTGGTCGCCTAGCAACCACATAATGTACTTTTTTGTTCGGACAGTCATGACGCACGCGTGTACCAATTTTGGTTTGGCTGCGGCAAAGTTGACATTGGGCCGTTGCCATGGCAACACGATGGAAAAAGGGGCGGGGCATCAATATATTTTTTGTTCGGGATCACGTGACGGATGTCTGTACCAAATTTCATGCATCTACGGCAAAGTTTAATTTTTGGCTCCATTCATTTTTATTTTGTGCTCTGCAGGGGGCGCTATTGCGGCAATTTTCAAAATTCCTATATCAAAACATCCGGGGTCAACGACTCGACCAACGATTCAAGTTTCGCTCAAATCGGCCAAAGTATGTGCGAGTTATGACTGTTTGAACGCGGCGGCGAGCGGCGAAAACGGACGCCAAATTCATGGCGTTGCCACGGCAAAACCAAAAATCCTATTAAAAAGTTTTTAATAACTTTTGATGTCCCACATGTGGAGATGATCTGGAGCGAACGGGGAGTCGCTGCGTTCAACGGCCTAGGACGAGTTCGTTCAAATGCGTGGGCATGAAATGGCGCCTTCGGCGCCAATTCCCTCTTCTGGCCAATATGGCCGCCATACTGTTGGTTGCCTAGCAACCGCAAAATGTGTTTTTTTGTTTGGCTTCACGTGACCAATAACTGTGCCGAATTTTTTTCGTCTACGTCAAACTAAAATTTTCGGGGTTTTCGGGTCTTGTCATAGGGCGCAATGTAAACTTGATTTTCCAGGGGGCGCTGACGCGCCATCTTTGAGATTTTTTTTTTTTTCTAAATGTGAAAAATGTTTTTTTCATGTGCTTGAATTTTGTGCAAAAATTCAGGACTTTTCGTCAGTGGGAAAGTGGACTTTTTTCGGAGAAGAAAAATAATAATAATTAAAGCCGCAAGCGGCATTGGGAGGCCCTCGCGGGCCGCGGTGGCCGATTGACGCCGGTTCGCGCACGCCGCCGCAATAACCGGGAGGCGCTGCCGCGCCCTACCTGCTTATAATGTCGCTGCCACCCTCGGTGGAGTTTATAAAAGAGCTGGCAAAAGAAATGGCGCCTTCGGCGCTGATTTTCCCAAAATGGCCGACCTCCTGTTGGTCGCCTAGCAACCACATAATGTACTTTTTTGTTCGGACAGTCATGACGCACGCGTGTACCAATTTTGGTTTGGCTGCGGCAAAGTTGACATTGGGCCGTTGCCATGGCAACACGATGGAAAAAGGGGCGGGGCATCAATATATTTTTTGTTCGGGATCACGTGACGGATGTCTGTACCAAATTTCATGCATCTACGGCAAAGTTTAATTTTTGGCTCCATTCATTTATATTTTGTGCTCTGCAGGGGGCGCTATTGCGGCAATTTTCAAATTTCCTATATCAGAACATCCGGGGCCGACGACTTGACCAACGATTCAAGTTTTGTTCAAATCGGCCAAAGTATGTGCGAGTTACGGCTGTTTGAACGCGGCGGCGAGCGGCGAAAATGGACGCCAAATTCATGGCGTTGCCACGGCAAAACCAAAAATCCTATTAAAAAGTTTTTAATAACTTTTGATGTCCCACATGTGGAGATGATCTGGAGCGAACGGGGAGTCGCTGCGTTAAAAGCCCTAGGACGAGTTCGTTCAAATGCGTGGGCATGAAATGGCGCCTTCGGCGCCAATTCCCTCTTCTGGCCAATATGGCCGCCATACTGTTGGTTGCCTAGCAACCGCGTAATGTGTTTTTTTGTTTGGCTTCACGTGACCAATCACTGTGTCGAATTTTTTTCGTCTACGACGAAGTACGTTTTTCGCTAATATCCTTATTTTGGGGCGTCCTGCCATAGGGCGCAATGTTAACGTTGTTTTTCCAGGGGGCGCTGACGCGCCATTTTTTAAAATTTTTACAATTTGGAGATGTGAAGTTTTTTTTTTTCACCTAATTGAATTTTGGGCAAAAATTCAGGACTTTTCGTCGGTGGGAAAGTGCCGAAACTGGCGTTTTGGGGGAGAGGAAAAAAAAAAATAATAATAATTAAAGCCGCAAGCGGCATTGGGAGGCCCTCGCGGGCCGCGGTGGCCGATTGACGCCGGTTCCCGCACGCCGCCGCAATAACCGGGAGGCGCTGCCGCGCCCTACCTGCTTATAATGTCGCTGCCACCCTCGGTGGAGTTTATAAAAGAGCTGGCAAAAGAAATGGCGCCTTCGGCGCTGATTTTTCCCAAAATGGCCGACCTCCTGTTGGTCACCTAGCAACCATGTAATGTACTTTTTTGTTCGGACAGTCATGACGCACGCGTGTACCAATTTTGGTTTGGCTGCGGCAAAGTTGACATTGGGTCGTTGCCATGGCAACACGGTGGGAAAAGGGGCGGGGCATCAATATATTTTTTATTCGGGATCACGTGACGGATGTCTGTACCAAATTTCATGCATCTACGACAAAGTTTAATTTTTGGCTCCATTCATTTTTATTTTGTGCTCTGCAGGGGGCGCTATTGCGGCAATTTTCAAAATTCCTATATCAAAACATCCGGGGTCGACGACTCGACCAACGATTCAAGTTTTGTTCAAATCGGCCAAAGTATGTGTGAGTTACGGCTGTTTGAACACGGCGGCGAGCGGCGAAAACGGACGCCAAATTCATGGCGTTGCCACGGCAAAACCAAAAATGCTATTAAAAAGTTTTTAATAACTTTTAATCTCCCACATGTGGAGATGATCTGGAGCGAACGGGGAGTCGCTGCGTTAAAAGCCCTAGGACGAGTTCGTTCAAATGCGTGGGCATGAAATGGCGCCTTCGGTGCCAAGTCCCTCTTCGGGCCAATATGGCCGCCATACTGTTGGTTGCCTAGCAACCGCGTAATGTGTTTTTTTGTTTGGCTTCACGTGACCAATCACTGTGCCGAATTTTTTTCGTCTACGACAAAGTACGTTTTTCAGGTTTTGCGGTATTTTGGGGGTGTTTTACATAGGGCGCAATGTTAACGTGGTTTTTCCAGGGGGCGCTGACGCGCCATTTTTTTGAATTTTTCAATTTTCTAAATGTGAAAGTTCTTAGAATCACGTGCTTGAATTTTGAGCAAAAATTCAGGACTTTTCGTCAGTGGGAAAGTGGATTTAGGGGGGGAGAAGAAAAATAATAATAATAATAAGAAAAACCCATACAATAACAATATGGGGCCGCCTCCGGCGGCAAACCTTATATATTCGGAAAGGTCTCACGTCCAGTAATCCAACCGTAAGGTTTATTATCCAATACGAGCGCGTTGCGCTCGTCTTTTACCTCCTCTTTCTCAATGTTTCTCTATCCGTTTTTTTTTTTGTATTTTTGTGAGTACAAGAACAAATTTGCCGCTTTCGCGGCAAATACTTATATCAACGGATAGGGCTCGATGCCCTGATTCACTGTATCAGTGTTTTGGGCTTTGGTGAGTGGCCATGGTCGATGACGAGCTTCGCTCGTCATCGACCACTTTCTTGTCCATGTTGCGCCTTGACTGTGGTTTTCACCTCTTTTTTTTTAAAAGCAGCAACAAATGTGCCGCTTTCGCGGCACACGCCTATATCATCGGACAGGTGTTGGTGCCGGGAGTCCCCTGATTACTGTCTCTTACATGGGTCTTGAGCGCTCCGCGCTCTTTTCCCGTGGGACGTGCGCTACGCGCACGTCTTTCTTTAGTGCGCTCCGCGCACTGCTTGTACAATTACAAGAGGCCCGAGACCTGCCAGGTCCGCTCGGGCCTAATTAAAGCCGCAAGCGGCATTGGGAGGCCCTCGCGGGCCGCGGTGGCCGATTGACGCCGGTTCCCGCACGCCGCCGCAATAACCGGGAGGCGCTGCCGCGCCCTACCTGCTTTTAATGTCGCTGCCACCCTCGGTGGAGTTTATAAAAGAGCATAGACAAGAAATGGCGCCTTTGGCGCTTATTTTTCCCAAAATGGCCGACCTCCTGTTGGTCGCCTAGCAACCATGTAATGTACTTTTTTGTTCGGACAGTCATGACGCACGAGTGTACCAATTTTGGTTTGGCTACGACAAAGTTGATATTGGGTCGTTGCCATGGCAACACGGTGGGAAAAGGGGCGGGGCATCAATATATTTTTTGTTCGGGATCACGTGACGGATGTCTGTACCAAATTTCATGCATGTACGACAAAGTTGAAATTTTGGCTCCATTCATTTTTATTTTGTGCTCTGCAGGGGGCGCTATAGCGGCAATTTTCAAAATTCCTATATCAAAACATCCGGGGTCGACGACTCGACCAACGATTCAAGTTTTGTTCAAATCGGCCAAAGTATGTGCGAGTTATGACTGTTTGAACACGGCGGCGAGCGGCGAAAACAGACGCCAAATTCATGGCGTTGCCACGGCAACACCGTTAAACCTATTAAAAAGTTTTTAATAACTTTTAATCTCCCACATGTGGAGATGATCTGGAGCGAACGGGGAGTCGCTGCGTTAAAAGCCCTAGGACGAGTTCGTTCAAATGCGTGGGCATGAAATGGCGCCTTCGGCGCCAAGTCCCTCTTCGGGCCAATATGGCCGCCATACTGTTGGTTGCCTAGCAACCGCGTAATGTGTTTTTTTGTTGGGCTTCACGTGACCAATCACTGTGCCGAATTTTTTTCGTCTACGACGAAGTACGTTTTTCGCTAAGATCCTTATTTTGGGGCGTCCTGCCATAGGGCGCAATGTTAACGTTGTTTTTCCAGGGGGCGCTGACGCGCCATTTTTTTGAATTTTTACAATTTGGAGATGTGAAGTTTTTTTTTTTTACCTAATTGAATTTTGGGCAAAAATTCAGGACTTTTCGTCGGTGGGAAAGTGCCGAAATTGGCGTTTTGGGGGAGAGGAAAAATAATAAGAATTAAAGCCGCAAGCGGCATTGGGAGGCCCTCGCGGGCCGCGGTGGCCGATTGACGCCGGTTCCCGCACGCCGCCGCAATAACCGGGAGGCGCTGCCGCGCCCTACCTGCTTATAATGTCGCTGCCACCCTTGGTGGAGTTTATAAAAGAGCACAGGCAAGAAATGGCGCCTTCGGCGCCGATTGTCCCAAAATGGCCGACCTCCTGTTGGTAACCTAGCAACCATGTAATTTACAATAACCGGGGGGCGCTGCCGCGCCCTACCAGCTCATAATGTCGCTGCCACCCTCGGTGAAGTTTATAAAAGAGCTGGCAAAAGAAATGGTGCCTTCGGCGCTGATTTTCCCAAAATGGCCGACCTCCTGTTGGTCACCTAGCAACCATGTAATGTACTTTTTTGTTCGGACAGTCATGACGCACGCCTGTACCGATTTTGGTGTGTCTGCGGCAAAGTTGACATTGGGTCGTTGCCATGGCAACACGGTGGGAAAAGGGGCGGGGCATCAATATATTTTTTGTTCGGGATCACGTGACGGATGTCTGTACCAAATTTCATGCATCTACGACAAAGTTTAATTTTTGGCTCCATTCATTTTTATTTTGTGCTCTGCAGGGGGCGCTATTGCGGCAATTTTCAAAATTCCTATATCAAAACATCCGGGGTCGACGACTCGACCAACGGTTAAAATTTTGTTCAAATCGGCCAAAGTATGTGTGAGTTATGACTGTTTGAACACGGCGGCGAGCGGCGAAAACGGACGCCAAATTCATGGCGTTGCCACGGCAAAACCAAAAATCCTATTAAAAAGTTTTTAACAACTTTTAATCTCCCACATGTGGAGATGATCTGGAGCGAACGGGGAGTCGCTGCGTTCAACGGCCTAGGACGAGTTCGTTCAAATGCGTGGGCATGAAATGGCGCCTTCGGCGCCAAGTCCCTCTTCGGGCCAATATGGCCGCCATACTGTTGGTTGCCTAGCAACCGCGTAATGTGTTTTTTTGTTCGGCTTCACGTGACCAATCACTGTGCCGAATTTTTTTCGTCTACGACGAAGTAAGTTTTTCGGGTTTTGCGGCATTTTGGGGGTGTTTAACATGGGGCGCAATGTTAACGTGGTTTTTCCAGGGGGCGCTGACGCGCCATTTTTTTGAATTTTTACATTTTCTAAATGTGAAAGATCTTAGATTTACGTGCTTGAATTTTGTGCAAAAATTCAGGACTTTTCGTCGGTGGGAAAGTGGATTTAGGGGGGGAGAAGAAAAATAATAATAATAATAATTAAAGCCGCAAGCGGCATTGGGAGGCCCTCGCGGGCCGCGGTGGCCGATTGACGCCGGTTCCCGCACGCCGCCGCAATAACCGGGAGGCGCTGCCGCGCCCTACCTGCTTATGTCGCTGCCACCCTTGGTGGAGTTTATAAAAGAGCACAGGCAAGAAATGGCGCCTTCGGCGCCGATTGTCCCAAAATGGCCGACCTCCTGTTGGTAACCTAGCAACCATGTAATTTACAATAACCGGGGGGCGCTGCCGCGCCCTACCAGCTCATAATGTCGCTGCCACCCTCGGTGAAGTTTATAAAAGAGCTGGCAAAAGAAATGGTGCCTTCGGCGCTGATTTTCCCAAAATGGCCGACCTCCTGTTGGTCACCTAGCAACCATGTAATGTACTTTTTTGTTCGGACAGTCATGACGCACGCCTGTACTGATTTTGGTGTGTCTGCGGCAAAGTTGACATTGGGTCGTTGCCATGGCAACACGGTGGGAAAAGGGGCGGGGCATCAATATATTTTTTGTTCGGGATCACGTGACGGATGTCTGTACCAAATTTCATGCATCTACGACAAAGTTTAATTTTTGGCTCCATTCATTTTTATTTTGTGCTCTGCAGGGGGCGCTATTGCGGCAATTTTCAAAATTCCTATATCAAAACATCCGGGGTCGACGACTCGACCAACGGTTAAAATTTTGTTCAAATCGGCCAAAGTATGTGTGAGTTATGACTGTTTGAACACGGCGGCGAGCGGCGAAAACGGACGCCAAATTCATGGCGTTGCCACGGCAAAACCAAAAATCCTATTAAAAAGTTTTTAACAACTTTTAATCTCCCACATGTGGAGATGATCTGGAGCGAACGGGGAGTCGCTGCGTTCAACGGCCTAGGACGAGTTCGTTCAAATGCGTGGGCATGAAATGGCGCCTTCGGCGCCAAGTCCCTCTTCGGGCCAATATGGCCGCCATACTGTTGGTTGCCTAGCAACCGCGTAATGTGTTTTTTTGTTCGGCTTCACGTGACCAATCACTGTGCCGAATTTTTTTCGTCTACGACGAACTAAAATTTTCGGGTTTTTCGGGTCTTGTCATAGGGCGCAATGTAAACTTGATTTTCCAGGGGGCGCTGACGCGCCATCTTTGAGATTTTTTATATTTTCTAAATGTGAAGAATGTTTTTTTCACGTGCTTGAATTTTGTGCAAAAATTCAGGACTTTTCGTCAGTGGGAAAGTGGACTTTTTTCGGAGAAGAAAAATAATAATAATAATTAAAGCCGCAAGCGGCATTGGGAGGCCCTCGCGGGCCGCGGTGGCCGATTGACGCCGGTTCCCGCACGCCGCCGCAATAACCGGGAGGCGCTGCCGCGCCCTACCTGCTTATAATTTCACTGCCACCCTCGGTGGAGTTTATAAAAGAGCTGGCAAAAGAAATGGCGCCTTCGGCGCTTATTTTTCCCAAAATGGCCGACCTCCTGTTGGTCGCCTAGCAACCATGTAATGTACTTTTTTGTTCGGACAGTCGTGACGCACGTGTGTACCAATTTTGGTTTGGCTGCGGCAAAGTTGACATTGGGCCGTTGCCATGGCAACACGGTGGGAAAAGGGGCGGGGCATCAATATATTTTTTGTTCGGGATCACGTGACGGATGTCTGTACCAAATTTCATGCATCTACGACAAAGTTTAATTTTTGGCTCCATTCATTTTTATTTTGTGCTCTGCAGGGGGCGCTATTGCGGCAATTTTCAAATTTCCTATATCAAAACATCCGGGGTCGACGACTCGACCAACGATTCAAGTTTCGCTCAAATCGGCCAAAGTATGTGTGAGTTATGACTGTTTGAACGCGGCGGCGAGCGGCGAAAACGGACGCCAAATTCATGGCGTTGCCACGGCAAAACCAAAAATCCTATTAAAAAGTTTTTAATAACTTTTAATCTCCCACATGTGGAGATGATCTGGAGCGAACGGGGAGTCGCTGCGTTCAACGGCCTAGGACGAGTTCGTTCAAATGCGTGGGCATGAAATGGCGACTTCGGCGCCAAGTCCCTCTTCTGGCCAATATGGCCGCCATACTGTTGGTTGCCTAGCAACCGCGTAATGTGTTTTTTTGTTTGGCTTCACGTGACCAATCACTGTGCCGAATTTTTTTCGTCTACGACGAACTAAAATTTTCGGGTTTTTCGGGTCTTGTCATAGGGCGCAATGTAAACTTGATTTTCCAGGGGGCGCTTACGCGCCATATTTCAGATTTTTTTTATTTTCTAAATGTGAAGAATGTTTTTTTCACATGCTTGAATTTTGTGCAAAAATTCAGGACTTTGTCAGTGGGAAAGTGGACTTTTTTCGGAGAAGAAAAATAATAATAAGAAAAACCCGTACAATAACAATATAGCGCCGCCTCCGGCGGCCAACCTTATATATTCGGAAAGGTCTCACGTCCAGTAATCCAACCGTGGGGTTTATAGTCAAATACGAGCGCGTTGCGCTCGTCTATTACCTCTTCTTTTTCAATGTTTCTCTATGGGATTTTTTTTCCGTATTTTTGTGAGTACAAGAACAAATTTGCCGCTTTCGCGGCAAATACTTATATCACCGGATAGGGCTCGATGCCCTGAGTCACTGTATCAGTGTTTTGGGCTTTGGTGAGTGGCCATGGTCGATGACGAGCTTCGCTCGTCATCGACCACTTTCTTGTCCATGTTGCGCCTTCACTGTGGTTTTCACCTCTTTTTTTTTACGAGCAGCAACAAATGTGCCGCTTTCGCGGCACACGCCTATATCACCGGACAGGTGTTGGTGCCGGGAGCCCCCTGAGTACTGTCTCTTACATGGGGAGCGCTCCGCGCTCTGTTCCTTGAGTCTGTTTCTTTCTCTTTTCCCGTGGGACGTGCGCTACGCGCACGTCTTTCTTCAGTGCGCTCCGCGCACTGCTTGTACAATTACAAAAGGCCCGAGACCTGCCAGGTCCGCTCGGGCCTAATAATAAAAAGAAAAACTCATACAATAACAATATGGGGCCGCCTCCGGCGGCAAACCTTATATATTCGGAAAGGTCTCACGTCCAGTAATCCAACCGTAAGGTTTATTATCCAAGACGAGCGCGTTGCGCTCGTCTTTTACCTCCTCTTTCTCAATGTTTCTCTATCCGTTTTTTTTTCTCGTATTTTTGTGAGTACAAGAACAAATTTGCCGCTTTCGCGGCAAATACTTATATCACCGGATAGGGCTCGATGCCCTGAGTCACTGTATCAGTGTTTTGGGCTTTGGTGAGTGGCCATGGTCGATGACGAGCTTCGCTCGTCTTCGCTCGTCATCGACCACTTTCTTGTCCATGTTGCGCCTTCACTGTGGTTTTCACCTCTTTTTTTTTACGAGCAGCAACAAATGTGCCGCTTTCGCGGCACACGCCTATATCATCGGACAGGTGTTGGTGCCGGGAGCCCCCTGATTACTGTCTCATACATGGGTTTTGAGCGCTCCGCGCTCTTTTCCCGTGGGACGTGCGCTATGCGCACGTCTTTCTTTAGTGCGCTCCGCGCACTGCTTGTACAATTACAAGAGGCCCGAGACCTGCCAGGTCCGCTCGGGCCTAATTAAAGCCGCATTGGGAGGCCCTCGCGGGCCGCGGTGGCCGGTTGACGCCGGTTCCCGCACGCCGCCGCAATAACCGGGAGGCGCTGCCGCGCCCTACCTGCTTATAATGTCGCTGCCACCCTCGGTGGAGTTTATAAAAGAGCATAGGCAAGAAATGGCGCCTTCGGCGCCGATTGTCCCAAAATGGCCGACCTCCTGTTGGTCACCTAGCAACCATGTAATGTACAATAACCGGGGGGCGCTGCCGCGCCCTACTTGCTTATAATATCGCTGCCACCCTCGGTGGAGTTTATAAAAGTTTTTGAGGACATTTGAGGACATTTTTGGTCTTGTACAGAGAGATCATGGACCCAGTGACTGATATTAATGATCATTTTTGTAATTCATACATTTTCTTTTGAGCTACGACTTGTGAAAGTGTAATGTTAATAGGAAAAACTGGGTCCTGCCCCCCGCTGGGTCCGGTGACATCATCACATTGTAGAACCTGCAACCCAGCAATAGCTGAGTTAAACAACTTCCGGTGCGGTGTTTTGACAGCGGTAGAGTGAAAATGGATTCCAAATGTTTTTATAAGAGTTTGCGAAATTTGCCCCAAATGTCTATGGGAGATGTTTCCCAGATAGCCTCTTTTATGTCGCTTACAAGCAGCTCAAAGCTTGAGAAGGGGTATAAGTTGTTTGTTGAAAACTACGTGTTTGACTATGAAGGCAAGTCACGCTTCACAGTGTGTTGTTGGGTTTTTATCTTATGTCAAGTCTTTTTCCCTTTTTCCTGACGTTGGTGCTAACTATAAAATAAATAAAACGTAATCTGTATGAACCTTTCCACTGTCTGTAAACATTTTAGGCTTGTCGCAGAGCTAACATTAGCATAACGACAGCACAACCCAATGGTTTTAATGGCCACCAAACTACAAAGTATGAATACTCTAAACAGTTTTATCTAATAAATCCACCACTTGAGTGATCGTTGTTTGAAAACATTAGCTTGTAATTAGGATAAAAGCCAACGGCTATATTATATTATTTCTTAGATAGGCTGGAGAAATTGCAGCAGGAAGGCCAGAAAGAATAGTTTGGTAAATTACGTTGATATGACTTTATCTGTCATGACATGTGTATGTGACTATTTGCCTTAATGTCATTTTATGGTAGCAGGCTCTTAAATGGCCTAATCCAAAAATGTGCAATATTCAGGTGCTGTTTTTTCTTTTATTTAAAATGTATATAGTGTCAAATAGTTGGAGAGGTGGCTGTTCGAGCCCATTGCCACAAGTCCATGAGGAAGCGTGAGCCACCACATTGCTTACAGGTTTACTATATAATGCTGGCATGTTGTTATTAATAGCTAACTGCGGTTGCAGTTTGTTGTCATTCGGTTTATTTTATACCCAGTTGTTGCTGTTGCAACGAGTTCTGCTTTTATCCTGTTTTCACTTGTGACTCTTGTTATGTTGTGCCAGGTGATATCTGCTTTATGACTTATTACTTTTTCATTCCAGATCACATTACAATCTGGGATAGTTCCAGCCGTGGTCATGTCAACCAGCTGTTCTTGTGCTGCCGGAAAGATTTTGTGCAATCATCTGGTGGCTCTTCTGTATCAGAGTGCACACTTCAGCACACTGAAGCTGCCAGTGGTTCCAGCTGATCTGTCCTGCACTGAAGAGCTGCAGATCTGGCATAGACCACGAACCCAGGTTAATCCTAATCATGGATATTTTAATGAGGTGGCAAATAAAAGCTATTTAAGTTAACTGTATTATTTTATACAGGGGATTGTGGAATTATTTATATACATATTTGTCATATTAGGTTTTAGTGATTATATATATATATAACTGTGTTGATCTGTAAACTGTGCTTTGAGATACATTTGAATCTGGCGGACATTTTAGTTTCTGCTTGTATGTATGGTTGATCCACTGGGGGGCAGTGTGTTCAAATGAGGAGTCAGATTGCGCAGAAGAAGAAGTGACGATCCAAGAGAGCTGATTGGTTGGGGGAAGACACACCTATTCCTTTGTATTGTGTGGCGGGGGAGAGAAGCACCCTCTTCCACCCGCCTCGTCGTCCGGTCAACATGGAGTCAGCTCAACAGATGGACTGTTAGCTTGTAATAGGAAATAAAGTAATGATTTTGGATTATAATATACCGAGTCTCCATCCTTTCATCCAGCACTAAAGAATACGCTATTTTCAACAATTGGTGACACCCGTACGTGACGTTTTTGATTTGTGGAAGATTGGATGGAACTAGTGAATAGACAAAAAAAAAAAAAAAAAATATGCTTTTTTGTTGCTCTTTCGCTCACAAAGCAGACGTGCACACCGACTTTAAAATGGGTAAGAATACGAATTGTTTATAGCAAATTTGTTTATATTGGCTATGATGAAGGAAGTGTGTGCGTATGTTTTTGCTGGGGGTTTGAGATATTTGGCGATACTTTTAAAACATAAAAAAAAAAAAAAATGAAACGAAGCTAAAGATGCTATGAAACTTGACTGGATTGTTCCGTGTTTAGACCATACGCCTTGCAGATTTTTAAGGTGCTTTTTTTTTAAGGCATGTAAGTAGATGTTTTTATTGAAGTTAGACTAAAGTAATTTTAAAGGCGCGTTTGTTTTGGAAAAAATAACTGTTGTTTGCGATGATTGGTTTCCCATTTTTGCTGTTGGCATGTTCTGTGAATCTTTAACTATAACCCCATTGTCTATGCAAAAGAATTTCCTCAATATTTGTCAAATTACAGCTTAATGTTGTGTTGTTAGCTTTCGTTAGCATCGTTAGCTTAGTGCGTTAGCATACAGCTTATTGTTGATAAACGTGTAATAAACCCACAAATGTGTTAAACCAAGCTCAGTGTGTGGACACTGAAGGCAGTTCTGTGTAGTAGTAAAAGATTTTATTGAAGTGTGGTGCATGGTTTGTTTTCAATATGATCTGTTTGCTGTTGGTATGCGAGGTTGCTAAGTTGGCTCTGAGAACAAAGGATTTGGCCTTAGCATTTAGCTTTTTCCATGTGGTATTGTTATTTGGCTGTTGTATTGTAATACCGGAGTTTATGGCCGCCATTGCTGTAATGCCACCATATGGCCACTAGATTTTCATTGAAAGGCATCGGACTTTAGACAAATTAAGAACTATTTTAACGCATGTTTTCTATTTTTAAACACTTAATATGGCTACATATTCTTACTGAGATAACGCTGGGTTATTTACAATTAAAGGAATGAGGCTGGTTTTCGAAATTTTGTTTTACATCTGCCTTAAACAGTGACTTCGCAGACATTTTTATCTGAAAACGGAACAATTTTGTTAAAGCAACTAAGGTACATTTTTTTATCTGATTTTGTTGACCGGCGGGGAGAGAGGCGGGAGAAGTGTTTGTCTGTTAATCTGTTTGTTTGTTCTTGTTTGACTGTTTGGTTTTTTGTTAACTGTTGTTTTGTTTGTTTTTGTTTGTGGGGTAATATAAAAAATGTTATAAAAAATATAAAATAATAAAAATAACAAAAATAGGTAGGTGGACGTGATCGCACCGAGTCGCTAATGGAGTTCGGGAGTGGGAATTTCCGAATTGCCAAGACTCAAAGTAGCCGGCGAGCTACTATTTAGGCTTTGGGATTTTGATTGGCTATTTAATCTCGGTAAATTGTGGTGGACGCGTCTAGCCTTGGTCGCGTAAAGTACGGACCTAAATTTCCGCCCCGTAGACTGGTGCCGACTCCGACGGGAGAAAGCGTTGTAGCGTTATCCGGTATCCGTTAGGGACGTTGCGGACCTTAGAAACCGGTGAAATAATAAAAATAAAAAAAAAATAGAAAGAGACTGGACAAATTCCAAATAAAGATAAATGAGTGATAAATGAGTGAAAGTATTCTACTGGCCAGATTGCAAAGAGCTCTTGTACTGGCCAAATAAGGGAATAGAATAAAGTGAAAATAAAAGATATTCTACTGGACAAATCCCAGATGAGAATAAGAGAAAATAAGCGTTAATGTACTGGCCAGATTATGTTTAGATGTTTGTGCACATGGTTATGGGGTATATGTGAAATTATTGTGTCTTGTTGTCTTGTCTTTTGTGTAATGTTCTTTTTATTGTAGAGTGACTGAGTGTGTCCTGAGTGACGAGTGACCAGTGTGATGGACGAGTGGAGAAGGACAAACAAAAGTGATATTTTTGTATCGCTGAGAGCAGACTGTGAGTGGCGAAGAAGCAAACGGAGAGAAAGACTTGGAAAGTATTGGAGTGAATGCATCTGATCATTTAACGGTGATAGATGGTTCTCTGAGGAGACTGGATGCCGAAATGGCATTGAATGTGAAGCGTGATGGAAAGGTGATTGAAAGTGAGAAGGACGGTTGAAAGAAAGTTTTAAGATAAGATAATTCCTTACTCAGAGATGTGGTGTGTGAATGTTGAGTGGACACTGTTTTTTATTAGAAAACTAAACGTGTATTTGCTGTGTCTGCATTTGTGTGGACGTAGGAAATGATCAAACAGGAAGTAATGGGTGCATTGGAGGAGTGGCCATCCTCATTTGTACCCAGACATCCGTGTAGGAGGGGAAGTGGAGAAATTGCTCCGCCCCTCATTGAGAAAAAAAAGAAGAAAAGAACATTTTTGACCAATGTTATTGTTTTAAAAGTTATTTTTGTTTTGTTTTTTATAGAGAAACATTTCTGCTGGTGGTAGAGTTATGTCTCCACAGCATACATTTGAAGAACAAGTATCCAAAATCAGTGTGAGACAAATGCTATTATTTTTTTGAGCCTGTGATTAATGGACCATTTAGGGCTCTGAGAGATGTTGCTAAAAAAAATTTGAACCTCTCTCCACACGGTGGCGCCATGGAATGAAAACTGAAGCAGGGAAGTCCTGTCGTGAGTTTGAATACATTGATTGAAAGTACAAACCACTATTAATTTAGAGTTTAAGTTGATCTTTATGCGCCATTTTGGACGCATTACCAAAAGTTATGAAGGAGCAATTATGCAAAATTTGAATTATTGTTAATAAAACCAAATAAATTAATGAATACATTTTGAGAATATGGAGAACGCCCTTGAACAGAAGCGAGAGCAAAATTGAACTGAAAGAAATGAGTGCAACTTTTAAAGGTGCAGCTTAAAGGAGCGAGTAATGAAAGTAATAATGAAAAAAGAGTAATGAGTTTACTTGAATGTGCAGTGACCTGTGGGTGTGGTGTTGGTAATTGTGGCCAAGGATTGTTTCAGACAAAGATGACCAACAACGTTCGAGGAGATCGAGGCGTTTACAACAACGCTGATGGGAACAATGCTACTCTCATCACTGGCTGCTGCTGGGTTCAGAGGCATGGGAGTCCAGAACTGTTACCTGTGAAGGTGAACGGACAGACTCTTGACGTGCTGGTGGATAAAGGTGAACGACACTCATCTGTGAACTATGAGACTGTGATCATTAACGGACACCATCTACTGGGTGGATACAGGAAGACCACCCACAACCTTTCACCAAGCCAGTGCCTAGTCAGCTCACAGGACTGAATCTGACACGCCAACTCAGACTCCTGTTTCTCTCCTCGGATGTGATATGCTGATGACAGTGAGAGCAACAGTTTTGTGCTCTCTGAATGGACTAACAGTGACTTTTCCCTGATTGGACAAACACCTTGCTGTCTGACAGTGGTTGCTGAATGCAGATATATCTACTGGGAAGAGCTGAAGGACTGTACAACTGACGTTTGACCTTGGATCAAACATTCACTTTGCCAAAGCCACCCACCCATTGATCACTGTACTTTAATATGATATAGAAAAGCTTTTAAGACTAACCTTAGTGGACATGAATGGTCCTTTTAAAATAACAAAATTAATTAGGCAAACGAGGTGTGACTGCGAACTGTTTACACCCTATAGAACAATGAGATAATGTGTTTATAACTCGTTTGCTCTCTCTCCTGGACAATAGGCTAAAGAATTTGTTCCATGACCAAAGCGTGAGTGAAACAAAAGATTGGTAAGAAATTGAAGTTTCTAAAATGTCCTGTACTCTCCATCAGTGTCTGATACTTATGTCCGTTTTGGAACATCATTCCACGACACCATGATGGAGAATTATGTGTTTATGAACTGACTGAAAAATATCTTAATGCACCAGATAAAGATGGTCTTTAGGACCTGATGATGCTGGTTTATTTACTAAATTGAATCAATAATCTTTAAGTTACAAAATGCATTTGTCTGAATATCTCAATACAAAATTTAAATTTGAAGCCTTAGAGGGCATTGACATGTGATACAATTGTGAAATGCTATAGCTATGAATTGGAATATATAAAACTAAATTGTCTGAAATTATGTCTAAAAGCTGAAGTGAATTGGGTTTCGGCCCTTTCTCTTGCTCTGCTCCTGGCGTCAATCCGTGAGCAGATCGAGAGGAAACTCTTATGAACTTGACACAGGCCATTTTGGCGCCTGAGATCAGACTCCTCTTTGATTCCACAGGAATCCAGTGGACACTGATCTTACGATTGTATGTTATAATCCCTATTGAAACCATCTACACTCATTAGTTTATGCACTCAGGTTGGAGGTGACTGCTGATCTCACTTTGGGAGCCGCTGAGAGCTCCTTTCCCAGCCTGTCTGATGGTCCTCTGCCACGATTGGACTGAACCAGTGCTGGTCTGATCCCTTTTGAGGCCACTCCCAGGACCTCACATGCTGTCCAGGTCGCAAACCAGACGAGTGGTGTCCACCTCTCACTCGCCCTGTCGACCCATTTAAACCCGCCTTCAACCTCCCTGGACTGACCCTGACATTTGTTATTTTGCTATTGTTTTCTTTGTGTTATGTGGGTGCCGAAGGTATTAATCTCCAGTGAAATTTGAGTTGGTTTGTTGTGTTTCCTGTACAAGGATAGAGGTTTCACTTGTTTATGCATGTTTACGTGACTCTTTATTGGACTGAGTTTTCCTCAGTCCAAGAGGGGGTGTTAATTATATGGGAGAATTATTATAATTTGGTTTATTTTGGCATGGGAAAGAACTGATACAAATATATCTAAAAGATAAACAAACGAAAACATAAAGTGACGAATTGACAAATGTTATGGCCAACTAAGATTTCGGTTTCAGATAGGTAAATAAATTTATAATACTCTGTTTTTGACGTTTGCTGTGATTCTGAAGTGCACACAGAATCTGTGGTAAATGTGGGAAACAGAAGCTAAAAGAGAGTTTTTCTCTGTAGATTAATGAAACCTGAAATCCTGAATTTTCCAGATAAAATTGACCCTAGTATTCCAACAGATAAATTAAGTTAAATAGGTCTTTGAGTCCAGCCATAATTTGCAAGATTAGCTGGCATGGTCGTTCTAACGGTGAGCGGCCCTGATGAGAATTTTTTTTGTAATTTTTGTCTGTTCTTTTGTGTTTCTGTTACAGATCTCTGTTGGTTCCTTGTCTCGGTGGGTGCTTGTGAGTGGTCGTCATTATGAGAGTTTTTGATCCAAATCAATAAAGTTGTATTTTTAAAGCGCCTTACAACAATTAAAGTTGACCAAAACATGATGATGTAGGAAAAAATAAACAATAAAAAACCACCCGTAGTGGTGAGTGTATGTTTTTATAGCGGACGCCGAGGAAGCATGAACTGAGACAACGACCTGACAGAGTAAAGGCAACCAGTTGAAGGACAAGCATCTGTCACTGATTTCATAGGACAAATATTCAATCTGATTTGTGATCTCTTTTGTAGAGATCAAAACGGGGAATGTGGAATTATTTATATACATATTTGTCATATTAGGTTTTAGTGATTATATATATATATATAACTGTGTTGATCTGTAAACTGTGCTTTGAGATACATTTGAATCTGGCGGACATTTTAGTTTCTGCTTGTATGTATGGTTGATCCACTGGGGGGCAGTGTGTTCAAATGAGGAGTCAGATTGCGCAGAAGAAGAAGTGACGATCCAAGAGAGCTGATTGGTTGGGGGAAGACACACCTATTCCTTTGTATTGTGTGGCGGGGAGAGAAGCACCCTCTTCCACCCGCCTCGTCGTCCGGTCAACATGGAGTCAGCTCAACAGATGTACCTTTAGTTTGTAATAGGAAATAAAGTAATGATTTTGGATTATAATATACCGAGTCTCCATCCTTTCATCCAGCACTAAAGAATACGCTATTTTCAACAGGATCAAGCCAGAAGCGGTGTCGGAAATGATTGTGAGCAAACCAAGGCTCAAGAAAGCAACCAAGGCTGTTAAATCAACCCTTTATCCTGCACATTCAGGTAATTTACAATATTACTAAACCTTATACCATGAAACATTTAATCTTACAACTATATGTTTGGCTTATAGTTGTAAGATTAACTATAAGACAAGTTAGTTAATCTTACAACTATATTCTAGTCTATTCATTGAACTATGAATGGAATAAGGTTAGATTATTTAACAGATCAAGTGAATAATAACTAATTGTATTGTTACTTGAAGCTTTTAAGACTAATTTCTGTATTCTATTTTTGTCAATTGGATCAATCCATACCTGGCTTTGAACTAAATTGGCTAATGTGTCATAGGTCCACTCCCTGATCAGCACTTGACAATTGGTGAGAAGCTAAAACACATACAACCCCAATTGGGAATCTGCAAGATTCTTTCTGGCCTTGAGGAAATGACAATGGTGGACACCAAATTTGGTCTGGTGCCTCATGGATCTGTGCTATCCTATCAGTATCCTGCAAAAGACAGCGGTGGATATGTCAAGGATCTTGGTGCTCCAGACTTTCCTTCGCTGCCAGTTGAGGGCTATTCATTCAAAAGTGATCATGTGTTCGTAAAAGTGAATTTAATTTGAAACTGAAGTTGTGCAACAATTATTTTGTGTGTCAAATATGTATTAGATTTATGTGGGGCAGGTTTGGGTTCAGTTCTTTTCCCATATTTTGTCTTGGTTTTGTTGTGATAATGTAAATGTAATGATGTAAATATTTTAAGTAATAGCTCATTGTAAATAACAGCTCAAATAATTGAGACTTGTTCCTTATGATTTATCACTATTATTTTTCACTGTAAATAAATGTAATTATTTGTCAAATGTCCTCGTGAGTGGCAATGATTACATTTTTGAAGTAAAAGTTAACAAATACTGAATGTCTATGGTTATCTTAAACTATACACAGATTTGATAGGATAGTGTACATACAATCACATTCTGTTTTGGACAAACAAGTTAAGGCAAACACGAGTGGCACAAACAAAACTGCAATTAGCATATCAAAGTCCTATAAGTACAACTGTTGATTAGGTAATATGTTTAATTTTACCTTTGAAAGAACACTGAAATTAACATCTGGTATTGCTATGTTTATATCATGAGCTGAATTTGTACCCGCTCTCAAACAAACCTACCAGGTGGGGGAGGAGCAGCATAGTCGTGATCAGCAGCAGCATCAAAGCCTTTCTCGCTTTCATTAGTGGTTTCTTCTCGGATATTGACGCACAGTCTCTTGCTAGCTCGCTCATATACAGATGTGCGATTTGCGACATTAAAGTTATTCCAGGCAAATTTGGATGGAATTACTCCCTTCTTTAGACGCCGACGACCCATTGGTGTGACATAAATATCATCTTCCAGAAAATGAAGACTGCAAACATAGGTGCAACCATGACGAACTGTAAAAGTAGCCCCCTCATCTCTTCGGATTGCTCTTACCCAGAGCAATCGCGTGCGTTCCTCCGTTGGAAACTAAGGTACGGCTGTGACTGTGTTGGTTTTACACTGGGGTACACAACACCAACACTTCGAGGTAGTTTGGGCTTTTCTTTGCGCCATCACCGCTGCTGTCGTTAGCTACCGGAAGTTGTTTAACTCAGCTATTCATTTACTTCCGCATTCGTAACGTCTTCGTGAAATAGGCCTATTACACACTTGGGACAAAAAAGTCAAGTCAATTAACCTTTCAGATTTAATTGAAACTGTAGATGTGATTTCTTTAGTTTTTTGTAATTGAGAGGTTTTCAATTAATAAACACACATTATAACAATAGTTTAGGAAAACTGCAGCCAATTTGAATCAAGATTATATATTGAAATAAATGAAGGGCAATATGACAATTTACAGTGTGGTTGTGTGTACTATTTAAGGGCCGGACGATGTTTGAAATAAACTGGTTATAATGACACTATGTAGACTAGGAGTTTACCTAGGCTATAGTCTTAAGCCACATACATGCTGACCTTTTGGCAAAAAAAAGAACTGACAAAGATCAGATTTTAACCATCTTTCAGTATAAAACAATCCAGCAAATGTGAAAATATATCAAAAGGGATACAATCAAAAAGATGCATGCAAATAGTCTAAATGTAAGTACGATATTGAAATAATAATTTAGTGTACGATAGATAGATATAATATAGATAGATATATTAGGGCTGGGACTCGATTAAAAAAATTAAATTACAGGCTTTTTAATTAATCGCATATAAATATTTGACCTGAGAACAGTGAGAAGTAAGTTTTTTCATAAGGATTTTTAGTATACCATTGAATAATGACTGAATACATGAGCTTAAGCAACAAAATATTGTTTATTGTTGCTTCAGAGGCCATAACAGACTTTGTTGATTTAGCAACAGCTGGTTTAAAGGCTCGTAAACTATTAGCGCGAGGTCGCAGCTGAAGCGCGCGCCCGTGCACGCACACTACGCAACCCGAAAACAAACGTAATGGAATGCTCTCACCGGTCCTGTTGAGCAGTATCCAGAAACTCCAAGTCTTTCAGAGTCGTGTACCCGCTCAAACCCGGGCTTTAGTCCATGTGAGGAATAGTCCGTGTTGTGTGACTGGGAGCGAGGGCGCGCGCACACACATGCGTGAAGAAATACAATGAGCGCGCCTGCCTCAGCTGGAGGGGCATCTGCTGGGCACGTAAACAACAAAAAGTACACACCGGATTGCGTTTACAATAAAAATAATGTTAAACATAAATTATATGTTGCCTGTGCTACAAGTTGGTGCTCCAGTATAATCGGTCCGCCTAAACTCATCCAGTGAGAAACGTTCCGCGTTGTAAAAACATGTGCGATTAAAATGCGTCAAAAAAATTTAACGCGTTTTTTTGTGTAATTAATTAATCTAAATTAACGCGTTAAAGTCCCGGCCCAAAAAAAATAAAAAAAAATAATAATATATATATATATATATATATAAAATAAAGGATTCCCTGTCTGACGGTATTAAAAATGCTCGTTTTATATGCTATTCTAAACACACAAGAACATTCTAACGCTAGGGGGGGGGGGGGGGGGGGGAGACAAGATTTAAATAAAGACATTCAACACTGTACAGCACTCAACGGTCTTAATTGCCTTCCGATTTTCAGAAAATTTCAGAAGAACTGGGATCGGCTACTGGAGGGTAGGGCAGTAAATAAAAAGACAAAGAATCAATGTTGGGAATTTTACGGTGAATATATTGAATATAAAGTGATACATAACAAACCAAACAAAATATTTACAATACTGCAGTTTTCATGTTACCGGTATTCCACAAAGTGCATAATTCAAGCCAACAAAACAATAATGGGTTCGACTAGATCTTCGGTTGGGTACCGACAAAAAGAAAACCCAAAAGATTAGTCCGATAGTCCATCAATCAGTGCGCGTGGATTGCCCTTGTAGGGTTATGGAAATTGAGGAAAATGTCCAAACCTTTTGAGATGAGTTGTGCTTGTGCTCGGATTGAGGAGGTGGGAAGAAAAAGGGACAGGCTGCGAAGCCTCCATGGGCAGTTGAAGTTTACACGATGAGGGACGTCCTTAGGCTCCAGGCTTCATTCTGTAGCTCGCCATCCACACAGTTGGACCCAAGACAGGGCACCTGGCCTGCATGGATCAACAGTAGTTCTCTTTAGAAAAACCTCATATACACAGGAAGCTAAAGCTAAGCTAACATTAGCATTTCAAATTACAGAAAACATGGATACAAAATCCATTACAATGTATTTCTAATCATTCTAACTTCATGTAAGCATTTAGCATGCTAGCATCACCAAACTCACCAGTTCACAAGAATCACACAAATCAGGTCCCCCAGCAAAGCCCAACTGATCTGGCTCTGCAGCTGCTGTCCCTTGGCTCCTCTCCCACACAACTGAGGAGAGTGGTGTCAAGGCAGCTTATATAGCACCTGGGTTCCTGTGATTCGCTAATTAGGATCATGTGACCCGGTGCCCTCAGGGACTGAAGAGACAGTGGGGAAGACAACCACTGGGCAACATTAGGGGATTTTAACCCCGGTTACACCGTATTGTTTGAAACCGTTATAAAATGGAGAAACACGGCCTTTTCCCGGAAAATTTACATGAATATGATACTTTGACATCAATAATAAAAGATTAATTAAGTAAATAGAGTTACTGTTTTGTAAGTTAGATTCAAACAAACCAAACAATACACTCTTCCAATGTAGAACAAAATTCTTTTCAATACTTTCATGAATAAAGTCACAGAATTTCTGCCAAAATAATGCAACACTTGGACAGTACCAGAAAAGATGCACAATGGTTTCAGGATATTCTTTACAAAAACCACAGTTAATATCAATTTCTTTCTTAAATCTGTTTTTGATGTAACATTTTGAAGGATAAAACTTATGAATGAGTTTGTCTATTAGACAAAAGCCAGACCTTCTTCCATGGTATATCATCCACAAACACACTCCAGTGAAAAATGGCACTGGGTATTGTTATTTCTCTTTGGAACATGGTTCTTAGAGCACGATTGTTATTGGTAGGGTTATTGGCTAGACAAACCCTCCCCGCAAGTGTATCCTTAGGTGATAGAAGAGATAGTTTTTGAGCGTCAAGCCTGTACTGACTTTTGAATAACATGCATACACCGGTAGGGATGGCTCCAAAAACCTTTGCATAATCACCTGGAGATACAGGGATAGTGTATTTTCTAAGAAATTCATCATATGTAAGCAATAACCCCTCGTCGTTAAAAAGTTGATCAACCCAGTTGATGTTGTTTTGAAACCAGCATTCCAAAAAGAGAGATTTACGTTTATATAAAATGTCTTTGTTGTTCCATATTGCAGTTTCTTGAAGATACATGTTGCTATTACTGACAATGTACCAGCATTTTTGTTACTCACAAAATGTGTCCTTTGGGGTATTTGAATGGAGTTTAATGGGATTTAGCAGCTGCAGATTAGTGTCAGTGTCTGCTCACCGTGGACAATTTTACATTTTGAAAGATTTTAGTCATAAGGTTCAGATTTTTGTAAATTGTACGTTGTGTTCTGCTTTTTTATTTTAATAATATTTGTTTTTTAAATGTAGAAATGTCTGTGAAGACACCATTCCATGGCTCAATAAACTAGAGTGTACAGACTGAGGTGTTATAATATTCATTCTCCTATTTCATGTTATTTTAATATGGTGCTATATTAAAGGAATGTTCACAACATACACCTGATTTTTCTTTGAAAATGTGCATGCATATGAAAAAAAAAAAAAAAGTTTGATAACGTGTGCATTACAATGGATGCTGGTCTGTATGCTGGTCTACCACCAGCATACAGACCAGCATAAAATGGTCTATGCTGGACCAGCAACACTAGCACCAAAACACAACATATGCTGGTCTTGGTCCATGCTGGGTTTTTCAGCATGGCCCAGCACAGGTGCGTACCTATGTTCCACGGGTGTTTCGTAGGTGAGTTGGTACATCAATTAAAATTACAAGTCATGAAAGTGAAACGTCATAGTGGGTTGGTGCCTAATCTTAATAGCCCAAACTTCTATTGACAGGGGAACAAAGTTAGCTCTCCTCTCATCCTTGTTGCAATAGCAGTCCATTATAAGCAGCTAACATGAGGTTTTATGAAGATGTGTTGCGTTTTCTTTGACAGCTTGACTGTTAGCTTCCGTGATATGGACAGCAGGCGCAGTTACCATAGATAATACGATACAAGAGATAACTGACGTGGTCTGTGAAATCAACATGGCTGCTCAATCTCCTCCTACGAAGCCTGTTCCTTAAAAGGGCAAAAAAGTGGGAGGCCCCGTTCTCGCAGGGCGGGCGGACCGGCTACGAGCCTCCACGGCGCTCCAGAGCCTGTCAATCATAGTAGGGTGCTACTTTTTATTTCTAAAATACGAAACCCAGCGTAGTTAAACAATATGACACCTAGCCCAGCGTTGGTCATAGCAATTTTTAGAAAAGAAAAACTCACATTTTAAGCAGTGCAAAACAATGTCAAAGTCTTTATAGAAATGCCGTTTACCAAGTGTCTTTTGAATTCGCCTGGCCACCAAATGATAGTATGTGTGTTTTGTACCATATTTAGTTCCTTTTATCGGTGTCCTCACCCCAGCTGCGTTGCGCTCCTTCGGGTGCTAATCTGAACACAGTCTTGCAGTTCGCACCAGCCCAAGCCCCATTGCACAGTTGGTGTCATTTATTCACGATGGTTGGGTTTAGCAAAGAGCCCTGACTGACTTAACCCGGACTACTCTCTGTTGACTTAGCGAGATGTGACAATAAAAGCACACAGCATTATTTTGGGGCTAATAGAAGTTGGAAGCAGTCTTGCATAAAGATAGAACTGTCTCAATTTTGTGGTTACATTTTTATCAACCAATACTTTTCCATAAGTAATAAGCCAGTGCTCACTTGGTCAAGGTTTGTACTCTCTAGCACTGAACAATTTGCCCGTTTGCTTTTTGCAGTTGTGGCTTGAAAAAACAGAGTGTGTGGGCCTTGAAATGGCATTTGGCGCTTTTATGACCGAATGGTTCATGAACATGCACTGTCCTTCCCAAAGACACAAATAAATAGTTAACGCTAAATAGAGAGCAACAATATTTACATCAGAGTGGAGCGAAGGGGAGACGTCAGGTTCCATATGAAATTCTACCTGTTCTATACTGTAACAGCAAACTAGCCCCGGGGCTTAATGAGCCTGAGTGCATTAGCGACAGGAACAGTGGGCGTGCTGTGGAGGAACCTCAGTAATGCTGCGAGAATCCCCCGAGGTTAGCAGCTGTTTCTGTTCGTAAACTGGAGCCAACATGGCCGCCCCCTCTCCAGTCGCCCACACAGGCTCCCGCCCCCTTCTATTCGAGGCGCTCCTATGTTTGGCCCATAACTGTAACACAGTACAAAGTGGGTTCGGGGGGGGGGGGGGTAAAAATAGCCCAGGTGCATGAGCGGGAAGTCACAGGATCAAGAGGGACTTTGAGGGATTAAGACTTTGCGTAGAGAGTTCTTATGGGAATATTATCACCCAGTGTTCAGCACTCGTCGTGTTAGCGTCTGATGAAACTGGAGATCAGCGCCATTTTGGTCTGAAGCTGTATGTGTGGTTCTCAAACAGGGGTGTGCAGGCTGCTTCTGCTGATACTTAAAGTTGTAATATATTCTGTATAAGTAGTTACAGCTGTAACTATGTTTGTGCCTGGTGTACACTGTGAGATGGTTCAAAGAGACAATGGTAGATACGACCTAAGTTTTGTCGCTTCAGTTTCGGGCTTCAGAAGGCGTGTGTTTAGCTGAGGCGAGTGCCGCATGCTAGCCAGGTTTTTTTTTCACGAAAAAATGCAGGGAAAGTCCTGTAAAATGCCCTGGCCTGGCCTCTGATGCTTATGACTCTGGCACGGCGCAGGTTGCTCAGTGCGTGGATGCGACGCTCGACAGATCATTGTTGCAGGAAAAGGATGGCTCACTCTACGACGGTTCTATTTTAAATCATTGTCTCTGTCTCACTGTACGACCTAAGACGATGCCTAAGACCTGTGATTTACAGCTACGACCCAAGATTTTCCCCGCGAGGAGTGATCGTTCGTCACAGACGCGCCAAAATTGTGATTTTCTTTGCGTTCATACATCATACAAATCATTTAAATTCCCTTGTAACTTGAGTTACTTAAATTGTAATGACAAATATATTACCATATTTTCTTTCAGTATGTTATAATTTATTCTTACGTTACTGAAACTATATTTCTAAAAATCGTTACCCCAACACAGGAGTCAAGTGTTGCCTTCAAATTTGTGTTCAGGGTATGATGTGTGTTTTACTATTTCTAATTCAGATGTCTATGAGACGAGCCAGTATCCTGTGCTGTCTCCAATAGCAATGGATCAGTGCAATTGTTTTGAATTCCATGTTAAAGACCGGTCTTAGAGCAGCTTTCAAACCCATTGTTTAGTCATAATTTCAACAAACCCTTCAAAGGATAAACCCCACTAATGTCCACATAAGCGATAACACATACTCCGATTAAACTGTCCAAACGTGTACAATCATAGCAGAATATATTGTGTTTATTCAATTATTTACAGAATGTCTCTTTCCCACACATAGCACCACGCTGTACATTTGTCATGGACGAGGGCGTTCTGATCGGGATGAGATGGACAGAACACAGACTAGAGCACAAAGACGACAGCTCACATTTGGCCGACACACACGTCTTTATGGAGAATGGCTTCTACAGAACATGAAATGAAATGGGACAACATGATGGAGGTCTGGACTGCACACCCATAGCTCCAGCCTGTGCCCTGCAGAGCGGGCCATGGTGTCAGGACAAGGGGGCGGATGGCACGGTTTGGCTCCAAAAGGGGACAGGCTGGCAATCGGCATTCTCATCGCAACCTCTGCTGGCGAACTGAGGAGGAGAGGAGAGGGTTTAGACACGTTTTTAATCAATCGGGCCTTAAATGTCATTATAGCATCAAATTGGGTTTCAATTTGCATTGAATGTATATTTCTTGGAAAATAATGACATTGCTTGCACATTTTTCATTTTTTCATTTATGACATAAAAATATACTGTTTGGGCTTTAAGATGCATTCAATTTGACTTGCTTCTATCGATATAAACCCTGTGGCAAAAGTTTTGAAAATGTGTATGTGGTCAAATCAGAAATTTCATAGCTCCTTTTTCCCCTCTGAATTGTATGACGTCAGCGAGCCATCACACATTGATA
Organism: Proterorhinus semilunaris; assembly: GCA_021464625.1. Taxonomy (NCBI): domain Eukaryota; kingdom Metazoa; phylum Chordata; class Actinopteri; order Gobiiformes; family Gobiidae; genus Proterorhinus; species Proterorhinus semilunaris. The sequence continues at coordinate 33,929,145 of CM038350.1, forward strand.
CATTTTTAGATGTGTAGATGATACCTCAAAGTGTGTGTCACACACTTTCATAATTGTGTCACACTGTATCGCACAATGTCGGTGGGCTACTTTGTGAAGGCGCCATATGGTGGTGAAAAAGCACTAGACCAGTGAGCCTGAAAAAATGTTTAACTCAACACTGACTGTGCTCATTTATTCTAGTTCAGAAATGTGAACCAGTCAGCATAAATGAGCTTTAACAGCACAGAGTGATCAGTAAAAGGAAAACTGCTCAGGATAATGAAAATAGAAACATATGAATTAGAAGTATCAGTGATAACCATTTCAAAATGAAGTCACTGACCAAGATTTGATAAAGAATGTTCTGCTTGTGACAGTAGGGCACATATAGCACAGCATTTATGTGTTACGACTACCAGTGGGTGTCCAGTCAATCGACTGAGCCATCAAAAAATAAATGAACTACCATCTGACCCGACCTTAAAACCTTCTAACGACTAACTGGCCGAGTGCTCTACCTACAAAGCTAAGCGAGCAATACGTCTACAGAACAATATGCTGACAAAAGAGCATGCTGCGCTTAACTTTCTGATGTCAAATGTCAAAAAACGTAATACACTCAACAAAAATATAAACGCAACACCTTTGTTTCTGCTCCCATTTCTCATGAGATGGACTTAAAGATCTAAAATTCATTCCAGATACACAATATTACCATTTCTCTCAAACATTGTTCACAAATCAGTCTAAATGTGTGATAGTGAGCACTTCTGCTTTGCTGAGATAATCCATCCCACCTCACAGGTGTGCCACATCAAGATGCTGATCTGACATCATGATTAGTGCACAGGTGTACCTTATACTGCCCACAATAAAAGGTCACCCTGAAATGTGCAGTTTTGTCTCACAGCAAAATGCCACAGATGCCACAAGCATTGAGGGAGCGTACACTTGACATGCTGACAGCAGGAATGTCAACCGGATCTGTTGCTCGTGCATTGAATGTTCATTTCTCCACCATAAGCCGTCTCCAAAGGCGTTTCAGAGAATATGGCAGTACATCCAACCGGCCTCACAGCCGCAGACCACGTGTAACCACACCAGCCCAGGACCTCCACATCCAGCAGGTTCACCTCCAAGATTGTCTGAGACCAGCCACAGACAGCTGGTGAAACAATTGGTTTGCATAACCAAACAATTTCTGCACAAACTGTCGGGAACCGTCTCAGGGAAGCTCAACTGCATGCTCGTCGTCCTCATCGGGGTCTTGACCTGACTCCAGCTCGTCGCCGTAACAGACTTGAGTGGGCAAATGCTCACATTCGATGGCGTCTGGCACGTTGGAGAGGTGTTCTCTTCACGGATGAATCTCGGTTAGGGTTAGGGTTAGGTGAACATCACCTCATGTTTCAACAAGATAATGCACGGCCCCATGTTGCAAGGATCTGTACACAATTCTTGGAAGCTGAAAATGTCCCAGTTCTTGCATGGCCAGCATACTCACCGGACATGTCACCCATTGAGCATGTTTGGGATGTGCTTGACCGGCGAATACGACAGCGTGTACCAGTTCCCACTAATATCCAGCAACTTGGCACAGCCATTGAAGAGGAGTGGACCAACATTCCACAGGCCACAATTGACAATCTGATCAACTCTATGCGAAGAAGATGTGTTGCACTGCATGAGGCAAATGGTGGTCACACCAGATACTGACTGGTTCTGAGTCCCCAGACCCCCAATAAAGCAAAAAACTGTACATTTCAGGGTGGCCTTTTATTGTGGGCAGTATAAGGTACACCTGTGCACTAATCATGATGTCAGATCAGCATCTTGATGTGGCACACCTGTGAGGTGGGATGGATTATCTCAGCAAAGCAGAAGTGCTCACTATCACACATTTAGACTGATTTGTGAACAATGTTTGAGAGAAATGGTAATATTGTGTATCTGGAATGTTTTAGATCTTTAAGTCCATCTCATGAAAAATGGGAGCAGAAACAAAGCCGTTTATATTTTTGTTGAGTGTATATCAAAAGGAATCATTCTGAAGAATAAAGTTCACAAAACACAAACTTAATCTATTTTATGTGTCGACATGAAGGTTTTGCCACTTAAAATGTACTCGCAGAGGAACTGTACATAACTAAGTACTCTGATGTGGCTCTGATATGACGGAATGGAATGACTCCAGCTCTTACTCATGTCGTTGTTGCGTGTGATGGCCATGGCTGCCCTGGCGCGAGGACCCTGCTGGTTAAAGTGATATCCAAACTTCAGGATGCTGGAGTTATTCTCCAACATGGAAGCGATCTCCATCTCCACCGAGTCTCCGAGCCTCTGTCTCTGTGACACAGACGTGCATGATCGTAAACACAGCAGGACGCCCGTACGTTCAGCAGTAACACAGTGGATGTCGTTCCCACCTGGTTGTCGATCTTGAGCTCCACCAGAGTGGCGTTGCTGGTCATGGCTTTGATAATGGCCATCATGCCGTCACTGGTGATGAAGTTGGATTCGATATTAAGACTCTGGAGGCTTGTGTTCTCCTGCAGCATCTCAGCACATGCCTGAGTAGGAGATATGCTTTTGTATCAAGTGTTTCGTCACTCATAATTACAGACCTATAGTTGTAATGGTTGTCTTGTGCATACATAGGCTACGGGGTCATTGCTGCGGGTGGCGGCGATGCTCAAAGACTCAACACAAGAGTTTTCCTTCATTGCCTCAAAGATTTCTTTAAGTGTTGGGATGGGAATGTCCTGTAGGAAGACAATAACTATAAAAACTTATATTTACACAAGCAGACAGTTGTTTACAAGAACAGAGAAGTACGAGTACACTCCTCAATTGATTCTAGATGTGATTTCTCCTGAAAATTGGACAGCCTGCTCTTGTTTCGTTCTGCATGCAAGTCGCAAACCTGAATAAGTCTCTTGATTAAGGTTGCAAAGGGGCAGACAATGACCAATACATTTCTGGACATTCTCCAGAAAAAACAGTAACATAAGCTTGGAAAAAACTGCTCCTCCCAGATTGCCTGCTCACAATACTCAGTGTGGATAAACTCTTTATCTGCGGCTGTCTCCCTAAAAGGAAATCACCATATTGGGATTACAGTCACCTAGGTCGCCTTTTGCACTACACATGGATACAAAACATGTCAATATTTGTGAATCAATACACGTGGGGAAAAGGCTGGTGTGCCGCATTGTTGTAGTTACTTCCTGGAAATCTCCAACTCGCTAGCGGACAAAACATCATAAAGGTTAAAGGTGTGGTTATGGAACTTTTTATGTAAAAACACCCTTGATATTTGTGCATAGTTTAACTTTTTGTGACCCAATGGCTGCCAGTGGCATTAGCAAGGGTCCCCAGGGTCCCCAAGCAACCAGGTATAAGGGGGCCCTATGATCGGCGAGGGGGGGTTTATCCCATGTCAGCGCTTCCCCTGGTTTGCCTTGATACTCATGTTCAATGTTTAGCATTACTTTATACAGATTTTTGTTTCAAATTAATATACAAGGCCTACTTAACTTCACAAATGGAAAATACTTACATTGGAATCACTTAGGAGTGGAACATAACATTCAAACATAAAGTCAATAATTTAGCAAATTATGGATTTTTTGCTACACTTATGTTGTCTATCTTATTATCTTTTTTGCTTGGCCATTTTGAACACTCATTTAATAAAGAAAAGTGTACTATTTAAAATGGCATTTTATTTACACCAGAACGCTAGCTTGTTGATGATATTTGCACGGCAAACATTCAAGGCAGCTAAAAGAAGGCCCTTCAGAGACGGCCAGATGGACATACAGTAACATATTACACTCACTGCTGTCTTGCTCTCCTTCCTCCTTTTTCTCCTTTTCTTCAGTTTTTGCTGCCAGAAGCACAACTTTTCTTCATTTTGTCATGGGGCCCTTTCAAGAAATATGCTACGGCCAATTGTCATTGCAATTTGTCACTGCTGCTGTGCAGTTTATGTTAAATATATTGGCCCTCAGGGGGTCGCCTCTACAACGGTTTTTCTGTCGACAGGGTCCGTCAGCAGTGAAAAACTTCCAGAAACTCTCAAAAACAATTGACACTGGAGCCACTGTGATGATAAATAAAGGCACCATGCTAACCATTCATACAGCTGCACTAATGTACTTGTTTTTATTTTTTTACATAAAAAGTTCCATACCTTTGAGCTGAAAAATCTCCAGATTGACCACTGTGTGAAAAATCTATGTGTTCACCTGCCCTGTCTCGCTTGATTAAACTGCTCATTATTGTTCAAGTCGCTCTGGTTTTTTTGATACAATCGTGACTTTTTGGTTGCTGCACCTTGATGTTGTTGAGGTTGACTTCTGTCAGGCTGCTGTCGTTGCTGATGATCCTCTCCAGAGTCTCCTCCACGTTGGTGGTGTTGGGCGGCTCCTCCGGGAAGATCTTAAAGGCATCTCCCTTCACGACGCCTGCAGGACACGACAGAACAACCCGTACAGTCCAACGCCTCCTCCAAACATTCATATGGTGCGTCAAGTATACGCTACGAATGAGTGTTTTTGCTACGCACTGTTGATGCCCTCTGTGTTAGCAATGGTTCCCGTGGTGCCCAGAGCGTCGTAGTACTGCTTGTTGCTCATCAGCGTGTACATTCCCAGGATAGCTGCAAAACAACAGAATATTATGAATTTGTGTCTACGTTGGTTTGTTTATTGATGCTGGCAAGTCTGTCCCCATTTGACACGCATGCTTTATCGCGGTCGACGATTGGAAAGAGAAAAGAAAACCTTGGTGAGAAAGTCAGGTCTTTTGAGGCAACATGTCTGCTGCGGGATAAGATAACCCTATTTTCAACAAGATAAAAGTTTGGGAGACGAGGCCCTAAATAGGGGAGAAAACGTTTTTATTATGATAAGATCATAGCGTAGGGGACTCTATGAACGTGTCTTAGATGAGCAATTACGTGCCATCTACTGCCTCTACAGGAACGCCCCAACAGCATTGAAGGATGGGTCAATGCAGAGGACGAATTTTCCTACAGGGATCCATAAAGTGCAGGTATACCTTAACCTTAAATGTTTCTTCGGATATCAAGGCGAGGCCCCATTTTTAAGTTTCCAAGCAATATACCAAAATGCTCTTATTTGTGCACAGCTTTTTACCGACAAATGGTCCGTAAACAAGGACTTATTGGACAATCCCATAAGGCGTTGCTCTCCCAAAGCCTGCAACAGTGAGTAAAGCTCCGGCAAAATGGTTACATTTGGGTAATGTAATGTGCATTGAGAGGCTAGAAGCGCCAGTATTCTCTTTTTATATATATATATATATATATATATATATATATAAGAAAAAATGAATCGAATAATGTATTCTCTTGAAATGATTAAATTGTTATATAATGTAAGAAGGGGAAAAAAACTAGCAATAGTTTAAATGGATACAAAACCAAAAGTTATGAGTCATATCCCTGTGTCTTGAGCTACGTTTTTAGTATAAGTGAACCAAAGACTATACAGTATGTAATTTAGCATTTCAACTATGGGGACTGCAATCTTACGTGACATTTCAGTTTCTACCAGAACATAACAGAAAAATCTTTAGTTTTCAGTCAGCAGAGGGCAACCTTTACAGCAAGTTCAACTATGTGTCAAAAGCTTCTGCAGCTGTAGATAAGACTGAGCTGAAGAAACTCACTGACTCTAATCAAGCACTTTACAGGCTTTGCTATCAGTCAGGAAGCTATTATCACCAATTACATTTGCCCCATGGCCAAAATGGTTCTTGACAGACATTACATGGGCCAGCAGCTCTTTGAGAAATTACAATGTAGTAGATTAATACAATGGAATATTATGGAATATCCATTTTCTGCTTGCACCTATCAGCTTAATTATGTAGGCCTATCATTTGTGTCTCGTGTGCAAAAACATTTATGAAGTGAGAGCATGTATATCAACAGATACGACCAAGGCACTGAATAAACTACTTTTCATTAAAGTAAAGATGGAACCTGGGATCGTCTAAGGCAGTGTTTTTCAACCACTGTGCCGGGGCACACTAGTGTGCCGTGAGATATTGTCTGATGTGCCTTGGGAAATTATCCAATTTCACCTAGTGGGTCTAATATTTTTTTTAAAACAAATCAATAATTATCTGCAAATAATGTGCCATTGTCGAGTCTCTCTGCTGATCGGCAGAGTCACCATATTAAACTCTTCCATATCAGAAAGTGCCCGCAGGTAGCTCAAATCTTTGAGACAAGAGAATAAGCGATGCACTTTGTGAATATAGGCTACAGAGTAAAATGTTTTAACATTTTCTGCTGGTGCATGGTGTGCCTCGTGATTTTTTCAATGAAAAAAATGTGCCTTGGCTCAAAAAAGGTTGAAAAACACTGGTCTAAGGGCCATAAAGGAGCTCGGGGAGGCCGCTGGGCCTCCTATTGATGATCACTGTCATAGGCTATATATATTACTTTTCATTAGAATAAAGGAGTACATATAAGTGGTTAAAAGATGTAACATTATTATCTTTGCTATATTAAAAATTAGGACTACACAATATATCGCCAAAAAAATATCGTATTGCGATATTAGGTGATGCAATATCTGTATCGCGAAAAGTCACATCAACACAACATCACTTAAGTCTTCGTTTTGTTTTGACACAGTTTACTGAAAAACTAGTTACTTACAATTTGTGTTTAACTAGAATGGAACATATTGTGTTGAAATGGTTTAGTGAAATATCGCAATAATATCGTTATTGCAATACTGCAAATTACTTGAATATCGTTCAAGTAATACCGTTTGTTCGACTATATTTAACTATATTGAGTATTTTATATTGAGTATTTTAAACATCATTTGAAAGAGTGGGTATTATGCTTTTTGCAGGCATTTGGTGATAATGTCAAACGCATCTTTATCACTATCTTACACTTTGTTAGAAAATGCAGCTCAACTAAAATATCCTAACTAAAATAACTAAAAAGGAGCTGCCGCTGCGCTGCTACGAACAGTCACCGGGAAAGAATCAAAGATTACTGAAAGATGCGAGAGTGAGTCGAGTCAACATTGCGACATGGTAAATTTTTTTTAGATGTTACAACTCATTCATGCTACTCATCTCAGACCAAAGACAGATATTACTGATGATGCAGTGTATTTACTATTTACAAAACAGGATGGATTTCAAATAAAACAGAATATATTGCTCTACAGTTTAATACACATCCCAGTAGTACAGCGGTTAGTGCTCTTGCTTCACAGCGGTCCTGGGTTCAATTCCCACCTGGACGGGGCCTTTCTGTGTGGAGTTTGCATTTTCTCCCCGTGTCTGCGTAGGTTTCCTCCGGGTACTCCGGTTTCTCCTACCACTAAAAAAATGTACAAAAGGCCAGGATGAATGAGAGTGTGTTTGAAAGTGCGGATGCAAATTAGCCCAAGACTACAATCCGGTGTGGCGTGTTTACATGCAAGTATGTATGTTCATTAACATGCACTGTCCTGACCAAACAAATGAATAAAATAAAGCTCAATAGTTTGCAATGGAAATGAGTAGAGATAGATGTTCTGTTTGCCAGCATAAAAAGAGAAAAAAGTACAGACAGACAGGCGCGTCTTCGGCAGGGAGCGCGGGGGGGGGGGGGGGGGGGGGGGGGTAATAGAATTCTACAGATATTATGTAACACAAGGCAGAGCAGGCTCAGGCTAAAGTTAGCATTTGATCTGTGGTACAAAAACAACAGATGTATAAAGGTTTTATACAGTCACTGACCAATGGGACACAACGGCAAAAGTGTTCATAAATACCACACACCTTTTATCATCCCGAAGACTTCACGAGGAGCATTTTGAGACGCAAAGGTGGGCAAGCGAGGTTCATGCAGAGTGTATTCGTTACACAAATACACTTTGAAAATTATCCCTCTCTTCATCCTTCACCCAAACAAGGCTTTAGGCTTACAATGTTATGGAACAGAATGAAACAGCTACCAGATATATTCAGAAGCTGTCATTTTATTGTCATTGCAATTTTTCAAGCTTCGCCACCAGGGGGTGCTGCAGCACTTGCCGCACTCCCACTTCCGACGCCCCTAGGCACATACACCAGACAACTATTGCGATATGCTCTAATATCATGTCATCTGCGCGGTCCTGTCCTGTCTAGATTATAGCCTCGGTCGTGTCATGACAGCCCAACTGGAAATAGTCCAAGTGCTAATGCCCTGAATAAAGCTTGAAAATGAAGTCTCCATTAGGACACAGGCCCCTCTCTGCAACTGCACGCCATGTCATTACCACGTACCGCCAACAGGGGTCAGAGCAGCCGGTGCTTTGGTTGTAAAGTGGCCTCCCGTCATGTGGGGGTCGGCCCATGAGGAGGGAGAGGGACAGCTGCCCGCTCCGAGTGCCAGGCAAACTCAATATAAACATGACAGATATGAGACAATATCTGAGCTAGTAACTTCTAAGCTCTAATATGCTTAATGAAATGTTAAGTACATTTAAATTGCTTTTTTTTTTTTCAATATAACTAAAGGTTTAAAATGTTTGCTTTCCTGGGCTTTTTTTTAAGCGTTTAAAACTAATCTTACACCTCGGCCCCAGGAGGACGGACTGATGATGTGGGACGTCTCAAGCTCGTCTTCATGGCGATTAGGGATGATCCCAATCCAATATTTTGACACTTCATGCTGGCTGATACAGTCTTTTAGTATAGTAATATTTCTGTACAACTTACAGTGCCTCTCGAAAGTACTAACACACCTTTAACTTGTACATTTTGTCATGTTTACAACCCTAAACGTAAAGATTTGATTTAGAATTTTTTACTGAATGTTCACACACAAGTAACAGACAACTGTGAAGTGAAAGCAAAATGATACATGATTCTGTTATTTTACCAAAAATAGAAAAGTGAAAAGTGGGGCGTGCATAAGTATTCATACAGCATTTTCTGAGTGCATTAAATTGCCTTCATAACATTCCTAAGGACTGCAGAATGTTCACACCTTGCCCTAACCATTAAATAGAGCCACCTGTGCGTAATCTACTCTCAGTATAATTCCAGCTGTTCTGTGAGGGCCTCAGAGCTATGGTCAGAGTGTATTGGTCACTAAACAACATCATGAAGGCCAAGGAGCTCACCAGAGAGGTCAGGGATAAAGCTGTGGAGAAGTTTAAAGCAGCGTTAAGTTATACAAAGATTTCCCAAGATTTGAACATCTCACGGAGCACTGTTCAATCCATCATTCGGAATGAAAGAGTATAGCACCACTGCGAACTTACCAAGACACGGCCGTCCACCTAAACTAACAGACCGAACAAGGAGAGCACTGGTCAGAAATGTAACCAAGTGCCCCAAGATAACTCTGGAGGAGCTGGGACGTCCTGCCGCTGAGCTGGGGGAATCTGTACATGGGACAACTATAAGTCGGACTCTACACAAATCTGGCCTTCATGGACGAGTGGCAAGAAGAAAGCCATTATTGAAAGGAGGCCATAAGAAATCCCGTTTGAAGTTTGCTAGAAGTCATATGGAGGACACAGCTACCATGTGGAAGAAGGTGCTTTGGTCAGATGAGACAAAAATTTAATTTTTTGGCCCAAATGCAAAACATTATGTATGGAGCAAACCTAACACTGCTCATCGTCCTGAGTGCACCATCCCCAGTGTCAAATATGGTGGGGGGAGCATCATGCTATGGGGCTGCTTTACCTCAGCGGGGACTGGGAAGATTGTAAGAATAGTTGGGAAGATGGATGGAGCCAAATACAGAGACATTTTGGAGGAAAACCTGCTGGAGTCAGCAAGAGAATTGAGGCTGGGGCGGAGATTCACCTTCCAGCAGGACAATGACCCTAAACACAAAGCTAAATCCACAATGGAATGGTTTAAAAACAAACATATTAATGTGTTAGAATGGCCCAGTCAAAGTCCTGACCTAAATCCTATTGAAAATCTGTGGAAAGACCTGAAAACTGCTGTTCACAAACGCTCTCCTTCTAATTTGACAGAGCTTGAGTTGTTTTGTAAAGAGGAATGGGCTAAAATGTCAGTCTCTACATGTGCAAACCTTGTAGAGTCAAACCCCAGAAGACTTGCTGCTGTTATTGCAGAAAAAGGAGGTTCCACAAAGTATTAAGTCATGCTGTATGAATACTTATGCACGCCCCACTTTTCACTTTTCTATATTATGAAAACAACATCATGAAGGCCAAGGAGCTCACCAGAGAGGTCAGGGATAAAGCTGTGGAGAAGTTTAAAGCAGCGTTAAGTTATACAAAGATTTCCCAAGATTTGAACATCTCACGGAGCACTGTTCAATCCATCATTCAGAAATGGAAAGAGTATAGCACCACTGCGAACTTACCAAGACACGGCCGACCACCTAAACTAACAGACCGAACAAGGAGAGCACTGGTCAGAAATGCACTGCACTGACACTGCTCATCGTCCTGAGTGCACCATCCCCAGTGTCAAATATGGTGGGGGGAGCATCATGCTGTGGGGCTGCTTTTCCTCAGCTGGGACTGGGAAGATTGTAGGAATAGTTGGGAAGATGGATGGAGCCAAATACAGAGACATTTTGGAGGAAAACCTGCTGGAGTCAGCAAGAGAATTGAGGCTGGGGCGGAGATTCACCTTCCAGCAGGACAATGACCCTAAACACAAACATCTACAATGGAATGGTTTAAAAACAAACATATTAATGTGTTAGAATGGCCCAGTCAAAGTCCTGACCTAAATCCTATTGAAAATCTGTGGAAAGACCTGAAAACTGCTGTTCACAAACGCTTTCCTTCTAATTTGACAGAGCTTGAGTTGTTTTGTAAAGAGGAATGGGCTAAAATGTCAGTCTCTAGATGTGCAAACCTTGTAGAGTCAAACCCCAGAAGACTTGCTGCTGTTATTGCAGCAAAAGGGGGTTCCACAAAGTATTAAGTCTGTATGCTGTATGAATACTTATGCACGCCCCACTTTTCTGTTTTCTATTTTTTCAAAAATAACGGAATCATGTATCATTTTGTTTTCACTTCACAGTTGTCTGTTACTTGTGTGTGAACTTTCAGAAGAAAAAGAATCTTTATGTTTAGGCTTGTAAACATGACAAAATGTGCAAAAGTTCACGGTGTATTAGTACTTTTGAGAGGCACTGTACATCATTGTATATTACATTTCATAATCATACAAATGTAAAGTCATTGGTAAGAATAATAAACAGTAGACCCATTGAACATGACAGTAGTTTCACACTTGGCAGTCTACTACAGGAAGATTTTAATTCAGCTTCGAATTTTAAAGTAGAAAGTAATGCTGATAAAAAAAAAACATTTTATGATGCAGCAATCCCCTTCAAAAAACAACAGCAGCAGATATTATAGTTTCAGCTCTATCTGCTTCTGAAGACCTATCCAGGCCTACTGTGTTATGTTTAGGTAAAATACATAAACATAGGAGCACATGGGTAATTATTGTACAAAAACAAAAGTGTCGCTCTCATCTCCGCTGTTGGAATGGATAGTATCTGAATGACGTCACCGCTGATCACCCCCCCCCCCCCCCCCCCCCCCCCCGCAAACGTCCCATATGCTTTGTACAAACACTGAGTAGTAAACCCCTAATTACTACCACAACATTCCCACAGAATTTTCCTCAAAGGCAACTTTCAAAAGGTTTCTTTCACATTTGATTGATCGTCCTAAAAGAGTAAAGTTACTATCCACACAACATTTCGCTCATCTTAACAACAGAGAGAACTCATTTACTGCAGTCGAAGCAACACCTAAAATATCCCTGAACATGGACTGGCACGTTTACCCCATTTTTAACCTACAGCTAAGCTACAGTGCTTTGTTGTAACCATGATTTTGTGGTTTTGACGTGTCTATTCCGCTAAAATAGACTTGGAAATACTAGTTGATTGTAGCACAATCGGGAAATAAGACACAGCCCTAATCTGCCTGAGTGGCTCCTCTATAAAAAACCTAAATGACAGCACTGAAAAAGGAAACCAGGAACTTTTCTCTGCCAGCATTAGCAGAGCTGCTGCTAAATTCTTACCAAATGCATTTTCTCCACGTTGGTTGCGTTTCCCGTGACGTCACGCATTGTTGTGGCCGCCATTTTGAACACCGAACACCGCAGTTAAGCGTTATGGGATGTACAAATGCCCTGTCTCAAAAAAAGGGACTTGCTTTCTACAAGTAGTCCTAAAGATCCAGTTTGTCGACAGAAATGGATAACTGCTATCAGGAGATAGCCTGTATATTGTTATCCGTAACCCATCCAGAGATAAAGCAGTGATAGGCTTCCGTGCTCTTTAAAGCCTTGAGGGCTTCACCGGTGTATGGAGAGGGATTATGGACCAAATAGATGTCCGCAAAAGTTAGATCCAGTAAACTGTCACTGGTTTTAAGTGGCATTAAAAAATGTCCAGACAGTTGATAAGGATTGAAGAGATAATATTTTTATACGATGTTTTGTTTCTTTGGCTATTTAGCAAACTAACCAAAAGTTTTCATTCAGTGCAGTAAAAGGTGTGGTTTTCCCCAAAAAAGTTCTTTGTTTCAGGGAAGATTGAGACACAGCGACCCCCACCCAGTCCACTGGCCACATGGTCAATAAAGGGTTCAAATTACAAGGGAGACCAAGGTGGAGCTGAATGCACAGCTGTGGGAGCCAATGGGAACGATGAAAACATTACATGTGGTCTTAGACTCATAAATCTTGTAAACAATGGAATGTGTAAAAATACTGTGCTTCCCCAGGAAGAGTCAGTATGCCCATTGGGAACGGCTGCTGACAGACACATTTGATAGGGCACTGGGAAAGACAGAATTCTGTATTAAGATGACATGTTAGGGAATAAAACGTCTAAGTTGAACTCCTTGATTTGTCATCAATTCCTGGTATGTATTTTTATTAGTTTTACGTAAGAGTAGATTTTGACGGTTCTGAACTCCTTTTTCAGTTTGAATGCGCAGTGTTGTCAATTAAAGGTAATGTTTAAAATAGGGGAAAAGTAAACTCGTCGTAGTGATACTCTTTATTGTGTACAAGGACAACACAGGAAAACGGCTGTTTTTCTTCATTTTGGTGACCGCGACGGGCTGAAGGGGGTGCTGAAGAGCCGTCAAACGGAGACGCGACGAGGTTCGGTCTTCGAGAAAAAAAAAACCCACTTTTGCGGCAGGCATACCAGGTCCTTATCATTCCACATCATACAACAACAATTTCATGGACGTCCATCTAGAAAAGGTAAGACTGCTTTTGACCCCTACTATTGTGTGAGTCTCAAAGTACGTCTATTTGGCATATTTTTCCAAATTTTAGATTACTTTTTAACGGAGTTGTCTGTTGTGTGGTGTAATCTGTGAATTGATGGTGGAATTAAGGAAAGAAACGTTATAATTTGATATCTTAGATACCACAAAAAAAAGTGGGATAAATTGAAATTACGAGTAATTAACGGGCTGCGCGTTGGGGTTTTACCCCTGTAAAAGCTGAAATGCACGTAGGCAGAACCGCCCAAGGCCGTGGACGCACGGTCTGAAATAAAACGTTGAAATATAGTCGTTGACAGATTTGGGGTCTGTCTAAAATAAACGGTTGGAGGCCGTTAGGACGGGGATCCTATAAATTCTACATAGAAACAGGTTTGAGGCCTTTAGAACGGGGTTCTATAAATTCTAAAAAAAATACGGGATTAAGTGGTATAAAAAAATTAATTAATAAAAAAAAAAAAAAAAAAAAAAAAAACGAAAAAAAAAACCCATAGTGAATTCGGTGAATTTATGTTTGGTTTTTGGAAATCATAAACGGTATTAAGGTGAGTTGGAGTGGTGGTAAGTATAAACTTGTGTGACGCGACAAAGAAGGTAAGAAAATGCTGGAATTAATGGACTGTGAAGGTTGGGGGAAGGCAGTCACGGAGGCGTCGCCTCTCTTAACAAAGACCACGCGAAAAGACTTGAACAAGGCGATTTTGGCCTGTTTTCAAGGCTTTGAGCTGCTTCAGAGGGACCCCACGGTCCCACATTCACTGGAGTTTTTCTGCGGGGTTTTGACTGGTGCAGTGGAGTTCTGCACGAGGGAATTGCAGGACGAGGACAAATTAAAGGGGAGTAATGGACTCTTGAAGAGTGAGAAGAAACTGCTGAAACTCACGATCAGTAAGTATCAAAAACTGAGAAAACGCATCGACCCGGTCCTTGCACTTGCTTCAGCACAATGGTTGAAAGAGAGACAGGTTTTTTCCCCAACTCAAGGGGGAGGGGTTCAAAAGTCCCTCCCGAGAGGAGGGGCTCCCGCCGTGGAGCCGAAGGCCCCTGCTACAATCTCCCCCACTTCAGGGGGAGGGATTCAAGAGCCCCTCCCGAGCGGAGGAGCTCCCGCTTTGGCCCCACAGGCCCCTCCTCCGTATGACCAGAGCGGAGCGTGTGGGTCCTCTCTATACCCACAGTTAACCCTTCATGGACTGGTGGACGTGGACGTGGCGGCTTCAAACTTGTTATCAGCGGACGAGCATAAACATGTTAGGTCCTTGATAACACGCGCTTACACTGACTCCAAGACAATACCAAGGGATCCAGGCGGACAGTTGTGGGGGACAAAGGTGGTGGAACAAACAGAAAAATGCGCCAAGGAAACAATGCAAGCCCTTGAAGAATTGAAGACACACTCGCTGTCTCAGACACAGAAGGTGACTGAAGATCATCTAAAAGCGCAACAACAATTAATGGAAAGATTTAATGAAGAGACGGAAGCAAGAAAGGCTGAGGTTCACGAGCTGACTGAAAGGCTACAGGAACTTGCGCTTAAGGCCAACGTGGCCCAGCCGGCCCCAGTGGTGAAACAAAAGAAGAAAGTAACTGAAAAGATTAGTCTTTCCCAGTTCTCGGATGATAGCGAGGACGAAGGCCACTGTCGGGCCAATGTGGAGTCATACAAAATATCGGATGAATTAAGCGCACTTTACACCGAAAAAAGAGGCGCTTTGGATCGCGTATTTGAACTTAAGAATAGAGACTATGAGGAGGATGAGGAGGAGGACTGGAAAGTGGAGCTGAAACAGGCAAAGAAGGTGGTAGCGGACCTACAGGTGAAAATTGAAAAAAAGACTAAGGAATTGGCCAAGCTCCCACAAGGAGCTACATATCGAGGTACTTATCCTCTTATTCAGACGGGACCCCCAGTAAATGCAGGGGGCCCGGTCCCTGTGGCCTATAAACCACTGAGTAGTATTGAATTACGACACCTTAGGGACACCTTACCCCCCCTACAAGAAGGGGGCAAAAAATGGTTTAGCACATTACAGCTACAATGCGCCAACGCGCAGCTGGCGGTCGGCGATATCAAGGGCCTGGTGTCCGCGTGTGCAGCCCCTCACGCTGTAAGCCACCTACTGAGAACCGCGAACCTGCACAACGTGCAGGTCCATGAACCCTTTGATCCACTGGCGGAGAATTTCCTGACAGTAGTGGATCTTATGTATCCACCACCATCCCCCCAACCTCCCACATTCCCATCATTTGTACCGGGCACCTGCCCTACCCAATTTCTGGATAAATGTATCCAACTTTACATTGCATCCATGCATGTACACCCGTACAGACACCCACAGACATCCTGTCTGTTCCTTCAGAACGTGCTGGACGTTCTTCCAGAACCTATTAAGACCTGTCTGACCAATGTCCCAGGACTGACTTCAGACTCAACCACATTTCTGACTCATTTCAAACATCACGCTGAAATTTTCAACAAAAAACACAGTGCCAGACAAAGTAACATTGAAATCATGCAGGAAGAGCTGCTGAAGAATCAGCTTAACCAGACACGGCAGCAATTAACGGCTGCCAAAAAAGATAACAAAAAGACACAAATGGTGGCAACAACTCCCACACACACACCCCTGACACCTGTCCCTACACCAGCAAGCTTCCTATATACGCCTCCCAGAATCAGCCCTTAGGGCCAACATCACAAATGCACATTCATGTTCATAGCATAGGAGGAAACTCAGGGGGTAGGGGTAGAGGCAACAAAAGGGGACGATCAAGAGGCAGGGGGTCCGGCGGTACGGGCTATGGGGCTATTGGAGCTGGGCGGGGCCAAGAGCACAACCAGGCCTGCTTTCACTGTGGGGCGCAGGATCATTGGGCCAGAGACTGTACCCAAGGTGGCCAACAGGCGGGCTGCTTCAACTGTGGGGACCCCAGTCATTGGTCTAGGGATTGTCCCAACCCACCTGCTCGTGTGCCTTTGGGAGGAGCGCGTGGGGCACCACAGCTCCGACATCCGGCAGGGGGACCTGGCCGTTCTGGACCAGCCCCGTGGTTTCGTGGGGGCGGTGGTGGCAACTATCCAGTACACGACACTCATGGTTGCCTCCCATACGGTCAAGAGGACTTCTACTAGGGGTGCCCAGTGAGTCCTGGACCCACCCCAGAACCATTTGTCCCAGTAGAGGTGGGTGGGGAAACGTTGATGATGCTCGTGGATACGGGAGCTACTCATTCCACGACTAGAAAAGCAACACCACACATGCTAAGTGACAAAAGCATTAACCTTTCAGGACTCACGGGAAAGGCAACCCCTCTACGCATGACCAAAGAACTGACTTTCAAACTGGCTGGACAGACTTTCAAATCGTCATTGATATATTCACCCCAGACTCCGGTGAATCTGCTTGGTCGAGACATCCTTCAAGCTACAGGAGCCATTATTAACTGTTCCCCTGACGCCATGTATGTTACGTGGCCAAACGGATATTCCATCACCTGCACACCGGCACGGTCGCATGGACTTTATGTTTTTCGGGAAGAGCGTATGGCTGAGGGAGTGTCAATCTATTGGCTACTCCTAGAGCCAGGGACTCCTGACATGACTGGACTCTACGCAAAAATGCTCGAATGGAAACCATGGTTCACTATGCTCCACCCATATGCCCCTCCAATTGATCCACTGCACTGCACTCTCTTCTATGACAGAAGTGCTGACGCCCAATACCAGTTGGCTTTTGATAGTGAGGTTAGAGGTAATACATATACTATCACATCCACACATTTGTATGTACATGAATCAGGTGTTGTTGCCCCAGTTGTTCTGCCGGAAAACATAAAATGTTTCTATAAAAGAGACACTCTTACTGACCCACACGTGTCACTGTTCTTAGGCCCTGGCCATGAGGCCAGGGAGTTGGGTCCCCTAACACATAAACTTAACAAGGTTCTGGACTGGGAGCAGACTGGTATGGATGGGGTAATGTACAGTTCCAGTACACAGGCATACAAGGTCGAGTTAGGTATAGCGATAGACGAAACAATGGCTGAAGAAGAGATTCTTTCTCGGTCTCATGGCCGCGAGTTGACCGACCATGAAGGTGCGGAGGACATGTTAAAGCGCTTCTCAGAGGACTTGTGGGCGAGGGGCCCATCGGACATCGGTTATTGCACGAAAGTGGACCCGGTAACTTTGGATGTTGCCCCGGGGTCTCGTGTTTATGTCCCGCAAAGACCTTTTCGTAAGGACAAACAGCGGGAGGGCATTGAAACTGCCCTAACAGACTTATGGGAAGCTGGGGTATTAGAGCTTTCTGATTCTCCTTGGAATACTCCTTTAAACCCAGTGCCAAAGCCTGATGGCACTTTTAGACCTGCACATGACCTAAGAAAGGTAAACGAAGTCACAACCACACCTCTCTTGCCTGTTCCAGACCCTCACAAATGTCTCTCTATCCTGACTCCTGTGATGAAGTACTTTACAGTCATTGACCTGAAACATGCATTCTTCACCATTCCCTTGGCTAAGGAGTGTAGATATCAATTTGCATTTACATATGGTGGAGTGAAATTGCAGTACAAGGTCTTACCTCAAGGTCATCGGAACTCACCAGGAATCTTCAATAAGGTTTTGAAGGACTGTTTGTCCCCTATTGAAGTACTTCCCGGTGCTGTTGTGTCACAGTACGTTGATGATATTTTAATTGGCGCTGAAAGTGCCAAAGATTGTTTGGACGTGACGGCCGCTGTCCTGTCACGTCTCCTTGAATGTGGCTTTAAGGTCTCAAAGGAGAAGCTACAATGTTGCCGAGCCCAAGTTCTCTTTTTGGGTAAGGTTATTTCGGCTGGTCATATTACCCCTAGTGCCACCCAGAGGCAGTCCATTCTTACAGCCGACCGTCCGGATACGGTACGGTCCCTTCTTTCCTTTTTAGGGTTGGCGAATTACTCCAGACACCATGTCTTGGACTACACAGGTAAGACTGCTCCCTTGCGAGAAATCATCCGCGCAGCTGGGGTTCGAGATCTCCGAGCCTCCCTGTCTTGGACGGAGGAGGCTGACAAAGCCTTTACTGACCTAAAGGCAGCTTTGGCTTCCTGTGCGGACCTTGCCATTCCTGATTACGGTAAGCCTTTTCATCTTGATACCACCATCACCAATTGCTCCGGACATGCGGTCTTGTGGCAGAAAGGAGCGAGTGGTCAGCGTAATATCATACTTTACGCGTCCACCTTGTTGGACCCAATTGCCAAGAAGGCCACTGATTGTGCGCTGTATGCTGATACATTGGCTTCCTTATTGAAGAAGGTGGCTCATGTAGTGATGGGTCATCCATTGGTGGTGTATACCTCTCACTCGGTGGTAGCTTATGTACAATCTAAAACCTTTGCCCTGACTCCTCAAAGACAATTGAGACTTGCAAGGGAACTGGCTGCCCCAAATTTAACTTTTGCTGCCGATGACGCTCCTAACGTTTCGGCAGGGCTGACCCTTACTGGCTCCCCACATTGCTGTGAGTCTTTCTCTCAATCTCAGGTTCGGATTAGGCCTGACTTATCAGACCAACCTTTACCGGGCTCTCGTTTGCTTTTCACGGACGGACATTGTCACAGGCTCCCGGATGGGTCCCTGTCAGCTGGGGCTGCGGTTGTTGAACTTTCGCCACCGAACCACACTCGCACAGTTTCCAGCTGGGGCCCTTATGGTGGCTCCTCCGCCCAGTTTGCGGAGTTGATGGCGCTGAAATTGGCGTTGGAGGTTGCTTCGGGTCAGCGTGTCACGATTTACACCGACTCGGCTTATGTGTGTGGCCTAGTGTTGCGTGATTTGTCGTCTTGGAAAAGGAACGGCTTTTTGACCGCTAAGGGCACTCCTGTAGCCCATAAAGAACTTTGCGAAGAAGTAGCTGACAGTCTGTTGCTCCCTGCTGCTGTGGCGGTAGTGAAGGTTCCTGGTCATTCTAAGGCGGACACAATGACTGCCATTGGCAACAGGGCGGCGGATGTTGCGGCGAAAATGGCGGGTGATTATCATTTTGACTCTCCCGGTGAAGGGGAGTGTAATCCTTTGATGTTGGTAGGACTTGTTCAGGCTCCTTTGTTGGAGTCCTTGCAGCTGGTCTCGGATGTATGGGTCAGTATTTCTACAATTGACGGTCATGATGTTGCTCTGACTGACTCAGGTCATCTCTGGATGCCCATGGAAGTGTGGGATCGCTTGGGAACCTTGGTGGAGAACTTGCCGCCAGGCAGGGCGCACAGCCTTAAATTTCATTTAGACACCTTTTGGGAGCCCCACTTAACGCCTGTTGCTTTTCAGGGACTTCTGAGTGTCGACGAGTGCCGTTCTTATCATGATGAATACGGTGAGGACTTTTGGTCACGAAATCGCCTTGCTGACGCGTACGTTGATGGGGTCTATCGTGGCCCTAATGGCCTGCCATTCTTGACGCCATCAATGGAACAACGTGTTCTAGAGGAAATACATGGTTTGAATCACCTTGGTCCGAAGGGCATGGCCAGCATCTTGGAACAGTTCTACTACCATAAGATGCCTCTCTTTTTGTGTAAAGACTTTGTACGTGCGTGTCAGACATGTGGTGCCTTTAATCCTCACCCACACCACAAACGAGGTGCGGGTGCGGTGAAAACTGGACGCTACCCTGGTGATGTGATCCAGATTGATTTCACGGACATGATCGTGCCTCACCAAGGTAAGCGATTTCTGTTGGGTATTGTAGACACGTTCTCGGGATGGCCGGCGTTCTTCCCATGCAAAAGGGAAAGCTCAGCTGAGGTCATGGCTGTACTTCTGAAAGACTGGATCCCTCTCTTTGGGGTTCCCTCGGAGTTACACAGTGATTCCGGGACCCACTTCACGGCCCATGATGTTAAAACTCTCTGTGGTCTCTTGGGTGTTCACAAATCGTTCTCCTGTGTATATTACCCTAAAGGTAACGCTAAAGTGGAGAGAATGAATCGGTCACTGAAGAGTGTTCTTGCCAAAATGCTGCGAGACAACCCTAAAGCCACTTGGTTGTCCTCGCTCCCCGCTGCGTTACTTCACCTTAGGTCCACTGTGAATAACACGACTCATTTCACCCCATTTGAACTTGTGTTTGGCAGGGCCATGCCCGGGTGCCTGCCTAAGTCTAACTCAGCGACCTTGCCTGAAGTTACTAACATCTTCCAGTTCAGACCGTATTTTGAGGCTCTCAATACACTTTTGAAGGAACTAACACCCATTGTGGCGACTGACACCACTGTTTCTGATTACACAGCGGACTTACCATCGAGGGTCTACATTAAAAACCACACCAGGACCTGTTGGAACGCTCCCAGATACTTAGGACCTTTTGAAGTGACTCAAAGGACTGCCACCGCAGTTAAGGTTGAGGGGCGTGACAACTGGTACCACTGGTCACACTTGAAGCCCTGTTCTGAGAAAACTGGCTTACATTGGACTCATACGCATCCCAGACGGTTGACACATCCTGCTGAATATGATAGTGGGTCTAACAGCCCCACTGAAGGGGGTGGGGGACACCAACCCCAACCCAGACGATCACAAAGACATAAAAAAAGACTAACAAATATGGACTTAAGGCCTGGGTTTTAAAACCAGGACCTTTAAGGTGTCCATACGGGGTGTGGGCCCTGACACTTGCTCTTTGCTTGCTCATCATACCAACAGTAATAAAAATAGACGATCCACATAGTTGTGAGGGACGGGTCAGAGGACACCCTATCAAAGAATTGAAATTGGCCCTCTACAAGGTATGCAAAGAAGTAGGTAAAACACCTGGAGAAAATCTGGTCATCTACTGCAACAATGCAGGTACAATGTTGGTGAAAATGAGAGAAGCAGTGTCGGACCAACACACCCTAGACTGGATCACCCATTGTACAGAAAAAATGATAAAAACATGGGAAAACAAAGAAGGAACAAATTATGCTGTTTTGAAACCTGTGATTTATGATGTATCTAACATGTCTGTTTCCACAGAGGGAGATGGATCTAGGAAGCGACGGTCTTTCGATACGGGGGGTCATAAGCCAGGAGAGAATAAATGGGTAAAATTAGCTAAGCACACGGCCATGATTACCAACTCAACCCCGCCCTGTTGGGTGTGCTCCCTCAGGCCCCATCATGCTGCAGAAGTGCCGTCCACTGTCCCAGTCCCGATTTCGGTAAGGGCCTCGGTGTGTCTATTGTGGCTCTACCATTGGTGGAGGTGGACTGATAGGGTCCTACCGGGGTGCGAGCCATACAAAAAGTATGCTAGTCCCTTACAATGGGTCTGGCCAGGGAATTGGACGACTGGAACCAATGACACCTTGAGGAAGGGGATACGGTTTGCTGGCGTGACACATTTTAGGAAGGAGCTAGTAGCGCCCCTCGGGTTTAAGCGGGAATGTGGGCAGGGGGACAGGTACTTGGGTAAAACATCGTGCTTAGATTACATAGGTGATGGGTTTTCTGTAAGAAACCAAACATGGGCCGAGAGAGTAGTGAAATTCCACAGTGACCTCGTAGAAAAAAGCGAGATAAAACATAGAAGGCATCCGTTTTTCGGACAAACATGGCCGTTGAACCGAACCACTTGGGCTAGGGTAGTGGAAATGACTCCCCTAACCTACTCCGCGGTAGTATCAGTCCCACTGAGAGGGGGATTTCCCACCCCGGTCGGACACATCTGGCTATGCGGCGATAATAGTTATTTGACCCTGCCGCGGGGGTGGTGTGGGACCTGCACTCTGGCTCGTTTGAAGCCCTCATCTATTGTGGTGTCAGATGCACTAATGCAAGACGCCGTACGAGAATATAGACACCATAACCTACATAAGCACGGCATGAGAAAAAGGGACACCCTGAAGGTGGGAGATCGTACCCTCGGTCAATCATACGTACCTTTCTCTGATAACGGCGGACGTAAGCCCCTGTTCGGAGATGGGAAAGGATTTATCGCCACGCTGATCCCTATGATCGGTGTGGCGGCCTCCATGCAGCGTCTAAATGAGGTATGGTGGATCCTGGAGGACCTAACTGAGGTAATAGGCGACATCTTGGACCAAATGGAACGGAGTCCAGAACTTAAGGCAGTGGCTGTTGTGGCTATGCAAAATAGAGTGGCGTTAGACGCGCTGTACGCTGAACAGGGTGGTATGTGCGCAGCAGTTGGCCTTGACCACTGCTGTACATATATTCCCGACGACACTGGCAATTGGACAGCCATTAAAAATAAAGTAAAGGAACTCAAAGACTTCCTCGCGTCTCAAGAAGACCAGGGTCCTCAGTGGACCTGGCTAAATTGGTTGAATTCCGGTTCCTGGATCCATATCCTTCAAAAGGTGGGTATTCTTATAGGTGTAATACTCTTGTTTTGTTGTGTTTTGTTTTGTTGTGTTGTGCCTCTCATTCGCAGCATGGTCTCCAGGGCTCTGGGTTCCACTGGGGGCATCTATACCATGGGTGATGCGTCCCAGGGGGACACGGAGCTCAGGACAAGGGAAACGCAAGAAGGGGGTGGTCCCAGCCTGTACTTGGAAAGAGTACGGCAGGCTTTGAAATATGAATGGAACGACCCCCGACAAGGCTGTGATGGAGAATATTGTGGTGGAGATAATATCTAAACAACACTGTTCGGTGTTGTTGTGCTTGTTGTGTTTTGTGTTGCAGGAATGTTTATTTTTGTGTCAAACAGAGACGGTCCCAGGGGGACGTAAAAGGTGAAATGTACCGTTGACACGGAATAAAAACCAGCCAAGTTCCGCTTGGAAAGATTAGTAAGCGGAAGTTACACATGGGAAGAGAGAGATGATTTTGTAACCACTCAGCGGCTGGTTGAGTATGCCCTACATAAAGTGAACATGTTTTTTTGGTGTTATAATATGTGAAATTGTACTGTGATTTTTGATACAGGCTGTACTTTTGTGAACTTGAAAATATTATGGTTTTATTGACCTCCTTTTAGAGGTCAGAAAGGGGTCTGAAGAGATAATATTTTTATACGATGTTTTGTTTCTTTGGCTATTTAGCAAACTAACCAAAAGTTTTCATTCAGTGCAGTAAAAGGTGTGGTTTTCCCCAAAAAAGTTCTTTGTTTCAGGGAAGATTGAGACACAGCGACCCCCACCCAGTCCACTGGCCACATGGTCAATAAAGGGTTCAAATTACAAGGGAGACCAAGGTGGAGCTGAATGCACAGCTGTGGGAGCCAATGGGAACGATGAAAACATTACATGTGGTCTTAGACTCATAAATCTTGTAAACAATGGAATGTGTAAAAATACTGTGCTTCCCCAGGAAGAGTCAGTATGCCCATTGGGAACGGCTGCTGACAGACACATTTGATAGGGCACTGGGAAAGACAGAATTCTGTATTAAGATGACATGTTAGGGAATAAAACGTCTAAGTTGAACTCCTTGATTTGTCATCAATTCCTGGTATGTATTTTTATTAGTTTTACGTAAGAGTAGATTTTGACGGTTCTGAACTCCTTTTTCAGTTTGAATGCGCAGTGTTGTCAATTAAAGGTAATGTTTAAAATAGGGGAAAAGTAAACTCGTCGTAGTGATACTCTTTATTGTGTACAAGGACAACACAGGAAAACGGCTGTTTTTCTTCAGGATCAAATCCCAAGGTTTCGATCTTCTTTGTGTATCTGTTCAGCTCATCTGCTGTCAAGTGTGCAATTTTTTGATGTAGCATATGAATTCAATAGTTGAGACGCAGGTAGATGCACTGTTGCACTAGCCAGCGATGTTCAAAATGGCGGTTAGAACTACAGAAGTCACGTGACTGAAACGCATGTATAGGCCAGTGTAACGCCTCATTTGAAAGCTAAGACCCACAAAACTGATCTTTTTTTTTTTCACATTGTCGTCAATTTTTTCACGTTCTGTTTCAACCAATTTTTTGCCACCTTTTTGTCACTTTATTGTGGCTTTTTTGTTGCACTTTTGTCACTTTTTTGTCACTTTTTTTGGGCTGCAATTTAGTTATTTTTTTATCTCACTTGTAGATTTTTTTTTTTAGTTGTGTTTTCATCCTCGTTTTCTTCTCGTTTTTGTCGTTATTATGAAGCTTATAGATTTGGGTAAAAGCCAAACTGGAGAAAAAGCGCTCAGTTCAGGTGGGGGTTAAGAGGTTAACAGAGACTTTTCTGTGTTTAGTAGGTCATTAGGAGCATGTTTGTAATAATAAGTTATCTATGCCCCTGGTGCAGATGTGCATGAACATCATCTTCCTCATTAAGTTCTCCAGCATGCTTTCATAGGGCAACATTTAGAACTCAGAAAGGATCACTTAAGACGAGCGGATAACCATAAATAATATTGTGTCACTGATTTATTTTTATATTCAAGCAACATAGGCCTAAGTAGCCTCACTTTTAATACCACGCCGCCATCAATGTGAGAGTTGTAAATAGCCTCAGTGTTAATGCTCGGAATAAAGGGTGACAATCAAGTCCACCCCACACCCACACCCACACACACACACACACACACACACACACACACACACACACACACACACACAAAGTCTCTTTCGCTCATGTGAACTTGCGAAGCTTTCCCGAACGATTGTCAAACAGCCAAAAACCAAAGTGTGACAGGGGCTAAACTGCTCGGAGATCTCTGCCTGGACCTCCTCCAGAGTCCCGGACCTCCCTATGCGCCCGCTCTCCCGATGGCCTGCCTCGCTGGGTGGTCACATCTTCAGGGAAACAAAGCTATTTACTGGAGCCCGTCCTTAGATGATAGAAATCTTACGGCGCTTTTCGTCCGTCCATCTCTTAGCCACACGAGTCTCAAGGGTGGAGGTAACAAAACTTCTTTGATGAAACTGAATGTGAGTTTGATCAAAGCGAACGTGATGCATTCAAAAACTGACAGGCGTAAAATGACTGATATTGTCAAGTCACAGTGGTTTTTATCAGCTCAAGCCTTCTTTATCAAATCACAGCTGCGTTTATCAAGTCACGTTCAGACTCATTTTTGTTAGTTTGGAACAAAACTCACAAAAAAATACTGGTTTTCGATACCAATGCCTGAACCATAAACAGCACTTTCCAATGTCAAGAAATGTGCGGAAAATGGGGAATAATTTGTGGCTAAAATAAGGAAATACAAAAAAGAATGTGAAAAAATAGGGGAAAAAATTGGGAATAAAAAAAATAAAAAATAAAGTCAAATTAGAGATAAAAAATTAGCAAAAATTAGAGAACAAAATTGGTTTGAAGAAAAAAGGGAAAAAACCAACCAAGTCACTTCCTTTAGAGCTGTAACTGGACCAAACGACATAAAAACTAAAGATATTAAAGAGGGGGTATTATGCTTTTTTCAATCACATAGCCCCAGTCTATAGCACACTACAATGATGACGTAACCTTCTGTTGGTCTGTATATGCAGTAAATTAAAATAACTGCCATGAATAAAATTGCTCTCTCAAAATGGCTGTACTGAACGTCTTGAAATAGGCCTCTGTCTCTTTAAGAAGTTTTCCGACACGCCCCCTTCAGCACACTACTGTGGCATTTAAACAACAACACTGTGCGGGGAGGGGGCTCTGCTGAGATGAGGAGCAGTGGTTGGGGGCTTGGCTGGTGACGAAAGGTCCAGAGGCGTCTCCAGGAGGTGGGGGCGTTCCTAGGAGGACTGAGGCATAGCTACACCTAAAATGGCCGCCGTCTAAGTTTTTACTGATTACTCAAAAATATGTGAATGAGCCAAAGCAACACTGCAGGCATGTGTTTAATGAGGTAATGACATAATAACATGATATAAAGCTTGAAAAAGTCGATTTTACATAATACCCCCCCTTTAAGACTTTTTTTCTGTACCTCCTTTTGATACCAGTGGTCTTGGTCAAGACATATTGAATTTATGGCAAAAAATATGTAAATATATCATCTTTAGCTGCAGTAAGAAGATGCGTCAGTTTCTGCAATGCATATGGCCAAGCTTGTTGTAAGAACTCTATATTTTCTCAACTGGACTGTTGTAAGATTATATGGGCCAACGCTAAAAGTAAAGATCTAGAAAGACAGCAACTGATGCAGAATAACGCTGCCCGTGTGGCACTGAACTGCTCTTATAGAACCAGCGTACAAACTATGCACTTTGCGGCTGGCTGACGGTGAAAGATCAAGCTTTAGCTTCACTGTTATTCTCTACTTGGAAAATATTAAAACTCAGTAATCCTATGATTTTATTTAGACAACTTAAAAACAACAGAGTCACACGGCTATAACACTAGACGTCCATCAGAAGGACGTTTTTTAATTCCCAAAGCTAATGGGGATCCTAATAATAAACTAAACTAAACTGCAAAACTTGTTTTCCGATACCAGACTGGTAGTTTAAAGGAACAGGCCACCGTTTTTCCACACTGAGATATGTTCTTACCTGAGCTTAGACGAGTTGACGTGTACCTGTCTGGTCTTCGTGCGTGTTCTCAGTCACGCAAAAAGACCAAAGATGTTGTTAGCATTTAGCCTCTCCCAGCATATTCCTATGGCTCCAAACGGGGGTGACGTTGGAAGCGACCATGCTCTTCCATGGGCACAAAGACCAGACAGGTACGCATCAACTTGTCTAAGCTCAGGTAAGAACATATCACAGTATGAAAAAACGGTGGCCTGTTCCTTTAAATACAGTTACGTGAGCCTTTACACGATCCAAGTCTAGTTACAGTTAATAGTTAATAACTAAAATTAAACATGTCGATTTTCTAAGAAAATAAAGGGGCTCAAGGGGCATTCCATCAATAAACTTATGAACAAATAAAAAGGGGCACTATATTGTGAGGCGTAATGACACCTGGAGTACTTCGACAATATTACTGCACGGACATCAAAGTACTCCAGGTGTTATTACGCCTCACAATATAGTTCCCCTTTTTATCCGCTTAGAAAATCGTCTTGTTTAATTTTGTGTAACTAGACTTGGATCGTGTAACTTCACACGTAACTGTATTTAAATACCTTTGCTGGGAGAGGCTAAATGCTAACAATATGTGCAGGACTGAGCGCACGCACAAAGACCAGACAGTTACGCATCAACTCGTCTAAGCTAAGGTAAGAACATATCTCACTATGGAAAAACGGTGGCCTATTCCTTTAACAGTACCCAGCACTACTTACAAGTAATGCTAAACCGGGTCTAAACACAAACAACAAACTAAGCTGGACTAGATTGTGCCTAAACTGGATGTAAACCAGGTCTAAAGCCATATCTCACAGGAAACCAGTGCAGGGAACAAAGTGTGTGGTGAATGTGTGAGACCCTGACGTCTCTGCTCTAGTTTGGGACATATACAGTGTCCACCCCCTCCCACTCTCTCCTCCCTTCGTGGACCCGGGCCAGGCCTATTTATTTTGGTGTTGCTGAGCGCGGGGAATTGGAGCCTATCGCATGTTTGCCATGTTGGCCTGAACGCTCGGTGAGCTCGGGAGACGCCTTGGCTTTTCTCACCGCTGGGAACCGAAACGCGGGGCTGTACGGGCACAAAGGCTCTGTGTCTGCCCCTATGTGGGTCAGACGCTTTACCGTGGACCACTGACGTAAAAAAAAGAGGAGTCGGGCGGAGCATGGGAAATGGGCTTTAATGAGGACAAATAGCTGACAGGCGAGGGGAGGTTATCGCAGAGAAAAGCACAACTGCCTCAGAGTCAAATATTGGTTTAGTAAACCCTCTACATACTGACCGGCTTTCTATTTATTGACTGGCTTTTACCACTATTTTGGACACCTTTGCCTTAATAGACTTCTGTACATGTTTAGAAAACACCTCATGGCACTTGGTAGTTATGGAGTTTATATCTAAAAAGACAAGCTAAGAACAATGGCTACAATCTGAAACCGGGACAAACCCAGGAGGCGGTCAGAGGGGTTTCCCCGACCTCAAAAACATGCTGCTCAGGACTGACCCAACACCTGAGCGCAGAAGATTCAGAAAGATGAGTGAGTGGCTCGAAAAACACAGCTCTCGGTCTGTTTCTGACGAGAGTTGTAACGAGGTAAAAAGTGCTAAAAAGTCGATTTTGCATAATACTTCCCTTGAAGTTTACAGTATGGATCCAAACAATGTTTTTTAAATTAAAGTGTCCATAATTTATTATCTCCTAGTCACAATCAATAGTATTAAGGTACGTTAACTTTCAGTCTGTAGCACCTGCAGCTAAAACCAACATGGCAACATGGTGTTGAGAAGACGTGACATTATAAAAGGCTGGGAGACTTAGTGAACAGGTCTTAAGGCTTGTTCACTAACAGCCTTAAGGCTCCGTGTTTGTTACCTGCAATGTCACACATCTCGGCGTCGGTGGCGTTCTTCAGAGCCTCCTCCAGCTCGGGCTCCAGGACGATCTGCTCGCTGGCTGGGATCTCCTTCTTCGTCTTCGAGATAAAGGTCTTTCCTACAGTCACAGACACACACGTTTATAATGTGCTTAAAGGGTTGAGTGGCTAAAAATCATGTCGTTTCAATGGAACCTCCCACTAAGCCGTCTTAGTACGACTTAAGTTCTCATCGTTCAGTTTTCTTAAGAGCATTTTGTGGATCATCTTGTTAAAAACACCAGTGTGTTCAGGCTTTAGGGGATTTGCAGATGAGCCTGACATTCTGAAGTACACTTTAATGTGTTCTAGTGGACTTTGCTACCTTTTCCATTTACGGGCTGGAAATGTAATAACGTGAGACTGATCTGCAAAAAGTAAAAGGCTCTATGCACGCGAGTGACACTTGACTTGGAGTGCGATCTCCGGAGGTCGCGGTCCTTCCTCTCTCACTATATTCCCAATAACGATCTTGCACAAATCAACGAACAGTTCAAGAAAACGTCACGGACTGATGTGAATGCTGTTCAGAGCCGGACTGATGATGGCTGTGACTGTATGATCCTGGTTTTAAATACTTACTTACCTTGAACCTCGGGAAGTCGCCGGGTAAGTGTCAAAAACATTACGTACAAATATTTGTTTGCAGGAAGGTTTGTTTATGGAGGTAGAACTTTTGGGTAATGTTTTATATTAAGGTGTGCTTGTTAAGTATTAATTAGCATTGATAATGAATAGGCTATGAATAATATGCCTGTATATATATATTAATAAGATGCTTATTATACTATTATCTATTAACATACCATGAATAATGTGCTTATTCATGGCCTACCCTAATAATAACCTTAAAGGAATAGGCCACCGTTTTTACATACTGACATATGTTCTTACCTTACCTTAGACCAGTTGATATGTACCTGTCTGGTCTTTGTCCGTGCGCTCTGTCATGCAAACGGAGCACAAACGCAGCCTCTTCCACATACTGTATGGTTCCAAATCAGCTCCCGTTAGAAGCTACCAAACTCTTCCACGTTTTCCCTATTTAAATACAGTTACGTGACGTGTTACACTACAAAGTATAGTAACACAGAAATGTAACATGTCGATTTTCTCAGCGGATAAAAAGGGGTACTATATTGTGAGGCGTAATAATACGAGGAGCACTACGTCCGCGCACTAACTCCTAAAGACTTCTCTCCCGCTCACTACAAGTCACGCTGCTTCTATTGACGGAAGTGAGCGGGAGAGAAGTGACAGAGCGCACGGACAAAGACCAGACAGGTACATATCAACTAGTCTAAGGTAAGGTAAGAACATATGTCAGTATGGAAAAACGGTGGCCTATTCCTTTAAGCAGAGTAAGCGAGTATCTAAAATCAACACAATGACACAAATAAAAAGTATTTATTCTAAAGACAAGCCCATATTTTCTGAGCGGCTCGTTCAAAATCTCGGTGCCATTTTAATTTTGATTTAGTGTCAGCCAATAACTTCGAGACAAAAATACCACGATGAACACGATGTTTTTAGCATGATGCTAGTGACTGTACGTCAGTAACTCACTGCCTGTAATGTGATCTTGAGCCATTTATTATTTTGAACAAGACACCGCTACTAACTCATTGGGAAATAAAGTGACATGAAGAGCAGCGCCTCCTGAGGATCCACTCAGAAGTCACGTCACACTCGCGTGCATATAGCCCATCGAGAAATACATTACATTTTCTACATTTTAGCATTTGAAATGCTTTTTCTTATTTTAAGAGCAAAAACTTATTGTGCAGGCAGTTTATTTTACCTGGCAAATCAAAATGACTCAAATTAAGGTCAAATTTGCTTCATTTAAATACTTTTAATTTATCAAGATCTACATTTTGGGCTGTGTTGCATTCGCTTTTCACCACGATCTGGAATGGATCTGCCCGTACTGTGGGCTTGTGAGTACCTTTCTTCTCCCCAGTGAAGGGCACCAGGTCCTCCCGATCCGGGTCCTCCATGGCGCTCTTCTCCAGGTGCTGCATCAGCGCGTCGCGGTCATATGGCCCCGTCGGACCCTTCTTGGTCTGGTCACGCTGCCGGAATCCAGCGGGCAGCATGGCATTCTGGGAGAACACAAGGTCAGGGGGTCGTGTTGATGCAGCATTAAGGCACAGGACCATGGAGCAGGGGAATGAGAACGGCTCAGTTAAGATTGTATTGTATTTAAAACCTACGAGACTTTGGTTTGAAAGCCATCAGAGACACGATTTTCTCTTGGCACTCACTATATTAGGACCGGCCCAAAGGAACTGTCAACAATGATAGCAGGAAAATTACAACCTATTCTTCTATTAGAACACATTTATAGGATCCTCTGCCAAAGCAACTGGCAAAGCACTAAACGCTGTGAAGTTGTAGAGTTAGCTCTGAATGATATGAGAATGTTTGTGAGGCAATGACTTTGCCACATGTCATCACAAAAATGATGACTGAACTGTCCTAGACTCAAATTGTGGAATTGATAAACCATGAGAAGAGTTTCATATGCTTCTGCAATTGAAAAGAAAGAATGAGGCGCTGGATGGCGTGGCCAGCATTCTGTCCTGTATATTCTGTCCTATACTAGGCATTATTCTAGCCTGGCTAACGGCAGACTGCTGTGTGCGCTCCAAACATTTCGAACTCAATCTTCACATGGATTTGGAGACCAATCACAGAACGAGGAGGGACGGCAAGACGATGGCGCTATTCGACATACAGAAGCTTGTAGTTTGTTTAGGGATAAAAATAAAAATAAATTCTATTTACAGATCCAACCTGACAACAGCAGACGCGACGCCATCTTTCGATCAAGCTTTAGACCGTGTTCTAAATAGTTTAGCTCGAACGTTTAAAGCGGGTACGTCATCGGATACGATGATACTATTGGCTATGGCTACGTCAGACGCATGAGAGACATTCAGCACAATAAACGGCTCTGGACAATCGTAAACCACACCTCTCCTTCGAGAAAAGAACTGGTGGTCCCCAGACTAAATATCACTTGTGATATTTTGTCATTTTGAAACATTTAGGAACTTTGGTTAATTTGTATAACTATATCTCCAAATATGTCCAACTTTTGACAGTAGCTTTTTAACCTGTATATGCTCCCTCTTGGTGATGTCATCAGGAGACATGGAGTCAACTTTCATAGTTACGCTGATGATACACAGTTGTACATCTCCATGTCTCCTGAGGACACAAGGCCAATGGATGCACTTTTTAACTGCATTTTAGATCAAATTCTGGATGCCAGAAAACTTTCTCCAGCTTAACCAGGACAAACTGAAGGTTTAGTCATCGGTCCTAAGGCCCAGAGAGAGAAACTTTTACCCAAACTACAGTCATTGTCTTGAGGCGGGACTAGCGTGACCAGATGTCCCGCATTGTGCGGGACTGCACAGCATTTCCAACTCAAATCCCGCATCACGCAAATTGGAGCGGTGTCCCGCATTCCACTCTGCGGCTGCACAAACTTTCTTTTCCTCCTCAGACGCGGATCGGCAGGATCCTCCGAGTCTGTGTCATTTGTCCCCTCTCGCACTCGTCTCCGCAGCAGACTGTGACAGCCAATAGCGCCGCGTTTTGACGTGTTAGGTTGTCTCTGATTGGATACTCTCCTCTAAAGCCCGCCTCTCACTCGCTCGCGCTCCGGTGCAGACGCAGCAGCAGATTCCAATGAGAACTGCGCGAGGGATCAAACCTAACTATGATGGGGGAAAACTTTCTTCCTCCGTGTTTTACAAGTATAATGGAGTTATTGAACTGATGGCTGATGAATGTCTGCTTAGTTTAAAGTAGAACAGTTTGTCCCTCTTTAAAGTGCTTCATGTCCCACATTTGGCTGGTTACGACCTGGTCACCCTAGGCGGGACCACATTACACCAGTTTTAGAATCACTGCATTGACTCCCCGTGTGTTTCAGGATCGATTAAAAAAATTATTTTAATGGTTTTGCTGCTCCCGGCGCAGACGGCTCCTCAAATGGGGTTTCCACCCAGCCTTATGTATCTATTTCTTTTATTGTGTGTGTGTGTGAGTAAAGGAGTTAGGGGGTGTGTGCGTAGACGGTGGAGTAAAAGTTTGAGTGTGTGTGTAACGTTTGTATACATTCGGAGGGATGGGAGGGTGTTCCAGGCGTATTGTTTTAAATGTTGTAATCTGTAAAGCACTTTGTGATACCTTTCGGTATTAAAAGCACTTTATAAATAAAGTTTGATTGATTGATTGATTGATTGAGTAGAAGAGGGAGACTTTAGAGGTGAAACGCTCAAAAAGCTGCTTTAAATATATCTAATGCAACTGTCCAGCCTCCCAACTTCCATTTGTTTGCAACGTAAAACTTGACTGCTTTGTCATAATCAGTCCCTTTGAAGATGATGCGTTGTTTTTGTTCTCAGACTGCTCTGGGACGGTGCCATTTAATGAGTCCCACCGGGAGTACGGTGCCAATTTGATCTGAACTAACAGCACACACACATTACCTCGGGGTCCATCTCCATCAGCTCACCCTCCAGTTGATCCAGCTCCTCGGGGCTGAGGCCCTTGAGGAGGGCATCCTCATCGATGTCCCTGGGGTCCGACATGGCTCCGTAGGCTGCGCTCGCGAGCACACACACTCACGCACACACACACGTGCACGCTCCCGGGAGGGCACTGCAACAGAGGAAGCGCACAGGAGGAAGTCATGAGTGCATGATTATTGCTTTTTCACATATGGTCTTTCACACAGTACAGTAAATCTCTTTTGATTCATGCCCATTTCGGCAACAGAGTGTCAACATTCAGTTACGATATTGGTTATTACTTTTTACACTCAGTCCGAAACGTTGATTACAAGTGCATACCCTCCACAGCAGCAGAAATAAAAGCAAATTACGTTTTTTAGACTTCAGTCCCTTTGCACTTGATGCACTTTGCTAATATGCAAAAATGCATTACGTGCGGAGGTTATCCAACAGGCTACGTTTTCTCCTTACTTAATTTTCATTTGAAGAAAAACCCCTAAGTGTCAAAACAAATGATAACAAATATCAAAACTCAATGTTGGCACTGATTTAGCCATGCTGTGACATTTTAGTTTTAGTGTTGTCTGGAGCCTGTGTCCTCTCCTCAGCGCGAGGCTGAAGCTCAGACGGCCCAGGAGCAGGGGCGGAGCTGACACAGGGAACAGAGGGACTGGAGTCAGGGGGCCCCACTGGGAAACACAAATCTGGATTTTTTTTTTATTTGACTGTAAAGAAATACATAAATATAGCAAAATCATAAACGAAAAAAGAAAAATTAGAGAACAAATATCAATGAATAAAAAACAAAAATATATGCTTTTTTTCCCCCTCCTCATACATTGTGCAAAAATACTTATTCCACTGCAGATTATTATAATGTAACCTGTTTTCTGATGTCTAATACTGTGTAACAAAATACACCAGATTGCACTAACATGCATCTGTCCATTAATAATTGTCTGGTGGAAGACACCACACACCACTAAAAGATGAATAGTGACCTCAGTATTTCAAAAATACTGGCTATGGCCCTGTCTGCAAACTGTAAACCCTTTATTTGCCATCTCACCAGTCACTCGTCTCTATAAAATGAAAACCAACTGCTCACACTGCGCAAGGTAAACAGTTAAAGCTCGCAAATAGGCTCTGTGCACAGAATGTTTTTTTTTTACTGCTGGTCAGCGTAGGGTAAAGACTGCTTCCTGTGTCCATTTCACCGTAAATTACAAATAAAATAAGATTTAAGAAACAGAAGAAAACTTAAAGAAACGTCAAGCCAAGTGCGTTTCATAAACATTTTTCAGATAGTGGCGTTATTTTTTGACATTTGTTAGCATCAAATTAACGTTAGCCTTTAGCTTCATGGCTAAACAGCTACAGCTACAAAAAGAAGTTTCCTCCAGTGACATTCACAACCTGTTCAAAGTTTATAATGTTGTGATTATCTAACAGATGCTTGTTTTGGGTCACATACTGCTGTTTATTTATTTTAGCCAGACATGGCTAACTCACAGATGGGAAATAGTTACCCTAGGAAGTTAGCATCACATGTTGCACACATTGCTAATAAAAATGTACAACTACATATATAAGTGGCAATGAAAAATCAAGATTCTATTTTCTAGAATGCAACCTACATAAAACATGGAAAACAGCCTAAATGGTCTGACTTTCTAGGGCAGGGGTGTCCAAACTTCTTCCATCGATGGAAGGTTATTGAAGGTTATATGGCGTTTAGGCCCGAAAACTGGTGGAAAATGAAGTGAAACATTCAAGTGGCAAGTGGGTGTATTTAAAAGAAGATTTAACTGTGTCCCACAACTTTATTTATACTTGGAAGCATCGTCTCTTTTTCTGAGACACACATTTGGCCCCCGGGCCGCACTTTGGACACCACTGGTCAAGGTGACAAATGATATCCGTATGAACACCAACGCAGGTAAGGTCTCAGTTTTAGTTCTGCTGGACCTGAGCGCTGCCTTTGACACAGTGGACCACGGGATCTTACTTCACAGGTTAGAAAACTGGGTGGGAATCTCTGGTACTGCTCTAAACTGGTTCAAGTCCTATCTCGAGGACAAGACGTACTTTGTCTAAATTGGCAACTGTGTCTCACACAAAATTTCCATGAACTGTGGAGTCCCCCAGGGGTCAATCTTGGGACCCCTCTTATTCAACTTGTACATGCTTCCATTGGGTCAGCTAATAAACAGCAACAATGTGCCGTACCACAACTACGCAGATGACACTCAGATCTACGTGTCACTGACGGCAGGTGAACATGGGCCTGTAGATACTCTCTGTCACTGCATCGAACAGATCAGTTTGTGGATGCAAAACAACTTTCTCCAACTAAACTCAGACAAAACTGAGATCATTGTTTTTGGCCCACAGACACAAAGACAAAGTGTTATCAGTCACCTTGAGTCTCTCTCTCTAAAACCAAAAAATCTGATTAGAAAATCTATGAGTAAACAGCCACATTAAAACAATAACATCATCAGCCTTCTACCATCTGAAAAACATTGCTAAGATCAGAGGAATAGTGTCAAAACCAGACTTGGAGACACTCATCCATGCATTTGTCTCCAGCAGGTTAGACGACTGTAACGGCTGCTCACTGGCCTTTCTAAACGAGCTGTTAGAGCTGCAGAACATCCAGAACGCTGCTGCTCGAGTCCTGACAAGAACCAGGAAATACGACCATATTAGTCCAGTGCTCCGGTCTCTGCACTGGCTTCAGTTTCATGCAGCTAAAATCTGGAACAGTCTTCATGAGGATGTGAGACAGGTACAGTAGTATACGGCACACGGAGACACCACTGTCCATGTCACTGCTAAATCTAAATAAGTCCCACCTCTATGAAAGGGGCATGGCAGTCATCTGCTGCTCACAATAATAGATGCACTTCCAATAACACATCAGCAATACTCTGGAGAGAGGATTGTGTAATGCGGTATGCCATTCAGTCACTTCAATTTTACTACGGGCAACTCCCATGGATTTAAACCAGCGTCTGTGGCTATGTAGCTGGTCCGGCTAATACTTTTTGCTTACAACCAAAAAGTCTGAACACTTTAGTTAGCCAACAGGTGGTAAGTTGGCAGAAATGTAGAAATTGTAGAACATCACAAACAATAGATCCAGTGTAAAAAAAAATATTAAAAAAGTTAAACCTAACAAGAGATAATCAAAAGTCTATAAATAGGCCTATAATGCTTAGTTACAAAATGTGAGAATGACAACACTTGTAGCCACTTATGCACCCGTGTCAGACGAGTGTGTGAAGCATACACCTTTCAAAAAGCTAACTTCCCTTTGTTAACAATTCCTACCAACATTGTAGCAGACTGTTTATAAGACGAATGAGAAGTCACACATTAGGTCTGTATTGCTACATTCTCGCAAATGCTTTCAAGTTTGTATTAGCTCCCCAGAGTGCGCAGATGGGCATTCAACATAACCCGATACCTGTCAAATAGCATTTCAGAAATAATGCCATGACATGCAAAGCAGTTCAACCGTCACGGACTAGCATCGCAATTATAAAACTGGGTTGTTGTGTGTTTAACTCTGGACCACGTTTAAGTCTCCTACCCTGACTTTAAGATCGTAAAAGATAAAGATGGAGAAGCAGTGTCTTTGTAACTCTACACCTTCCGCTCGGTGCTCATAAACTAAGAATAGAGTGAGGTGAGAACAGGCCTTATGTATCACTGACCGCTGTGACTAACTCGCAGTGAAGATGAGGGAATATTGACTACAGGCGACGTGACAAAGGGGGGATAAAAGTGCAAGATATTTTGGGGGGTTGAAATGTCCAACTAATGCAGCAGTAAGTGTTGACTTTTCAGGCTGCCAACTTCTGACTGAATTCACTCATTAACTCACTGCACGTTGAAGGTGAGTGGCTTGCAAAGAAATGATACGAAATCATGAACCGTGGCTAGAGATGTTTGTGCAGGCTATATTTATTGTGGTGAAGCTTTAAATCGTCGACTGGACCGAGTGGGTCGAGTCGAGGATGGCGAACTGTCTTCTATAGCGCTTTTCCACCCACATTAGGCGCTCAAACTTTGCCGCAAGCAATCACTCACCCAGTCACGCTCTCTTTCGCAGACACTGGAGGCAAGGTGGGTGAAGTGTCTTGCCCAAGGACACAGCAGCAGGTCAGAAAATGCGACACCTGAACCCAAGCGTGAGAAGTCTTGAATAAGAACAGGCCTCAACCGAACATTTTCTTTGCCAGCCGACCACTCCAGCCTTTGCCTAACCATGCCTCTAATCACCCAGATGCCCTATTCATGCCAGGCAAGTCCATTCAACACGACCCGACCCGACCCTTCCTTATCTGTTTTATCTTTCAGCGCTGAGTCTTCTGCTCAATCCCATCCAGCGATCATAACCATCATTATTCATCATTATTCAAGACTTCTCAAGCTTGGGTTTACTTTTCATTAGTAACCGCAAGAGCAAAGAGAAAGTGTCTGCGCATAGAAGCAAGACGTCGTCAACTCAGCCAAGTCAACGATTTAAAGCTTCACTAGAGTTTGGCTGGAGATTAAAACCACAAACCATCCAGTTACCAGAAGACCACTCTAGCTGAGCCGAAGATCTTGCATTCAACACATGTATCAGTATGTAGTATTGTAAACAAAATACAGTGTCCTGTTCTGAACGTGTAGCATACAGAACATTTTCAATATCAATGGTCAATAAAAGGTCAACAATAATAAAGTGGACTGTCACAATACAAACATGGGATTGAAACTCAGTGGCCTAAAAATTGTAAAATTTCTCTTCCATTTTCCGTTTGTTTGCGGCCATCCAACTTAATATGTTTCTTCTTGACTCCTGATCTGATCTTGACCTGGTGGTACTTGGAAAACTTTTGAAAATGTTTCGGGGTAAACCGGAACAGCCAAAGAAAACCCACCGGGCCAGTGTTAGAGGAGAACACACAAATATCGTCTTCCCCCGGGGCGGTCAGTGACAGCGTTCGCCGTGACCTCCAGCGAGGATGTGACCCGCGGCTCTGTCCAAACACGGATCATGTGGTTAGTGGTCGCAAGCCTTTGAGCCGCGCTTATTGTTCTTTTTAAATGTGAGTCCGTTTCTGACGCTGCTGCAAAGTGTGTGGGCTCAGATCACTGTGAACGGACTAACTGCACCTCCATTTTCACTTTGAGGATCCTGATGACACTAGGCTTTGACCGGACCATTCCGTGTGTTCTAAAACACTGTGTCACACATAATTAACTTATTTGTCAAAAATGGTTACTATATTTTATGATTTATGTTAACTTTTCTTGATACCGTATTTCCAAAAATAATATTCTCTTTTCCCCCCTCCAGGAACCGCCACCTTAATGTGGTGAAGGGGTTTGAGCGCCCGAATGATGTAAGTTGTAAATTATATGTTAAAACAATGCACATATTCTCCAATCATGTGTTATGTGGATTCTTTATTTACAAATGTATTGACACAGTGTCTAAGCCTGAAGAAATCCGTCAACCCCCAAATTTTGTATATCTACTTAAATTTTTTAGTCTTGGAAAATGTCTTCTCTGCATTTTTCCTATACATTAACCGGTGAATTGGCTCGTTGCACGACGTGGCTATGCTAGCTCAGCGGGTCTGAATTTGTGAGCAGCTTTACTTCCTGTCCTAATTCGTTTCCTGTTGAGGTTAGCTTGGACCTGTTCGAATAATCATATTTTCTAAAGATAACTTGGTGGACCGCGAGTTCCTGGTGGATGATCATTTACTGTGTGTTAAGAGCTTGAGCCGAGGAGACGCCTGCGTTTACAAAGGCCCGTCAAGTTTGTCTTGAAGCTAAAGGCTAACATTAATTTGATGAATGATAAAATAGAATAGAGCCACAAAGGCACTCACTGCCCACCAACGGCACAAAGTCAAACTCCATAGGATATGAACTGGACGTGAAGTATTGGTGCTCACAACTTCAGATTAGCGGATGTAGCATCCAGAAACGCAATAAAAAAATTGAATACTATGAGTTTTAAGACACAACAGGCAAAAAACAACAACAAAAACCTTTATTACTTTACTTAAACAGCAAAATCCAATCTGTACTCCTGGCTGTAGCCCACACGACTGGGAATTGTTTTGCCCATGGGCTCAATAGAGACCACATGGTGGCTGTTAGAAGCTGACAGAAGCTTGTCAGCACACTGGAACCAGCATGAGCCTATTGTGAGAGCGTGCATGTGTTCCAGCAGCCCCAGCAGGCGCACTCAATGAGCCAAAACAAATGACTGTGCACCAACGTTAGAGCCGTCACCTGCCACCAATCTCCGGACGTTTGTTTTTCCACACGAACGTCAACTCTCTGCAGCACCTGTTGCCCCCGCGGGAAGTAGTGTGACACAAGGTCGAGCTGGCACTCTTGTGAACAGCACAGGATACAAAAGCTTTGATGGATAATTGATAGCTGTCAGGGGGTCTTTTATGCTGTGTGTTCAGCAAAATGGAATTGAAATTGGTCAAAGTTGAAAGAGATTAAGTAAAATGTCCAAGTCTGAAGGGAGTAAGTTAATTCAAAGGAGGTTTCAGATACAAAATAACGGTTAACATACACTGCAAGCAATACATTTGCTGTGGCATTGTTTCAATGTCCAAAGTTCCAGTGTCGCTTTCATTTTTCACCAAGATCTTGTATTGATGATGGGAGAGTGTGACCACTGCGCAAAGGCTTCTCCAGCACATCCCAAAGATTCTCAATGGGGTTAAGATCTGGACTCTGTGGTGGTGGCCCATCCATCTCATGCTCCCTGAACCACTCTTTCACAATGTTGGCCCCATGAATCCTGGCATTGTCATCCGTGCCATCGAGGAAGAAGAAATCCAATGATGGAATAAACTGGTCATTCAGGATGATCAGGTCGTCGGCTGAGCCCAGAGCCCAGATCAGAACAGTTAGTTACATCCACTTCAAAACAGTTATATGCCGGTCTTATAACTAACTGTATATAAAAGTCTGAATGAATTGACTCTTAGCTAACAGGTTTTTCCTCAGACATTTAGTGCCAGTTCTCTTGCACATTAGAAGCGGACAGTGGGGCAGTAAACATAAGAAAGTAAATTAGAGTCTATATTTCCCGCTGTACAAAAGTGAATGAGTTTGTGTTGTCCCCGCATAGGGGCATCTCTAAAATCTTAGCAACACTTACTTTGCAATTGCCAAGGGGACCAAGAAGTGATAAATAACAAAACAAATCATAGACCTCTTGAAAGAACTGACTGACATAATGCTGATTATTATTTTTGAACATATAACAAAAGCAAGAAGGCCGTTTGAAAGGTCACAGCTCCATGTAATACCCAGATTTGAGTTTATATACTGCATACTTGATTCACCTGTGTAGCTATGTAGTAATTACAGTATTTAAAAGATATACAACTTGAAAGATGTAACACATTCATTAGGTCTATTTCTGCTCCAGAAGAGTGACACCTATTACACTCATTTCACACAAGACACTGACACACATTTCTGCACAGACAGACACATAAAACCAGCGTTAAACAAAAGTGCTGGATCTCAGTGGTTTTCCCAAAACCAAAAAGTAACTTTGGAAGAAGAAGAAGATCTTTATTTATATAGCGCGTTTCACAGACATGGTCACAAAGCGCTTTACATGAGAGCATTTTACATTCACTCCTAGCTGTGAAGCGAGAGCACTAACCGCTGCGCTACCGTGCCGCCCTGAAGGCAGCACGGAGCCCATGTGCTCTGAGTCAAGGGCCATTTAAACAGAAACATAAATTCCAGATAGTGATTTACCATTTGGTCCAGTGCCCAAAACGTCCACACATAAAACAAGTTACCCGACCAACCCGAGGCCTTAGATTTCTACGCTCGAGTCCAGTGCTTCTTAAACCTGTACAATAATTGCAGAAGCACGACAGTTTGAGAACCGCAGCTCTCCTTAATGAGTTGGAGTGACTCCGAAGACTTGTCGCCGTCAGTCGGGGGTCAGTTCGCCCACGTCTTGCTACCCAAGTGTAACATTCCGCATTAGCTCCCGGCTTAATTTTAGCTTCACAAGTCAGCTACTTCCAGCCGTGCCAATCCTCCGCGGCTTGGGTTGCTCCTGAACTTTCTAAACCCCGCTGTCCCGCTTTATCCACGGCACGAAGAAACAAGCTGAAGGGCTGTTTTGCCTGTCGATGGACGCTTGTTTGCAACAGGTGTGGGAATCTTTGAAGGTGAAATATGAGGCAGACAGGTGGGTTTGTGGTTAAACACAACGCTGAAAAAGGACTTTGTAAGATGTTTTGGATTTTTTGTTCACTCAGTATTAACTACATACTACTTATCTTTGTTTAAAAATATGTCATACCAATTTTAATATGATACTAATTTGAGATACAGTGATCCGGTCTATTGGATTGAGTTCCATGGTAATACAGGACACTCAGCGACATATTGGAGGATAACAGACATCTTCCCATGGACGACAGAAACTGGTAAAAACTTTAAAAGTTTGAAATGACATAAACCAAATTGTCTTTTTGCACAGCAGCACATCCATAATCCATACACACTGAAAGATTCAAACATTTACCGGCATCTTTCAGTCACGACTCGCCTGTTGATTTTTCACACTACTTATGTTAGACCTGTAAGCTAATCGCAGTTGCTAATCATCCGTGAGCATTTTAGGCAAAAACGTCCTAATTTGCTTTTAAATTGCGTCTGTTTCTTTGGGCAGGATAGATGAGCAGTTAATAATGGATCCATATTGGAACTATTATCCAATATGGCGGCGATTGACTTTTATGTCACATGATTTACAAAAAAAACGATGAGAACAAAACAAAAAACAGTAGTATCAATTCATTGTATTGTGTCAAAACAAGACT
Source organism: Proterorhinus semilunaris (assembly GCA_021464625.1). Classification (NCBI taxonomy): domain Eukaryota; kingdom Metazoa; phylum Chordata; class Actinopteri; order Gobiiformes; family Gobiidae; genus Proterorhinus; species Proterorhinus semilunaris. The sequence goes on from CM038350.1 coordinate 33,971,186, forward strand.
TAAAAAAAAGATTAAAATTAGGAAAAGCAAAATGTTCATGTTCATTTCTCAGCCAGTCATTCCTCAGGGGGAAAACCTCAGGGATTTATATATCAGGGCTTCTTGCCATATGGACATTTAGCATACATTAGTGTTTCCCAACCAGGGGTAAGGGCACCCCAGGGGGTACGTGAGCCCTTAGCAGGGGGTACTTGGAAATATTTCAAATCTAAAAAGGTGAAACTGAACATTATTTCAATAATATTTTAAATGATCATTTCCGGTAAAGGTTTCAAATTTCAGAGTGTTTTTGCTTTATTTATTTTTTTAACACAATACACAAATAAATACAAAATGGCTGCATCTTAGGGTTTAGGGATACTTTGAGGTGAAATGAAAGACTCAAGGGGTACTCGAGACAAAAAAGGTTGGGAACCGAAGTTGCGACTATACAATAATGTGTCCGAATATATTGTGGAGCCCTATGTGACGCCGACTTGAGTCCAGTCCTCGTAATACTCTACTCAGCTGGCACGTCACCTCAAACACTAACATAGCACGAGCAAATTTCAAAGCTGTCGTGTTAAAGTCATTACAGTCAATGCCAGCAAGCCACTTAAAACCAGTTTAAGTGGATACAATAGACTGTACCGGCCAAACAACAACATATTAAAACAGTTCTATTCTAACTTTGGACAGTAATGGCTCCGTGCCGCTTTGCCATGTAGGCTATGGCAGTGCCCCACGTGTATAGCAGTACGAGTATCAGTGTGAAAAGAACAAGATGACCAGGTCATGGTAACAGTCAACACCATAATCATTCTGAACATAACGTGAAGGACAGATACAGTACAAGCACATAGACACAAACAACTGATTCACTGATAGGCTGTTACCCTCTCTGCGTGGAGAAGTGCAAGACGAGGATAAAAGAAGACGGTGGACGGAGGTCTGGACTTCACTTCTTCTCTGCAGGTGGTAAGAGCCTCTTTATTTTGATTTTGTATTTTAATCTTGTGCTTATTTTACACTTGGTTTTCGTGTGATGATGTACTTCCAGTCAGGTTTATAAGAAACACAGGGAAGTTTAAAGAGTAGTAAATTATTTTGCATTATCAATATGCTTATTTGAGTAAAACTACTGATTTTGTTAATCAGATTACAATAAAAAACAAACATTAAAATAGATGCCAATACCATTATTAGTCACTCAGTACTTAGAGCATTGGAGTACACGTGAGCGAGTAAAAAAGTACTTGGTACTCTTACTTAGTAGGTTTACTTGAGTAGAAGTAAAGGTATCTGATGAGATCTTGACTTAAGTAAGAGTATAAAAAGGTATGCATTGTAAGTTGTACTTTACAAATCAAAAGGTATTTAAGAATTTAACGTGTAGGATTTCTTTTAAATCATTTAGGAGTAAACCACTAAACCAGGTCTAAACCAGGTCTAAACCAGGTCTAAACCAGGTCTAAACCAGGTCTAAAACAAGGGTCTATATTAAGAAAATGAGGGAGCTGTCAATTATATACAAAAAGAAGAATGCGTTGTTACGATTGACCTGATGCAATTTGGTTTCTTTGATGTTCAGCAAGATGAAATTACATAATAATAGACACAATTATGTTAATTTGCCTTTATTCAAAGTAAAATAAAAAATCTACCGGTTTGGGGATGAATGTGTCTCCGTGTTGTCTCCTCTGTCCACATCTGCTGTTTTCTCCCATCTATTATTGTTTTGTCTCTGTCTGTGGAGGCCCATGAGCGGAGCGCTCCTGATAACTTCTGCCACAGGACTGATTTCCGATGTCGCAATGTATTTGTTTTAGCTGCAACTAGTGAGTATAACAACTGGGTTTTAAAGTACACAAGGGTAAAAATCTACAAGGGAAAGATGTACAACTTTACGTCATCATGCTAAAGAAAAAAGGGCATAATTTGTGCTTATCAAGCAATCAAAACAAATAATATTGAGAACGGTTGTAGGGTTGCTTATCTAGATTATTGACAGGTACACAATGTTTAGTAATAAAAATAGTACACTATGTGCTTTGCAAAAAAATTACAATAAAAAAATAACACGCTACATGCTGGCATTGACTGAACTGAAAGGGGCAGAGCTGAGTTGGAGGTGGTCAGCATCACATTGAAGCCACGCCTCGCTATGGAGGTGAAAGTGGAATGTCACTACACATAGGATCACACACCACACAAGCTGAAAGTTAGTTAGTTTAGATTTAAGGGCTAATATAGAGGGCTTAGTTTTAGAACTTATTATTATACTTACTCTTAGCGAGTAAGTAACAGGGGGATTGTAACTCCTGACTCATGCTTTGCTCACACGCTACAGAACAAGATGACCAGGTCATGGTAAGAGTCAACACCATAATCATTCTGAACATAACGTGAAGGACAGATACAGATGTACAGATACAGTACAAACACATAGACACAAACAACTGATTCACTGGTAGGCCGTCACCCTCTCTGCGTGGAGAAGTGCAAGACGAGGATAAAAGAAGACGGTGGACGGAGGTCTGGACTTCACGTCTTCTCTCTCTCTGAAGTCACCAGCTGGTTATACTGCTTTGTAACTGGAAACAACGGCAATAAAAGCCTTTTCTTTGAGACAACTTATCTCCAGTGTATGCTTTGGCTATATCCAAATATCTCTTCTCGCGTGATACAAAAGAACCAAGTCCTTACACTAAAAACAAAATAGGCAAAGTTTTATCTCCAAAACCACCCTAAACACACACAGAGAGAGAGTGTAGATAACACCGCAGCTACCAACTTTACTATGTAGCGTTTTGGCTAGGTCTGCATGCCATTGTGCTACAAACAAAACAGCCTAATGTGCACTAAAATGACTTCAAACATACATACCAAGAACAGCTAAAACATGACACAATAATTAGCTGTACACTGAACTTAGATTTACCACGTAACCCACAATATGGACAAAGTTTTAAGCACTTAGCTGCAGTAGTAGTCCCATACTTTAGGTAATCTACTTCTACTTTGACTTTACGACATTTTTGAACTAGACCAAATGTAGACTGTGTTTATTCAGCTCTGGTTTAGAAACGGTCACGTGTGCAATGACCTCTTTGCCTCAGGTGTTTAAGATAAGATATTGATCCCCCAATGGAGAAATTCACTTGTTACATTCCGCTCTCAAGAAACACTCGGGGTGTGCCGGATAGACAGCAAATGTGCAAACAGTTGGATGGCAAATGGAGGCGTCCTATGTGCAATGCCTGTCAGAAACTTCAAGGGGGCAACGAGTATAAAAAGTATATACAGTGAAAATAAATAAAATAAAATAAACCTAAATAGACTATTGTGTAAAAAAAGAAAAATATCTGCACTGATGTTCTGACCAGAAAATTCAGCCTCCCGTAAATGCAGCACACACACTTCTGTTTCCGTCAGCTACTGTGAGCCCTGTTGCACATGTGACATAAGCCTATACCTACTTTATTGCCTTTGACAGTTGCAGACAGAGTCGTATCACTACCACACAAAACGGTGTGCAGGCGCTACAAATAGCCCGTGAAAATCAACTCAATTTGGTCCACAGTATTAAATGAAAGCATGCACTAACCCACAAGCTCACGCGCAGTGCCACCGACTTTCAAAACTTTGGACATGGTTCACTATTTGTGATTTTGCAGACAAAGCACCCAAGCCAAAGGACACACGCACGGGAAACACTGGGAGACAGAAGGCAGTGGCAGTCACTTACCTTTGACAGAAGCGCAGTGCTGAAGCCCCCCGTAACGCGCATTTGTCCCGGGCGGGTTTTTCCCCTCCCTCTCTCCCTCCCCGGCTGTTCCAGGAGCCTCCCCTCCTCCTCCTCCTCCCTCTCTCCCCCCGCTCCTTAGGGTGTCTATGCTGAGACAGACATACCGGCCACGCTCTGAGACGTCAGCGTTTCAGCGTTATGGACCGAGACAGACGGAGACAGAGGAGGGAGAGAAATCTTCACGTGAAGGGGACAGTGACCTCTGGTGGAAACTAGCTGCTATTACAATGCAACTTTGGGTAAATTGGGTAAAGTCAAACTGGAGAAAATGCGCTTGGTTAAGGCACTTGTCTTAGGAGGTTACGACAAGTGTTAATTGTTGGCAAAGTTGACTTTTTTAGAATAATGTGTGTGCCTTTTTTCAGGGTTTCCGCTGAGTATTATATGAATAGTGCCAAAATCAAGGCCTTAAAATGACATTAAAATTCCATTCTTATGTTTGTGGCTCTATAAACCACCACAATAACAATGCTTAAACTGCAGACTTTCAGCTTTAATTTGAGGGTATTTACATGAAAATCAGATGAACGGTGTAGGAGTTAGAAACGTTTTTATGTGAGCCTCCCACTTTTTAAGGGACCAAAAGTAATGGGACAAAGTAACAATTCAAACTTTTTCTAATATTTGGTTGCAAATCCTTTGCAGTCAATTCCAGCCTGAAGTCTAGAAGGCATAGACGTCACCAGACGCTGGGTTTCATCCCTGGTGATGCTCTCCCAGGCCTCTACTGTTAATGTCTTCAGTTCCTGCTTGTTCTTGGGGCATTTTCCCTTCAGTTTGGTCTTAAGCAAGTGAAATGCAGTACACACACATAGACAGAAAGAGAGAGGGGGGGGGGGGGGGGGTCCCTCTACTACCCCTTGGGTTTTTAACTGCACCACATATCACACAGTTTTTAATGCACCACACAAGGACACAGGTGCAGATGGGGGCGGTCAGAACTTAATCTACAACTGTATGCTACTATCTATAAAACAAAATAAAGGGGGTGGGGGGATGTTATTATATTGTACATAATAATGTAATGTATACTATATAATAATATAATAAAAATAGATACAGTGTATATGATAACTATGGGTGTATGTATATAATGTGTAATTATATGTAGATATGTATGGGTATAACAATTAATACCAAATGTTATTGCTGACCTCAGAATCCTCGACTCTATGGAATTATAATATGTAATTGTATGGATATGTATATTAGATCTATATTGTAAGCGAATGATACTATTACGACAATGTTATTATGACTATATTATGTTTTCTTATTTTTCAATTTTATATTTATTTATTTTTTGTTATTGTCGTTTCTTATTTGTTTCTTCTTCCTAATATAATCCGAATGGTCTGTTTGATTTCAATCTTGAATGTTTACCCTTTCTCATGTCAACTGTCCCATTCAGTTTACCTTTACCTCTATTATTATTGTTTCTTTACTATTATTTGTTACTATCATCGTTTCTCATGATTCATTATTGCTTCCATCATCTTTTTGTTTTCTCTCTCATCCATATCTCACACCTGCTCATCACACACACACACCACACATCCACGCCATGCACAACCCAAGGATGATCCTCAATCTACAGTAATACTTGTGTATCTTCCCTTTGTCTATGTGCCATTTGTAAGCTTTGGTTTGTGTTAATAAAGGGGGGGAAAAGAACACTGAATAACATTTCACTTCTTTGCCATAAAAAGCCCGTTGGTGGCTCTGGCAGTAACGAACAATAAAGCCCGATCTCGTGTTCCTGAACGAACAATGCAGCTGGCCAATGGCGATGTTATATAGATCAACCTCTTTCCTCCAACCACACTCTCGCTCTAATAGGTTTGGGTAATGCCAAAATGGACTTAGTTCAGGTACGGGTTAAGAGGTTAAAAATGACCGTAAAGCTTTGTTTAAAAAGTACCTTAAAATATCCCACAATAAACAGGAAATACAATAAAACATAACTTAAAGAAAATACTCAGGGAATGGGGAAGAAAATGCAAGTTAGTTATTGGCGGTTATTCTTAGAACTGATCTTAAGGTTAACTTGGCTGTGGGGCCAGATTTCAACACTGAATGGGCTCCATGTGCCCCCCAGGCCTCCGTTTGTCCAGCTCTGAGGTATAGCCATCAGCAGTTGAGAATTGCCATCGATTTTGAGGAAGTTTCTTGGGCAACTCCCTCAGAAAGTTGTTTCAGTCCGTTCTGAAAATTCTACCAAATTCAAAACCAAAACTATTTTTTTCCAATCAGAAAAACCCAAGCACGTGTTGACAGTGGAGTAGATTGAAAGGAACTTGTTCTGATTTCTCATAAACTGATCTCGTAAAATGGGGAAATAAATGGGCCTATTTAGATTACATCGATAGTAGTGTAAACAAAAAAAATGTCTTTGTTTTTTTATGGCTACCAAATCATTTAGTTATTCAGACACATTCTTCATTTCCCCTCCATCATATTTAGCCTCATGGGGACATTTTTTGGATTCGGAAAGTGTTTGTGCGCTCCAGTTACGAATTAATTCATGGAGCACAAAGGGCAATGCCGTTCAGGAAGTAAAAGTGTGAAATCCCCAGCACGGCACTTTGAAGAGCGAAACCTTTCTCTGTTCCTCTTTCATTTTCATAATATCACATTGTTGTCAACCACAATGTTTCCCAGGAGGCCTGCACATCCATCCATCCATCTTCTTCCACTTGTCCGTTGCCGGGTCATTACATTGCACCAGCCCCTATGGCTCCTCCTGCAGGTGGGGAGTCCACAGGAGGACGGCCTCATGGTTCTAACCGGGCCTGTTGGTCTCTCATAAGAGGCTTCTGAACCGCTCTTTGTCTGACCCGTCACCTAGGACCTGTTTGCCCTGGGAGACCCTACCAGGGGCACGAAGCCCCCGACAACAGAGCTCCCAGGATCATTCGGGCGCTCAAACCCCTCCACCACGTTAAGGTGGCGGTTCCAGGAGGGGGCCTGCACAATCATGGACAATAAAATATGTTCTTGACTTTGCACCAGGTACTCAATATGGCTAATGCTACAATTACCTAATGAAATGCTAATGTTGTTTCTTCACAGCAGATAGAAAGCAAAAACATGCTAAAAAAAATGTCATATTGAAGGCTGTGACCAAAAGCATTCGCTGCACCTCTCCACTGGGGGCCGCCATTGCTGTCTTCATCTCGCATCTGAACTCGGAGCACTCTGATCATGTCTGAGTTTGTACGTTGTGATTACCCGTTCAAGCAGCGTTCCACTGTGTTTTTCTGAGTGGGAGGTCAGAAATGTGCCAGTTAGCGTGGTTAGCATAGCGCCCTTACTGTCCATCACAATGGCCTCGAGGACACTGCAGGATCAATTGTTTTTAAATAGTTTCTGGTAGGTTTTCTCTGCTGATGGAACCACCACCATCCATCCTACCTACCAAAAACCTGAAAAAAATAGAGATGGAAAGTAAAGGCGCTATGCTAAGCACCCATAAAGCCACTGGGTCATTAAAAGGTCAACCATACCACTAATATATATTATTTTGAATGCACCTTTAATTTACCAGTAAAAGGCTTTTCTCTTTGACAGATTTGTGGGAATTAGTTCCTCAAATCAAGGATAAATGTACTTTTTGCGGCGTGACTAACCAAGTCCCTTTGTTATTTTTGTTTTTGGTGGCTGAAGGCCCACAAGTAAAGGGGGCACATGACAGGGCACGGGTGTTTAAAGTGTTCAGAAATCGGACACCAGATTCCCAAGGCTTTTCTGAGCTTCAGTCAGTCTTGTTGAACTGACCCGTTTCAAACCACAAAACACACCAGTCATTCCATTTCATCAGTCTCAGGTGCTTTTTCACGGTTCGCTCATCATCTTTCACGATGAATAAAAAGCTGATGTGGCAGAATACGGGCCTTTGATAAAACGCAAACCCAATCGTTCTGACGCTTTATGGTCAACCACGGGAAAGAACTGTGTCAAAAGTAAAGATGACACACACCGCATGTTGCCAAGAATGAGTCAACGTTTATATCGAGTCAAAGGACGTCAAAGAGACACCTCGATAGATAAGATTCTTGGTTCAGCACGCAATCTAGAAAAGTACAGAAAGAGAGGTGAAACGAACAGGTCCTTTTGTATGTTATTGTAAAATAATGATGTCAAAGTAGGCACAATCTGATGCTATTTCTACAGACCATTTTTCACACAAATGACAGAACACCATTGTAACACTTTATAATAGCCTTAATAAATAGCCTTAATACATGATGAATTCACAATTAATTATGAACAATTCACTAGTTAAGTGCCTAACAATTAATATTTACTTAACTACTAGTATTTTTAAATTCATATTTTTTTTCTTTCACATCCAATCACAACTAATGAACTGTTCATGATGTATTTAGTGTTAAGTCATAATGTATTAAGTGTGACCCAGTATATTTCATAGACATTCTCCATACTCGTAGGTATGAGGGAGTTCTGATCACATATTGGATTGGACACAAATGTTCACAATATGAAAATATTAATACAAAATATATGAGTGCGTGTGACTATATTTACCTTTAACATTATTATTATTTCACAGTAGGATTATCCAAAGCAGAATGAGCCCTTCAAGTAAGGATGCCAGATCTTACAGCTAAAAGTGTGGACCTCCATAACAAGATCAGTAACGGACTTCTAGAAGCTCGTTCAAACGCGGTGGTGTGGTTCTCAAACCTTTCCCACCACACACAACATTTGACTTTCCAAGTGCCACCCGATGATCAAATCAGGACTAAACCAGGTCTAAAGTTGAACTAAATAAGACTCGATAATAGTGCAACTGGATAAAAATACTACAAAATGACTGCATGGATAAAACAATCTCTTATTAAAAGGAATACGGTCTATAAAATGTATAACAAGACAAGGCATGTTTATTTATACCGCCCATTTCATGCACAAGGTGATTCAATGTGACTATGTCATAAATTGCAGTAAAAGCCAAACAAAAAGATATTGACATGAGTGAGAGTCAGTTAATGTATTATGTATAAGTTTTTTTTTTATTAGGGAGAGTTTCTAAAGTTTACAGTAATATGTGCCTCTGAATTGAAATGTTTACTCTTTGACTAAATACAACAGTGAATGTAAGAGAAGAAGAAAAAAGGAGAAGGAGGAAGAGGAGAAGAAGTGGAAGAAGGAGGAGAAGGAAAAGAAGGATGGAGGAGGAGAAGGAAAGGGGGGGAGAAAATGAGAAGGAGGATGGAGGAGGAGGAGAAGAGGGAAAAGAAGGAGGATAAGGCGGAGGAAGAGGAGAATGATGAAGACGGAGAAGTGGGAAAAGGGAGGGAACAGGAGAAGGAGGAGAAGAAGAGTGAGGAAGGAGGCGTAAAAGGAGGAGAACAAGAACAACAACAAGAAGGAGAAACAATTGCACAGTCGTTGACTTTCTCCAGAGAACAGGTTAAGTACCCTTAACTCACCACAAGATGGCAGTAGTGAACCCTGAATCTGCAGATGAGACAATATTTCACAATCTAATCAGGGTTGCTCTCTGAATGTGGCCAGACTGCATTTCTTCATTCATTCATGCGTGTGTTGATGTTGTTTCCCATAGTCACAGGAAACACACACACACACACACACACACACACACACACACACGCACTTTTGTCATGCGCTTCTTTGAAGAACTCGGACATACTGTTCTATAGGGTCATGTTTCGTAATCAGGCCGCAAGAAAGGAAATAACCAGTAGATTTGCAGTTTAGAAAGAAAAAAATCCCTTTTGTCTCCATTTGATCTGGTTGTGTATGAAACCTGCCAAACCCTCAGGCACAGGCACGTTTACTTAGTGGCTTTTTTTTTTTTATTATTTTAAGTGTACAAGTTAATTTCTCTTATTTTAGGTGAATGAATCTGCTCCAAATCTAATCTGACTGACATGGTCTTCTTGTTCTGTAGCGTGTGAGCGAAGCATGAGTCAGGAGCTTGTTCAGGTTTAGTTACAACCCTTACAATGGTTGAAATCACACTTTTTATGCAACGAAAATTCTTCCTTTCATCAGCCAACGATGATGAATGAGGGTAGCGCGAGGATCTGAAGGTGAAATGGTTACACACACACACACGCACACACACACACACACACACACACACACACACTCATACTGTGAGCATGTGTTACTAAGAGTGATTCATCCAAAATACACAGATACCATTGTTTTAGCATTTCTTCAGCGGCCACATAATGACTAAAGCATTTGAGCCAGAGGACAAAGGAATGTGTAAACCTCATTATGTTACCCTTACAACATCCCGAAGCGCTCCTTTACACCTCATATAATCTGTGGAACCATCGAAATAACTTGGAATATTGAAATAGAAGTAGTGCTGACAATCATTTTTTTAAATCCGATTTTTGCCCCAATTTTTTCTAGTTTTCCCGATTGTTTTCCCCTCATTTTTTATGTTACCCAATTCATTCCCCATTCCTTTGGTCAATTTTGCCACATTTCCCCCCAAATTATTCCCCGTAGTTCCCACATTTCTTGACATTGGAGATGAACTCGATATTGTAAATGAGCGGTTCTCCCACACACTGTTCTCCCGTTATCTGATTCTAGTATCGTTAAAGCACTGGAATGGAAAACCACGTAGCGGCGCCCGACCCTGCTGATGTCCCGGGCCCAGGGCTGTCGACATTCCTACACAAGTCACGTTGAAGATGCATTTCCTTTGGGTGCTGAACATTCTGTACGGTCTTCATGAGAATGTTGTTTAGCAAGTGTCTTTTAGAGTCTGGTATTGCAGCGACGTCAGCTCCCCGCCATGAGGACCAAAGAGGAGCGTTTTCCTCGCCCATTGCTTCAAGACGTGCAGTATATGGTGCGATTCATTTAATTAATTTTTTTATTTTTTTTGAACAGGGACAGTGTACAATCTACATTAGCCTCAGAAAGGAGAGATGCATTGTACCAGGTTATAGCACTTGTGCTAATTTCCACCTGCAGTCCCTGGGCCTATTTTGTGGTTGATTCGTGATTAACGGGCTCATCAAATCGTGGGTCAACGCTTTACTTTGGCAGCCCTAAATATAAGTCAAAACTGAAACAACAAATGAGATTGGAATGTGTCATAAATAAACATTACGAGCCAGTCATGAGCCAAAACCATATGTAACAATAAGAGTTCAGTGGTACAGGCGTTTTAAACTGTTGAGCCGGGATATTTTTTTTTGGATATCATTGCAGTATGACGACAACTCAGATCCTGTCCGGAAAAATGGAATCACAATGACGCGTGGCTATAGTCACATTGCTTTGTTCTCAGTTATTAGGCTCATACATTAGGGAGTTTCATTTCCACACCACGGTTTCGTCAATGTTAAAATGGGTGAAAAACAGCTGACTGTGGCACACTCCCTTCTAAGGAAACAGAAGAGAGCACATGACGGGGCTTATCTGAGCGATAATGGGACACATGGCCGCCGTGATAATGGTGACGCAGTGTGGCCTCACTGGTGGATCAGAGCAGGGTTTCTGCTCTGCTAAAAGCTTCTTATGGAAAGGAGGATTCTAAATTTGAGTCGCTTCAGTGCTCATGTTTAGTTTTACTTGTGTCGGGCCAGAGCTGCATACATACACATACAGTTAGGGGATGAAGTCATCCATGAACCAACATGGAATGTTTGTTCCTTAGAAGTCATGATTTAGTAATGCATCATGCATTTATTCATGCAGAAGTTCCTGAAAATCATGCATGAACTCATGTATTATTATAAAGTGTGACCGAAATGCCTCACATGGACAAGTTTTGCTATAATCCTTAATAAATGCATGTAGGATCTCTATAAAGCTATAGTTACTTCCAAATCAAATAAATAAACAACCTTAAATCATGTATTTATGCAAGTTTATTTGAAGAGCACACTTTGTATTCAAAACACACATTTCAGTTCATTCTTTTATTTGAATGGTTCGATTGGGTTTAGCTCAGAGCTCGTTTCCACTGGGCAAAAACATAACATGGAACATACAGTGCCTTGCCAAAGTATTCGGCCCCCTTGAACTTTAACCTTTTGCCACATTTCAGGTTTCAAACATAAAGATATAAAACTGTATTTTTTGTAAAGAACCAACAACAAGTGGGACACAATCATGAAGTGAAACGAAATTTATTGGATATTTCAAACATTTTTAACAAATAAAACTGAAAAATTGGGCGTGCAGAATGATTCAACCCCCTTAAGTTAATACTTTGTAGCGCCACCTTCTGCTGCGATTACTGCTGTAAGTCCTTGGGGTTTGTCTCTATCAGTTTTGCACATTGAGAGAGTGAAATATTTGCCCATTCCTCGTTGCAAAACAGCTGGAGCTCAGTGAAGTTGGATGGACAGCGTTTGTGAACAGCAGTTTTCAGTTCTTTCCACAGATTCTCGATTGGATTCAGGTCTGGACTTTGACTTGGCCATTCTAACACCTGGATATGTTTATTTGTGAACCACTCTATTGTAGATTTTGCTTCATGTTTTGGATCATTGTCTTGTTGGAAGACAAATCTCCGTCCCAGTCTCAGGTCTTTTGCAGACTCCATCAGGTTTTCTTCCAGAATAGTCCTGTATTTGGCTCCATCCATTTTCCCATCAATTTGAACCATCTTCCCTGTCCCTGCTGAAGAAAAGCAGGCCCAAACCATGATGCTGCACCACCATGTTTGACAGTGGGGATGGTGTGTTCAGGGTGATGAGCTGTGTTGCTTTTACGCCAAACATAACGTTTTGCATTGTTACCAAAAAGTTGGATTTTGGTTTCATCTGACCAGAGCACCTTCTTCCACATGTTTGGTGTGTGTCCCAGGTGGCTTGTGGCAAACTTTAAACGACACTTTTTATGGATATCATTAAGAAATGGCTTTCTTCTTGCCACTCTTCCATAAAGGCCAGAGTTGTGCAGTATACGACTGATTGTTGTCCTATAGACAGAGTCTCCCACCTCAGCTGTACATTTCTGCAGTTCATCCAGAGTGCTCATGGGCCTCTTGGCAGCATCTCTGATCAGTTTTCTCCTTGTATGAGCTGAAAGGACAAGCTTTTTGATGACGCGTCAATAATGTCCCACAACAATGTATTTCACAGATGAGACAAAGACAATGGTGGTGTATATTTATAATTTATTGCATAAAGCAGCCATTCCCAAAGTTCGGAACATCGTGGCCCCCTTGGTTGATTCGAAATTCTCTTTGAGCCCCCCAATAGAATTTTTTTTTTTTTTTTACAGCTAAACTTACATAAACATTTAGCAATGAGTGGAGTTTAAAACTGGTTTCAAGTAATACATTTTAGCGAATACACTTATTTTTTAGACAAGCTTTTTGGGGCCCCCCTATAGTGTCTCCAAGGGCCCCAGGTTGGATTCACATTGACCCAAAAGTGCCGCTCTCGGGTCGAGAGCCACTTTAAGTCGACGTAACGAGAGCCTGTGTGAATTGTCAAAAATTACAGTAAATACATTTATTTAACCAAATTCTAAATATTGAGATTGATATCTTGGGGATTATGATCGGAAATGTTAGGGAACACCAAACACAACATATTCTCAATCCAATTTTTTACCTGCTACATTTTGGGAACGTTTGAGAGAGATTACATTTGACTTTCCCTTTTCCAATAACTGCTTCCCGGGGCTTTTTGCAAACATTTGGTCAGCCTTTAACCAGGTATTTCCACAGGTTATTTATAGGCCGCTGAAATGTCACGTGGGAGCGCGCCGGCCTGGGTTTCTGGTTCATTTCCGGTTTTGTTGAGTTGTGGTTTTTCTTTTGGATTTGATATTACTAGATAAAGGCTATAGTTTATGAGTGTCATTTTACTAGATACTTATTCAAATATCCAAAAAGTACAGGCTAAAAATAGTAGAATTTGCACATAAATGTTACAACCCAGCTCTGCTAGGGTAATGGAAGTAACACAAAACCAAGATGTAAAAAGGTTAAATAAAAGTATAATTTAATAATTACAATATTTACAAAGGTTAACCAAAATAAAGTTGCTCAACCTAAACAAACAAACTCAAACTAACAAAATTAGGCCTAATAAATAATAACACAAAGTCATGACTAAACACAGCAAGTGTCACATTTAAGTGAACGTTCCAAAAAGTTACACAACTTGACACACAACTGTTTAGCCGGACAACAGAACGGCATACTGGCCACAAAGACCAGCAGCCCAGCCTGTTCCGAGGTGTGGGCTTTTATAGGCGTGGTTGATTAGGGGCCAGGCGTTCAGATGCTGCACCAATCAGGACCAGGGACGAACAGCCAGTCAGAGCCAAGCATAAGACGAGTCCTCCAATCCCAGGCCAGGGCTCACACAGCCAGGTTTACATGGACGACAAAAGGAAATTAGCCGCACACACAAATGAATACAAGGAGGGAGACTGGAGGCCTGGGACCATAACATAATAAAGTGAAATATCTCAGGTGTTCATGTTTTTAGTTCTTATAGTTCGATAAGTTTAGTCATATTACACCAAAGTAGCAATTTAGTTGAGGAAGGTTTTTTGTGAGGGTATTTTTTTTTAAATATGAGTGTCATAGGAAGAAGGAAAATTCCATTCAAAGTCTTCCTCTTAGTCACATCCTGTTCCCATCACCAAAGGGAAGTAAAAGGATAATCATCACAAAACAAAGTCCCGGCAGGAAATACTTGGAAAAACGAAATGCCTCTGGGACTAGGCCTTCTTCAGGGGGTTACTTTGGGTCATCTGCAATTTTAGACTTTATTAATTTTACCTACAGATAAATCCTTAACATGTTCTAGTAATGCATTGATGTTCATGGTTTAGACACAACTTACTTCGATGAACTATTTTAGAACCATTTTAGTCGTGTCTTGATCTTGGCCTGCTGGTACCAAAACAAATTCGTGCCACAAAAAAATAAACAGTTATGTGTTCTAATATTTGGTTGTAGTGCCTTTAGCTTTGATTTCAGCTCATTTGCTGTGGTCAATGTCCAAAGATTTAGGGCCTGATCTTTGGCCGGGCGCAAGATAAATAAATAAATAAACAAATAAACAAACACGAGATGGTCATCTTGCATGTTGCACCATGTGAGTGTGTCAAGGGGCTAAAGGGCAACGCTCATATTAAAAAAAGAAGGTTAACTGAGGCTGCAAACTTTCTTCGTCCCACTGTGGGTTAAACACTGTCCGTGTCCCGAGAGAAAAGGCTGTCCCGCTGTGGAGGTGGTGCTGAACAGTTGACCCAAACAAAAGTGTTCAAACCCCCGAGCCCCTTGCAGAGGCTCCCGAGTCCCTTCCCGGCCCCTCCCCCCTCCAAATATCAAAATGGAGTATCCAAAATGAACATCAAGCCTCTTAACCCCAAGTTTAACGGAGCGCATTTTCTCCAGTTCAGCTTTACCCAAAACTAAAAACTTCTTACAGTGTAACGCCTTATTTGAAAGCTAAGACCTACAAAACTGATAAAAGATTTTTCCTCGAGTTTCCATGCATTGCCGCCGCGTTGTCGTTGCTTTTATGTCGCTTTTTAGTCACATTTTTGTAACTTTTTCATCTTTTTTGTTGTTGTCTTTTTTGTAACTTTTTCATTTCTTTTTTGTTGCGTTTCTGTAACTTTTTTGTTGGTTTTTTGTCACATTTGTTGTGTTTTTGTTGCCTTTTCATCCTGATTTTTGTCGCTATTTTGATTATTAGAAAAAAAGCCGAGCTCTATGAAGCATAATGATGCAAAGTAACGCGGAAATACGCAAAGTCATTGACCTTTCTGTCACATGTTGTAACTGTAACAAATGCAACATAAAACAGACTCTCAGACGTCCTCCAGAGGCTCCTGATTAAAGCTTATGAACTTTGTGCAGCCTAGAGTGCGTCCAGTCAGGACCAGGCTGCGGGCACTGAGCGCACAGGCCAGGGGCGAACCAGAGGAGGGGGCTGAGTGGGCAGGGCCCCTCATACTAACACACTCCAGCATTAAAAATAAAAAAATCTAATTCTGTTCCAGTCAGAGCAGAACAGCATAACATGTCAGTTTATTTAATATAAATGTATTTCAATCTTGGTGAGGAGTAAAACTATTACATCTAATACAATTGTCTGTGTTAGTTTTCGTACAGGAGTTGTCCATCTTCAACGAAGGAACCGCTCAGCCCGCAGCTTAAGATATAGACCAACAGGGAGGAGTTAGGGTTGGCCCGGCTCCTCCCATCTAATCACAGCTACTCTCACCTGTGGGTAAACACCTTTTGAAGTAGAGCGTGTCTAACGACCTGCTCACCTCAGTATCGGTCAGTCCTGTCCTATTCATAGGTGATCACTGCCCAGAATCTGTCCTATTCAGGGCTGATCACTGCTAATTACCTGCCTATTGTTCTTTTGTTGGCTGAGGTGCCGTCTCCTTGGGCTGGCCGTGCCCTGTCGGTTTCCCCCGAAGGAGATTTGAGTACAGGGACGGGAGATTAAATCTGAGCCCACCATTCCGGTTCATGGAGGGATTTTCTTTCCTGATAAAAATAGCTTCTTTTACTTCTCTCTCAAACCAACGTTCTTCTTTAGCTAAAATGTTGACCTCCCCGTCCTCAAAGGAGTGGTTGGAGGCTTTGAGGTGGAGGTGCACCGCCGACTGAGGACCGCTTGTGCTTTCTCTTCGGTGTTGATAAAGTCTCTTCTGTAAAACCTGTTTTGTTTCTCCAATATAATGTTGTTTGCATTGCATTATTTCCCTCTGCACTGGTAGGCACCTCTTTAGCTCTATGTCTGAGCGTCATGATGACCCCTAGTTTGTGCTGGAGTGGATGGTTAGAGTCAAACGTCAAATACTGGTCAGTATGAGTTGCCTTCCTGTAAACCTCTGTCTGAAGTTGTCCGTTTCCCCCTATGATAACTTTACAATCTAAAAAGGCCAGTTGTTTCTCCTTGGCGTCCCCCCCGAGTAAATGTAATGCTGGGGTCCACAGCATTGATGTGATCTGTAAAAGGTGCCACTTCCTTCTCTTTAATTTTGACCCACGTGTCATCTACATATCTGAACCAGTGGCTGGGTTTGTTTCCTGGGTATGAGGCCAAGGCTTTCCTCTCCACTTCCTCCATCTAATACAATTATAAAAAAGGCCAGGCATAAAGGACGTGTGGGCGGAGTTTCCAGTAAGGGTTTGAGTAATCCGAGCACTGAGGAGGAAGTGTTTGGGGTTTTCCCTTTCTCTCCAGTAACTTCCGCCTACATACCAGAACTTTTTCAATTAGGTTTTTTTCTGACATTTTGGTATCTTGTGATCTTGTCATAGTCTGTGTAAATAATGCCTATGCCAACGGATTCTGGCAATGAAGTGATTGGCAGAACATTCAACACATTTGGTTTTGTTTTTGTTTTTTATTGAAAACTGATAGGCCCTTGACTACTGTAGGCCCCAGCTCCAGCCCAGGCCAGCCCAGTGGATAAGGCGGCCCTGCGTTTATCTATAGACCAACAGTTAGGATCCGGAAGAATCTTATTATTGTGTGATCTCACACTTAACAAGCAAATGAGAATTCCCAAAAGTAATTGTGTATTGAGCATGTGCAGAGGCTCCTCGGAGAGAGGATAAGATGCTGCTGTGAACGTTAGCGCTAGCCGCAGTAGCATTAGCAGATTATGATTATTGGATATTATCTATTTGTTATGGGAAATTGCAAGTGGGTTGGATCTAGCCCCAGGGCTACCAATTGAATAGGCCTGTCTTAAGGTTTTTTTGGATGATACAACCTGAGGTCCATTTGAAACTCTAAAAATGATGATGATGAAAATATAGATTTTTGCTCACACAATACTCGTACAGAAAGGAGGTAGTCAGCTCATAAAAAAACACATATTTAATGAGAATGTTTGCATTCATTTTCTGTATTGTGTTTTTTTTTTTTACACTATGGTTTGTTGTTATAGATAACTGGCCTTAGTTGTGCCTTTTAGCTCTTAATTTTGTTGAAAATTCTATGAGAGAAATGAATGGAAATTAGACTCGGCGTGGATTCTGATGGGAATATGCAATACCTACTCGATAACCGCGATTAGCTTTTCCATTGAAATACTATGGTAATACATTTGCTGAAAGTAACATTAATGTAAGGATTCCTCTGGCGTGTAGACTTTTCCAAGCAGCACTCATATCTACAAGGCTAAAGGGGCTGGAATTAAAGCAATAAGGAAACAGATATGCCAGCGCCAGGGCCAGATAAGCTTTACATACACAAAACAGGATGCTTCTGTCACTCCCTTTTGCATGTCAGTGTACGCAATGAGAAATGTCATCTTCTTTCACCACCAGCAACTCAAGCCTGGTTTAATGGGAGAAGATATAATGGATCTGAAGGTCACATATTTATACGAGATGTAACTTGGTGTAAAACGTTTAAGAACCATTGCATAGGCGAATTTTTTTTAGTTTGGCTTAAGATCTGAAAAGAGGTGTCCTGGGTGTTGCACGGATGCATGGGTCAAATGCAGAGGCCAAACTTCCCTAAGAAGAGAATGGCGGAAGTCGAGCCAGTGGGTTAAGTTGAAACACCCATTATAATTTGAAAATAAAACATTTAGATTTTTATGTGAGATTATAGATTTGAACATTGCCAGACAAAAAGTTGGGAAAATTGCCCATAAAGTTATCATCAAAAAGCATTTTTCACTACTTAAAGTGAATTTTTGACCTGATCACAAAAAAAACATTGTTACAAAAAACACACGTAGGTAAAACATTTTCTGACGTTGGTTGGTCATTTGGTTCAGTATAAAAACAGACTTAAAGCTTAACTAATGTATTGACCTTTATTTAACCAGGATGGTTAATAATTAATAATCTCTTTTTCGGGGGAGTCCTGGCCCCAGAGGGGAACCTATACAGTGGTTTTTAGTGGTAGGGGGGAAAGCAGAGTACCCGGAGGACACCTACGCAGACATGGGGAGAGCAAACTCCACAGAAAGGCCCCGTCCTGGTGGGAATTGAACCAACGAAAGTAACTTGTTTACCTTAATAAATCCTTCCCGTAGTCCCTCTGGGGGTAATACAAGTGTTGATGGTATTGATCGTCTCCCACTGGTGTCTCTGGACAGAAAACCACACTAGCAGTTTCCCCTGGACGGGTCGGAGGGCCCAATACGCACTAATGGTATCACAAAGAAGAAGCTAACAGGCTAATGGGCAAAGCTAACTGCTGGCTAGCGCCACTTATTATTTACAGCCAAGTTTGAGTGAAAAAAAAGTATCTCCATTGTGTAATCGGATGTACAATATCCCTCTCTCCCGTTGTCTTTTCTGTCAGCGTAGTATTTACTCTCACGGACAATTAATGAATGAAAAAAACGCAACGTGCTACGACACCTGCAGTGGCGCTTATGGCCTCTAGGGGCAAGAGTTACTTGGTGTTGCTTTAAGGCTGATTTCTCAGCGCTTTGAGTAAGCCAAGTTCAGCAGCTAAGATTATATTATGTTTAATGTCGCCTTTCACCTTTAAATCTGGTGGTTCAACTGACTTAGTTTAACCCCAGCCTTAACCGAGTACATTTTCTCCAGAAAAAAGCGTCAAAAAATGAGACGTAAATGAGGATGGAGAGTGACAAAAAAGCAACAAAAGGGACGACTAAAAGTGATGAAAAAGCAACAAAAACTGAACAACAATAAAGCACCAAAAATTCAACCAAAAAGGGACGACAACATGAGGAACATTTTTTGTTTTGTGGGTCTTAGCTTTCAAAAGAGGCGTCAGGCTGACCTATAGGCTGTAAGCTCCAGTCGAGAAGATTTTAGATTTGGGTAAAGCTGAACTGGAGAAAAATTGGCTCGATTAAGGCGGGTGTTAAGAGGTTAAAACAATGTAGACCTATTCCAGACTACTTTTGAAGATGCAAACAAATAGAAAACACCCCAAAGTTATATGTCTATGTATTATACTGTTTCACACAATATCCACCACAGCAAAGGTGGCACATCTTGGGCAATAACACTCACTGAACAATCCCCAAACAAGATCTTAACCTCAAATTACATTTTTAAAACCTCCCCCAACATTAAAGTTACTCCTGTGCTGACATGTAAATGCCTCACCTTCGCCACTAGAGCGCGCTTCAGTCCGCGCCTTTGCTTCTTCTGTGTGGCGTACGTGTGCCGCGTGGACTCCGAGCCACAGGCAGGGGGGGGGGGGGGGGGGGGGGGACACGCGGGGCTTTGTTGTCCACAGTTGGTGCTGCTGTTGCAAAAGCGAGAGTGTTGTTGTTGTTGCTGTCGGCACGTATTAGTTCAAGGCCAAATAATGATGTGGGAGAGTGTACAAAGACGTGCCCGGGAACAGGAAGTGAAGAAGGCAATTCGATACACGGGGTTGAGTCTGGTGCCAGTTTTTTGCAGCAAAAGTAATGTACACACAGTTCTGCAGGTATGTGACCGTGACAGGAATGCCGGGAATGAAGGAAAGCGTCGAAGCATTGAGTGACCAGCTTGTGAAACGTTTGCACTGGGCTTCGTGATAAGGTGGAGGATCCGCTGCAGCTTTTGACTTTAGGCTAGATTGGATTAGTTTATTCGACCGGAAGGTAATAAAGTGAAACAGTGGTGCAATGGGTGGGTGTTGTCCTGTGTTTCTGCACGTGCAATTCTCCTTATGGTGGGTCCTGAGTCTGACAGCATCCCATGAAAACTACTGCTTTACAACTGTCAAGCTGACCATTTAAAACAATACAAAAGTGGGATAATCCTTGAAAGGTCAGTTTCAAAACCAGTGGTGCATCGTATGTGGAGGAAATTCAAACCAAAATATGAATTGCATTGCCGAAAGAGAAAGAAAAATAAGAAATTAACTTTGACATCCTGGACATAAACAAACACTTATGCAGAACATGAATCTGAAAGCTATTTATATTTTTCTAAACTATGATTTGGCCATACATTTTCATAAGAATTGCCCGGAGGTCGCAGCGCGTCGGTGTGGTGTCGGTAGGGTGTCGGTAGGGTGTGCTCGTCAACACACTTCAAGTGTTATTTTGATGCCGCTGTGTAACACTGGCCACAAGTGTGAACAAATAAAAGAAAAACAGAAGAGGCTGTGAACATTTTGCATGCACCAAACTTTAATGCCAATACTGAAGCATAGTTGCCGTGTTATCAGTTGTAACGTGCGCCACAATAAATGACCATTGTTATCAGTAAGCTGATTGGAGTCCCACACCTTTTATTAAGGCTTGGACCCTTGAAACCAGCTCTTTCCCTCAATAAAATGTTAGTTTTTGAGGTTCTAATTGTGTAGAATTATGAAACTTGTTGTCAAAAGTAGCATCTCTGGCGATGTGTGCTAATTCAGCAAGAAACCTGAGGGCCACTAGAAATTGGTCTGAGGGCTACATGTGGCCCATGGGCTGGAATTTGGGCGCCCCTGTGTTAGAGAATCAAATTAGATCGCACGACCGTACAATCTCTGTCATATGGGCACCTGCTTTCAGGCACTGAATGTCTTGCATATCAGTATGACCCACAACAGAGGTCATTCATCCCTCTTTCTGTGGAAGCATAGGCTGACTTGAATGGTCAGAATAACGCAACGTCTGGAGCTCATCTCTCCGGGTCCCGCACTGATGGTAAATAAACTTCTCCTGCATAAGACAACCAGACTTCCATCTATCCTCTCGGACACCATTCTCTAACATCTTTGAAGCCATTGGGGCAACCCGCAAGGAGCAGTGGGGGACCCGGGGGACCCAGTTCCAGATGTCGGGCTGCAGGCTGATGGTCAGAATCACCTGGTTTTGGTTTATGGGAGGGAAACCGGAGCACCCGCAGGAAACCCATCCAGAGAAACATGCAAACTCCACACAGAAAGTCCCTAGTTATGGGATTTACGGCTCTTTACCGGGAGCCGAGCCTTTGGGATCTGTTCAGTTCAAAGAGCCGTTCAAAAGACTGGCTCTTTTAAATCTATAACTCACAATATCTAAGACACGATTGATAAAAGGCACACTTTTTAATGATTAGTGATTTAAATCATCTAAAATCACAATGGAACTGATGGTTTGTGAATCAAATCTTGCGGCCCGACTAATAAAAAGAGGCTGCATCTGTCTGACAAATCATTTTTAGTGCATTAAAGTGATATTTCAGGATTTTTAATTACCTAGTTATCCAGAGTGTGTGTGTTTTTTTTTAATTCATGCAATCCTTATACAGTATTTGAAGAGTTTAGTGGTGCTAGGCTAGCGCATGTCTATGGTAACTAGTAGCCTGCATTAAAAACCTCTTCAAAATCATGGGGTAGTCCTCCAATCGTTGCCATATCTGATTTGTAGAAAGCTCCTTTGTGAATTCCGTGTGTAGTAATGCCGGCCACAGGTAAACAAACTACTGTAGATCCGGTAACCTAGCAGATCACTCCGCCGCTGCGTAGCTTACAACCAGGAAGCTGATGCTGCTCAAATATAAGTTCTTTTAAATGCAAAATGGTGCAAAATTATTCAGTCAACACAGACATTTATATCAGCAGTCTGGTGTTATAAGTGATTTGCCTCAGGTGCACTGTGCTTGGGTCACACTGTTTAATGCAGGCTACTAGTTACCATAGACATGCACTAGCCTAGCACTAGCCTAGCACCACTAAACTCTTCAAGTATAAGGACTGCATGATAACAATAACAAAATATATCTCCAGAAATCAACAACACTTGAGATTCGGTTTGAATCATTCACCTTAAAGAGACGTTCAAAAGAGCCGCTCGGTCATGAACGTCACATCACTAAAAGTGCCGACCGTCTTGCTTTGAGGCAGCCGCCGTGCCACCATTATGTTAAAAACAGACACACACCTGGTTTGTTTCATTTCTATCGCCGTGTTATGACTGCGCTGCAAACTAAAAGGCCTGATGGGACGGAATTCTCTCCTAGACCCACCCAGTCAGATAAAAGCGCTCGCATGTCTCTTAATCAGGGCATTCCAGCGCATTCTGCAGCTCTGCTCTTCATCTTGCCGTAACTCGCCATGCGGTTTTCGACGCTGGCAAATTTTCCTCAATGCTGTACGATTACAGCACACGCTCACGCTTGCTGGGAACCGTGTGCTTTATTTTTTTTTTTTTGCCGTGTTCTGGGAGGTTGAAATTCTTGTGTGTCATCTGTTTAGTTAGTCACCGCTCCTGCCAAGCCTTAAGTCGAACGTGGTGGCAAAGGTTGGGCTCGTGTAATAGCCGAGCGATAAGATGGGGTGTGTAGGCGGAAAAGGGATTTATTGTGTGTCATTCATTCAAGTCATTGTTGCAAAAAAAAAGCTCAGGTGCCGTAAAAAAAAATCATAAAGTGAAATTAATAGATGATTAGATTAATAGATGCAACAAACCCAAATAAAACCCACATTTTGAAAAGGAGCATATCATGTGTTGAGCGTTTAACCATTGTCTGTATTATGCTGTGTTTATTATGGCGCCATTGATTTGTTATCACGCTGTTGGCTTAAAATGAAAGCTTGGAAGACAGATGCAGCGAGATGCAAACCAAGGCAGCGATGAAGTATTTTCATATAAAGGAATGTTTTTAAAAGTTAAATGTTTCGTGAATAGGGTTAGGTAATGGATGTGTGTTTTTTTTTTATGGTTTTCATTTGTAATGGTTTTCATAAAGAGCAAACATTACATGAAGGTTTTTAGAGTGATGGTCTCCACTCTGATTGTTGCCAGTTCATAAAGTTTAAACCAGTTTGGAAATAAACCTTCTCAATCCCAGAAGTCCCTGATAAAGTCCCAGTCAGTGCCAGTGCAGCCTCCACTTGTTGCGCTCAGGGGCTGAACTCTGAAGGTTCTTAGCTTTCAAATGAGCAATGCCCTGTTCACACAAACTTGTACTTTGAGCAAAGTTCGGCTGTAGTGACCTTTTTGAAGCACGAAGAACCTCCTACAAACATTCACTTTAAATGAACTCTATCAACGTGTCCTCAAGAGAATAACAGTTAGTTACAGCCCTAGTTCAGTGTCAGATTCCTCAGCGTGACATGGCAACAACAACATTGTGCAAACTCAAACCAGCTGAAGCCAGTTTTTTGGATGAATAAACATTAAACAAGTAAAGTTCCAGGTGGTCTCCTCTACATTTCTATTAGCTCTATTCCTTTGGTACCGTTATAGATCGGGTTTAGTTCTGGTCCTACTTGAAGGATTCTTTCCACATTTAGGTTATTGTGTGTCATTCATTCAAGTCATCGCCGCAAAAAAAAGCTCAGGTGTCGTAAAGCTACAATGCACCACCGTAGAAAAACTGAATGCCCAAAAGGAAATGACCATGAAAGCACATTCCTGCACTTATCACGTCTAGTTTATCAAGAGGCGTCTTCAAGGTGAGACTCGTATCAGAACTGTCACGTGACCTAATCAAACTCTGATACTAGGCTCGTTCGAGATGCTGGATGACCGGCGAGAGAAAAAAGTCTGAAGTCCAGCCGACTGCTCCACACGCAGGGAACAACGGGGGCGGCCTCAGATCGAGCGTCTCGTTCAGATATCGCGTTCATTTCAAGTTTATCCCGAAAAGTCATTGACCTCCCGCTCGGTTTCCTTGACTCCAGTGACCTCATTCTTCATCAGAGAAAACTTTCCCATTTGTTTGTTTGTTCAAATTTGTGAGATAAAATATGTCCTTTTAAATCATGAGTTTGTTCTGAAACGCGTCAAACATGAGCTCTATTTTAGGGGGCGATGCATAACTTTAATAGTTTCATTAATAGTTTGTTCAGATCTAAAGTGTTGCCCTGAGGAGAGGGGGGGGGTCACATGTTTCTGATCACAGCAGACTCGTATTCCAATCACCTGAGCGTGAGCCGCTGACAGGTGGGTGTTTTCCCATCATGCACGGGGCCCATGGAGCCGCTGCAGTCGCCTTTGGAGAGATGCAGCAGCTGAACAAGTCGGCTGGTCTCGTTGGGGTCTCACGATCTTTCCCTGCCCTCCGTGCCCGTGACATCAGAGCGAGTCTGGAGCCAGTCGGACAGAAATCTAACCGGCATGCACCGTGCGTCTGCAGTCGGCTGTCACAACTGCGTCCGTCTGGCTCATTTCGAACGAGCCTACTGACGCTTAAGAAAGATGGATAGCACTGCTAGCGGTGAGGCTTCTTCCAACTGTGCAATACAAAATAGGTCTGGTTTCGCCCCTTTCTCTGGCTGTTTTCTTGACAATTCTTGAAAATTCTGTACACAAGTTGTTGTTTCACTCTCACAGATCTCACACATATTTTTAGAAACTAGAAGGTCTTGGCTTTCAAATTAGGTATCACACTGGCATATAGACTGTACGCTCTTCAGTCAATACGCTTTGAGACTTGGATGTAAATAATTGTTAACCCTAACCCTAATCCTTAACCCTAACCCTAGGGTGGCAGTTAAGTGGTTAAAGAAGATAGGCAAGCTTCTAAAGGCTTTACTTCACGTTACTTTTACTTTGGTTCAGAATAGGGCGGAAACAGCTCAACTAAACTAATCGTTTATTGAAATAGCTGACTACTATTTTTTTGGTCATGGATGAATGGTTTTCTGGTTTACATGGATTCAGAAAGAGCAAAAATGACATGAACGTGTTGTATTTTATTGATGAAAAACGACTTTGCTTTTTAAGTGAGGGTCTGTTTTTTGTACTTTGTAAATGTCATAAATATGACTTGTCTGGGTCTCAAGACAATTGAAGAGTTCATTTGCAGATTTTTTTTCCAGAATTGTTTCGGATATTTGTTACAGTACTCTACAGATGACACTTGTGAGGCTGAGGTTGTGTAAATTTGATTAAGAACTGGTTACTTTATATTTTTATGGCACTGAAACCGACCTGGTAATGTAAAAAACACTGCTATGTGAAGAGAAATTTGCAAGCATGCATTGAGTTTTTTCAATGGCACTTATCAGCGTTTTGCAAATGAACTCTTCAATTGTCCAGTCAAGAAAGCAGAATGAGCTCCTCTCTGATTGTTGCCAGATCCTATACTTTTAGCCAGCTTGGACGAACTTCCTCAATCCCTGTAGTCACGTTTTTAAACCTCCTACAAACATTCACTTTAAATTAGTTCTATCAACGTGTCCTCAAGCAGCTTTATCTTTATTGATAAAAAAACCCAAAAACAGTTAGTTACAGCCCTAGTTCAGTGTCAGATTCTTCAGCGTGAGTTCTTGCAAGGGCACGACAACAACAACAACATTGTGCAAACTCAAACCAGCTGAAACCAGACTGATGATGGCAGTTTGTTTTGGATGACTAAACTTTAAACAAGAAAGGTTGACCTGATAAAAGGTTTTTGTTGGTCTTTTTCGAACAGACACGCACTTTATGTGGTACTTGGTCTCCTCTACATTTCTATTAGCTGTCTTCTTTTGGGTTAGCCCTTCTTTAGGACTAAGTCAAGTCAAGACTTAATAGTCCTATTATAGATCGGGTTTAGTTCTGGTCCTACTCGACGGATCGACGAATGTGCTTTATGACTCTTCATTAAGTTTCCTTCAAATTAATGTTAAGAGCTTTTAATTTTAGACCAGTGGTTCCCAAAGATGGGGTCGGGACACCTCGGGGGTCGCAAGGGCTTGGGTGGGGAGCCCCAGATGATTTCAAGATGAAATAAAGAGAAAAATGCTGCTACTGTTTTCCATATATTTTTCATATTCAATTATTCAAAATGGACAGTTTAAATACATATTGACCTGATTTTAAAATGTGTTTCTGCCCTAAAGTAGCATAAGAGGCAACAACTTTATACAATGGGGGTCCTGAGTTGTCCGTGTCCGTGTCAATCTTTAGGGTCCCAGCCAAAAAGGTTTGGGAACCCTTGTTTTAGACTATGTAAAAAGCATCAAAAGACACTCTTGGTCCATATCGCTCAACCCAACAGTTCTGCAGGTGTTTCAGATCTTCATCTTTGGGGAAACCCCTTTCGGTGTTGCATTTTCCTTCGCAGTACGTGCGCTGACATGCAAAAGAAGCAACAAAGCAGGTTGGCTTGTACTCCAGTCAACAGATTTACGGTACTTTCTGCAGCAAACCCACCAAAACATGGCTGCTCGCGCTAGATGACTCCCAAACGTTTTCCTTTTTCTTAAACCTTTAAACCAGGATCGTGGACTCTGATCACCCCGTACCATCAACGCAAATACTGCAGCCAATAAACATAAAATTGTTGCACAGTAGCAATTTGTACCAGCCCATACCACGAACGCCTCATCATCATCAGTAATTGCAGACATAGGACACAATGTTGTGCCGTTGCTTAGAAAAGAACATGAGCAGTTTCCACTTAGCCAAAGGTATGTTAAATATGTTTTGTGTTTTGCGTCAGTGGCGCAATGTGGTCACGCCTTGTTTGGTGGCACCTAGTGGGAAACAGACGTATTGCACGTACTGTACTTGCGGAATCTTGCACAAGAACTCTTGCTACATTGCCATTGTCTTTCTCGACCTCGGTGTTGCCTTGTAAAGTTGCACACATCGGATTGGCCATGCACTCGCTTTGCTTCTCGTCAAAGGCCTTCAGGAATCTTTTGTCGTGGTACTGAAGTTCGCAACAGCGCAGGAATCAGAGGCTACTTTTGCGTTTTTGAGTGGGACCTTTTACTTGCTCCCATGCTCCCAAATATCCGTAGAAGTGTGCGCTTGGACCCCAGCTTTATCGTCCCCGTTGTGGAGTTCTGGTCCATCGCATTCGACTCTGACCAAAGAGTCGAGCCTTGAAAAGACTAGTATGGATCTTTGTGCGTATGCAAGCAAACACACGCACGCACACACACACCCACACACCATTATCTCATTCATACCTCTGCGGTTGAGTAATCCCATCCAAAGGGCTTGTTCAGACAGATGTTACGTTCAGCCTCCTCCTTTTTGCCATGACCTACTGTATGTCCCAGTCGTGTTCCTTTGTGATTCTCTCTCGTCACCCCTCACCTTACATCACCGCGCCGCTCTGTCGACTCAAACAGATGTCTGAGTGAGAGATGTTTTAATCAAGACGTGAGGTAACGCTAAGTCCACAGACAATGCCGTAACGTAAACCTACGTCGTATCAACCGTATCTGCAGTCGGTTCTTCTTGACCGTCTAAACACAAAACACCGTATCCAAATGTTTTTTAGGTAATACAACTTGATATATACCTAATTATCCGTCTTCTTTGGTGTGCGCATCTTGATCTTGTAGTATCAACATGACTGTGACGTCACATTCATTTGAAGTGACCGCCAGATTGGATGTGCAAGTCACATGACCTGATATCACAATACATCACGGTTCCTTGTTGTTTGGCAGAATATAACTTAACCCGACCAACTAGAGGTTTTTTTGCCTGCCAAATAAAGGATTCTACACTTTGATTATTTTCTTTTAACAGAGTCTTGGGAAAAGAAAGAGGAAGCATATACAGCAAATAGTTTATCTTAGGAATAATAATCATTTTACTCAAGTTTTATTCTGCCAATTATGGAGATAAAGAACTTTTCCCAGTTACTTAGAAGTAATTTAATGCTTTGAATTATAGGCTCTAGGTTAAGATACATCATTTCATCTATGTTTCTTTTAAGTGTTATTCCTAAATATAGCATGTTATTGGGGGTCCTTTTAAATGGCCAGTAGTGGACATATTTAATAATATTTCTGAAGTAGGCATAACTTGCCCAGTTAATCCTATACCCAGCAATTTTTTTAAAGTTATCGATTAGAGATGTTATAAGAGGAATTGTAGTTGTGGGGTTTTATGTAACCAGGAGTAGGTCATCCGCATATAGGCCTGTATATTTCTCCCGTCTTCCTTTCTAAGGAAATGACCATATTTGGATTACA
Source organism: Proterorhinus semilunaris (assembly GCA_021464625.1). Lineage (NCBI taxonomy): Eukaryota > Metazoa > Chordata > Actinopteri > Gobiiformes > Gobiidae > Proterorhinus > Proterorhinus semilunaris. The sequence goes on from CM038350.1 coordinate 33,999,770, forward strand.
ATGTCATACCGGTAGCCTTTCAGAGTACACTTGGATACATTCTCATGAGCGCACAACTTGCCTTCACACGTTGATGTCTTTAGGTGTGTTTACCTCCAGTCAAATATCTGACTACCACTACCAAGCATTTCTGTTCTAATAACTGTGCTAAAAGCAGAGGTGTTCAGTAACCAAGTTAATTTACTTGAGTACTGTATCCATGTAGCAGGGGCAGCCCTGGCCTCTGACTAGCATGGCCCAAATTAGCGTAAATGCGTACTTCCACAAAGACATGTTAACCGACCAAGTGCATTTTCTCCAGTGCTGCTTTACCCAAATCTAAAAGCTTCTCGACTGGAGAGCAACAGTGTAACGCCTCATTTGAAAGCTAGGACCTACAGAAGTGATTGTAACTTTTTGTCACATTTTTGTTGCTTTTCCGGCACATTTTGTTCCATTTTCATCCTCGTTTGCGTCGCTGTTTTAATGCTTTTCTTGTAAGCTTTTAGATTTGGGTAAAGCTCGGTTAAGGCGGGGGGTAAGAGGTTAAGGAGAAAATTGAGAGGCCAGAGCGGTGGCCCAAAATGGACATATGGCCAGTCCGCCTCGGCCATGTAGAGTTTTTGAGGATCTCTCTGCTTTATTTGAGTACACTAGTCCAATGTGTTTTGTGCATTTCAAAAGCCTATGCACACTCCAGCACAATAGGAAGAAGGTTTGTCCCCGTCGTGTTGCCGTACAGGAGGGGAATTTGGCTGCAATGTTTAGGTTTCTGAAGCAGCAATGTAAATTTTTTTTAACACTTAAACTAGCATCCATACTTAAGTAACGCAATGAAGTACTTTGACCACCACTGGCAAAATGTTGTAAGCAGCATAGATATATAAAAAAAATAAAATACAGAAGAACATACCTGTGAATGAAATAGAAACGATACATATGGTTTTAAAACATGTAAATAGTTCAAAAAGCCAATTTCATCTTAACAAGGACTTAACGGAACTTCCTGTGACATAATCTGATTTCTCAACACATCCCCGAGCATTTGTCTGTGGGGGCGCCCTGAGTCTGCGGCTGCTGGCTGCTGATAAAGCTGAATGGGGTGAAAAGCTGAATGGAGCCAGACGGGGAAGTATGCGCGGCGTTCGGGAATCACAGTCAGTGGGAGGATCCAGTTTCCCTTTGTCCCTCCGAGACCCGCGACTAGTCTTTGTCTGCAGCGGGGCCAAGGGGATCCCATTTCCCCTCCTCTCTCTCTCTCTCTCTCTCTCCCTCTTTGAAGTCAACCCCCCCCCCCCACCCCCCACGAGCGCTTACGGGGCCCCCCACGCACTCGCTTAAACTTGGCCTCTCCATCTGCCCCGAGGTAACCCGATACCCCGGTCCCCGCACATGGTGGCCATCAGAGCCATTTAGGGCACCGTTAGAAAACCAAAAGGTGATGCTATGGCGTTAGCGCAACTGTCAAAACACGCCGAGCCGTGTTTTGGTTTGAAGGATCCCGTCTACGTTCCTGTTCTTCAAATCAGACACCACTTGGCGGAACATTCCAGATCCTGTGCTACAACCCAAGAGCAACTAAACTAAAACTATGCTCCTAATCGTTAGCTAAACCCCCAACCATGCTAAACATAGAAGTGCCCATTTTAACCTCTTACCCTCCGCCTGAACCGGGCTTATGTTCTCCAGTTCGGCTTTACCCAAATATAAGAGAGCAACAGTGTAACGCCTCATTTGAAAGCTAAGGCCTACAAAACTGATGGTAACCTTTTTGTCACATTTTCTAAGCGTTTTTGTTATGTTTTTGTCGTTTTTTTTCTGTCTTGTTTTTGTAAAATAAAATTGGTGGAAGCCAAAAAGTAAGTGAACCCAGAAATATTCAGAAATCTCGCTGAACTGCTGCAGTTTTGTACAGAAGACTGGTGCAAGATTCGTTGTGAGCGTCTAATCTGCAACTACAGAAAAGCAGTTATTGCTGCAAAAGAAGGATCAGCCAGCTCATACATGGGATCACTTACTTATTCCACGCTCACAACAATCAGGATGAATCTTAGACCATTCCTCTTTACAAAACTGCAGTAGTTCAGCGAGATTTCTGGGTTCACTTACTTATTCCACGCTGTATTGTGAATGTTTACATGTATTGGCCAGTAAAAAATATGATAAAATGTTTAAAGTGGACACTGTGGCAGAAATGTGAGAAATTCCAAAGCTTTCACGTACGTTTTCCTCCCACTGTAATGGAAACAATGCTTAGAAAGTGCATGCAGTGCAGAAACGTTACTGAGCAATATAATCATAAATTAACGTTTAAGACATTACACTCCAAACATTGTTACATCTAGCTACAGTATGTCCAACTCCTAAATATAATAATGTAGCCTAACAACCGAACTGATGTCATGTTTTCGGACAAGTTGAATTCTGGGAAATCACATTTGGCCCGCACCAATTGAGTTATTGTGAACAATCTCTGGCAGAACTCCAGGCGCTCTTGTGCCCATCTGGTGAACTCAACCCATTGTTACTGTGACAGTTGTAACCGAAGGCAAGCAGTGTACAGAAACATGTTGTACTTCTAATGCTTTCAACTATATATAGGTTTATTTCTAGGGCAATTGTTTGGACATAAAGTAGCTTTGTCGATTCACTCTGAAATTGTAACGTTATAATTCACATGGCTTTATTACGGATAATGTTTTATGCTGCATTTGGGATCATTGTAGCCTCTTGGAAATTGCAAAGCTAATACCTATACCTGAAACTATAGAGGCGAAGACCTTCCAGATCCACTGATATACATTATATATACGTTGAGAGTTGATAGGGTCATCCCGGGACTTCATTTGCAGGCTCTGACATGTTTGGATGTTCCCACTGATGGTGGATGGTGTCCAGTGTTCATATAAGGTTTCAGTGCATCTATCCAAACTGACACGCGTGAAAGGTAAAGCGGTTTTAAATTCCATTGTACCAATTACCGGTCCACGTGACTAATGCACCTTTTGAATATGACACTATACTAAACAGTACGAATAGCATTGTCCTTGCGAGATGTGTGCAGCTGCCGTCCGTGCTCTGAAAGCGACATGGCACAACTAAGGTGTACCAGAGACATACTTGTGTTAAGCTACTTGCAGTTGCCATGACAAAAATGCTCGAAATAAAGACATCAGCGGCTTGTTGTTTGGCAAACGGAGTCTGCTGCTTCCCTGACACCCCGCTAGCGACGCTTATACTTGCATGTTTGTCATACTGTATGACCAAGAGACGGGTGCGATGCTATATTCACTCCGGGGCCGTCGACAGACTTGGATGCGGAGTCCAATTCTGAGTCCTAAAATCCAGGAAGTACAGATCGGAGCGCTTTAGTGGTAGAAGAAGAACACACCAAAGTGAAAAGGGATATGTCAAGCCTTCGTGAATGAAGAAGAACACTAACCAAAGCTATGTTTTTGATGAGGGAACGACAGTATTAGGTCGATTTTGCTCAATATGTCCCCCTATAAGACACAAAGGGAATACCGTTTCAACCACTTGTACTGATGTTGGCCGGCGTAGATGAACCGCACGACCTGATCTTCTCTGAGTGGATATTTAGAACACATATCATACTAAACAGATTGTGTGTGTTTTTTTCACCATAGCTTTACGCCGTCATTGCTCGATCGTAGCAAAGATTAAGGTTAGTATACCATGAGTTGGAGCTGTCCATAGCTCAATATTTACATCCGAGCATGTGACCTACATTTCCATATGCCCGTCGACGTGGGGGATAATCCATCTTAATGACCCCTGTCTAAATTATGGAACAAAAAAACAACATGTGGTATGTAAAGCATGCCTTTGATTGCATTGTCGGTGATGGAAGACGAGGCCCCCCATCATCCACCATGGACCAGACTGCAGGGTCAGGGGGGCCTCTTCCCCGCACGCAGCCGGCGCACTATTGAACCGAGCTACATAGCGTTACCCTACCGCCCCCCCCATTCCTTTTTTTTTTCCAGCACAACCAGGCAGCAGTTCTTTTTCCTGAAGCCAGCTGACGTCAAGGCCCAGGAATGTGGAAAACACTACACACTGGGGGGCCTTGTTCTCCGGTTCTCAATGGTCTGGGGGCTGGGGGGCCCACACACAATCCACACAGCGCTCATGCAGGCTACAGAGGGGTGAAGAGAGAGACTGTTCTCCCGAAGGCTGAGGTAATGTGGAGGTGGGCTGAAGACTGGTTTGAGTTGGTCCACAGACAGGAATGAGCTCATGGAGAAACAGAACTAACGGAACTTTCTTTGTTTTTGACAGTATGCTCTTGTTTTTAATACAAATAAAGGCCAAAGAACTCTGATTGCAGCGCTGCCACTCTATTGATTTTGTTTATTGCATGTAACCTAGCTAGCTTTTGGGTCAGTTGGGCAAAAAGCATCTTCATGACTTTGTCTTTGTTCAAAGTACTGCGGGGGCTGTCCTCTTACACATAAAAACATACCACACCATGTAAATGACAATATCATCAAAGGATAACAGTGAATCATTGCAGATGTTTTTCAAGGAGAGAGGCAGTTACTCAGTTTTCATCTCCACAAGGCAAAAGGTGGGCGAACTGCACAGATACGGGATACAAGAATGTTTGCTTGAATAAAAGTCACATCAGACGAGAGAAGATCATTTGTCTAGTGCCCTTACGTAGTGACAGGAGGCGCTCTACAAGCACGATAGCAAAAAAACTAGCTCCACCTCCACTGAAACACCAACGAAAGCGGAAAATGGCCTTAAGATTTGCTTCTTCTTGTGTGCTCCCATATGGATGGATGGAGACTTACGTTTTTTCAGTGGGTCGCGAGTTTTTCTCGGGGAAAATTTCTTTCAATATTTATCAAGAGTATAAAAAAAAACTAAGTATTGAGTACCACCTGAACATCCTGAATGACCAGGTTATTCCATTCATGGATTTCTTCTTCCCTGATCTTCTTCCCCGATGGCTCCCAGATATTCTGAGATGATGATGCCAGGACTCATGGGGCTCACGTTGTGAAAGAGCGGTTCAGACCGCACAAGAGTCCAGATCTTTACTCCATTGAGAATCTTTGGGATGTGCTGGAGAAGGCTTTGTGCAGTGGCCACACTCTCCCATCATCAGTACAAGATCTTGGTGAAAAATGAACACAACACTCGATGTTTGGACATTGCAGAAACTTATCAACAACAGTGAATATGTTGTAGGGAGTGTGTTGTGTCAAGCTTAACTGGTGGTTTTATTCTTTCTTTGTGCAATAAGAGAAATAAATGAGATTTCAGCTTTTCCCCTTTTTATTTATTTTTTACATATTTACATTTAACAAGGTTGGAAGATGCTCCTCTTGGATTATCCTTTATCGAGCTTGAAGTAGAGCTGCTGCTCCTGAATGACAAATGGAACCAGCTGGAATGGCACAGGCAACGTTTACGTGTGTCTGAAGATTGATGGATAACGTGTCTACACTTGTCAGGTGGTTGTGGAGGCAACAGGCTGAGATGAATGGCCATGATTATGGCATTCTGCTCCAGGGCAGCTATGGCTACTAAAATTACCCTGGTCAACCATACTGTTTATTCTAAACTGGGGATTTCTTTCAAATATATTATAAAAAGAAAAAGAAGTGAGTATGGCTGGCCAGACATAGCATACAGTCTTAGAGAGTTACTCTGAAGTAAATGAATTAATCTGAACAAAGTGTCTTGAATGGAAGTGTACCAAAACAAGACACGTTTTAAATAGTTTTTGTTCTCCCCCTTACACAAAACCCTGTTTACATGAGATGAATGTGACCTACTGTATATTCGAACTCTGAATGAACTGACAACGCCTTATGTCACTGTCAATTCCTTGCATTACTTTCTGCTACTTTGTCGTTCCATTGCGTCATTCACCTCTTCACATTGTCCTTTCACACACACTGAAACTTTCATCTTGAAAAAACCCAAACAATCCCAGAGCACATGGAACTGCCAGCTTCAGACAAAGTGAAAGCCAAGGGAGATTCTGGTGCCAAGTCTTTGCCTAATCAGCCGCGCCTGGCAACGGTGTCTCAAAATGAAAAAGAAAGGGAAAGAACAAGAGGTCTCAGAACAAAAACATTCGGTAAACTCGGGAAATCCACCTCTGGCAATGACCAAATCCATATTAAAATCTGGCAAATATTTAAAAGTACAGCAGAGCCTGCAGGCAGTGTAAGATGATTAACCGCAACCCCAAATGTGATCAGTCCCAAGGCAAAACCTATTGTAATATCATGCAATGCATATCCTTTCCTCTGCTCAAGTTTGTGTGTTCGTTGTAGTATGTACCAATTTATCGATGGACTTTTTGGCGCCATTAGAGTCATTTCCCTGTGTAGAAAAAAAAAACCTGTTTGGAATTTCTCCTGTTCCTTGACATGTGAAAGGTAGTCAACCGCTCCGGGGTTTCGATTGAAAACACTGTTTCTCATTCAAAAGGCTTATCAAAGTTCTCATATTGAACCAAACAGACTTTTTTGAGCTTTGAACCAAAGTATAAAGCCGAGCCACACAAACTGCACTGACTATTTTTTTTCTTTCTTTTTTTTTCTCTTATTAAAATAGCTGCGCAGGGGCTTAAGGGGGAGGGACTTACGGGGAGATCATAGGAAAACCAGGAAGTGAAGCAACAGATCATTTCGCTCTAGCTGATTTCAATCAACATGGCATTTTTTTTTTTTACCGACAAAGTGTAATAAAGATGTGTTTGAGATTATTATCAAATACCTGCAAAAAGCTGCAAAAGGCATTTTAACATGATATTATATCAAAACCAGTAGACCAAAGGGTAGCTTCTGGGGAAGGCTAGCACCAAATGTTAAGACTTAGCTCATGAGCGTCAAAAATACAAACCCGTTGCCAAACAGCACCTAGAGACCGTCACAACAATCCCAGCTGTGTCAGTGCCCCGTCAGTGTGAATCAATTGTCAAAAAGGGTGTTCCCTCGTCCCATGTTTGGACTAGAACGCCGCTGTTGACGTCAAAGAGCCCAAAGTGAGGCGGCATGACAAGTTTATTTAAAGCTTGTTGAAGTGTCAGTGCAAATGGCAATTATCCAGCTCATCTCATTAAAATGAACATGTCCCACACGGAAACATAATGTGCCAGTCAAAACAAATGAGGTGAAATGAGACCGAGGTAAAACATGTCTGAACTAAAAGCATGACTCACACAGAGGAGTCACCGGTGTCCTCCTTCTACATTTTAGCATATGATCTGTTCGGGTTTGGGATAAAGCAAAGATACGATTTTGGACTTATTGCATCAACGGGACGTCATGATCCGTCCTCAAACATCACAGCACCAAACTAGCCATTATTAATTCACTCCATACTCGGTGGAGATAAGCTACGGTAGTAGCCACAGCCGCCCTTGGGATAGACGAAGTTGCCAATCTGCTGCATTAGCCCCTTCCCACCACCAGTCACTCACTCACTCACTCACACACACAGGTACTCTAATTCATCCCGGACTGTTGTACATGTTTTTAGTGGTAGGGGAAACCAGTACACCTGGTGGAAACCTACGCTATGCAAAAAAAAGAGGGTCGGCACAGTGGCACAGCAGTAAAAGGGGTTTATTTGACGAAATAGTGTTCAGGTGTTAGTCCTGAGCTGCTGTGACTGAGCCGTGCCACCACTTTGGGTCAACTTGACCACCATGTTTGTGGAGGTCCTGCGCAGCTCCCTCTGCTCCACAACAGTCTTTCACCATCTTCTAATAAACAATGGCTCCCCCACTTGGAACATTCAACTTTGATTCCTGAAGACAAAACAACACCACTATAAGCCAATATCACTTCATTATAGCAAAGGAAAAAAATAATAATATTATTCTGTTTTTTTTTTTTATTTCCTTGCTTGATTATAGTTGTTTTGTGCAGGGAGTAGTCGAAAATCTCAGTTAACAAGCCATGAATCAAAACCTCTCCCAAATGATCCGGTTCACCAAAAAGAGCCGAAAACCCCATCACTAATCCAAACTCCACAGAAAGGCCCCATTCGGTGCAGGCATCGAACGCCAGACCTTCTTGCTGTGAAGTACAAGTGCTAACACGCTACGCCAGTGGCATGTAATATTTCAATTCTTTGAGATCCACCAGTTGAGAACCACTGCTTTACATGCACACACAATGAAACTGCTGCAGGTAAACTCCAAGAGAGTTTACAGGACTGCCAAGTTACAAAACAGATCCAACATTGTGTGGTTTGGCCTCACAACAAAGACCTATCAATAATTGTTTAGGAATAAAAACCTCTTTGATCGACTTTACGTAATGACACAGATAAGGCAGACATGTCGAGGCTAATACTAATGTGATTATCTCAAACAAGAGTAAATACATGTTGCTTACTGAAATAAGGTGACCCAATACATAACAAAGCAACAGTAATATCTAAACATGATTATGAAGTATGGTCCCTCTGAGAATGATTCAGGGGCCTTACTGGAAAGAGTCATGTTTTTGCCAACAGCATCGTCTTTGCTTTAGTCACTTCATGACCAGTCTGTTATTTAGTTGTTGCTGCCGCTTTGCTAATGCTCTTTTTCCACGCACCAATGACTGAACAAAACCCCAAGTCTTGTTTTGATCGTTGACTGGATTTAACCCCAAAACTCGAGAATCCAAAAGAAAATAGGATTCAGGGCGTTTGGCGGGAAGTAAATACGCGCTCATAAGTGTGTTTTGGAAAAAGCAGATTTGACAAGGACCCATTCATGAAAGCCGAAAGGCGCAATTTAATCGGCAATGGGACGACTCAGGAGAAGGTGATGGGCAATGTTGTCTAAAATTGGGGACTTTCTCGACAATGATGAGGAAGCAATATTTTTACAAACCATCAGAAATATTTTGTTCTAACCTTTTTATCCCCCTTCATTTCCAATCATTTCCATTTTTTCCCCATATTTTGCAATGTTTCCCCGTTTTATTTACAGATGTGTTCCACAAATTTTTCCCCAATTCTTTCAAAATCTTTTTGCCCCATTATTATTTTTGACATTGGCAATAAACCCATACATGCATGTCTTCCGAACAGCAATTACGATATTATCTTGTAGACGATATATCGCCCACCTCTACTCAGGTGGTACTAACAGTATCAAACTGGGTCCTTTGGCAGGACACTTTGCCCGCCTTCCCAGCGGCAAATGGTAAATATAGGCTCATGAGTGGCGTGTTTTGGAAAAACTGTGTTTGAAAAGGCCCTTTCAGAGCGTGAGGCAAACAGCCTGTGTAAGGAAGGCGTCACACAGGAGTGAGCCCGGGTTAGGTTTATATACACAACAGTACACAGGGGACATTGTGTTACAGTAGTTCACCTACTTTATAAGTGAACCTTAGGAAATAGTGTTTTGAAGCAACACTCTATGTGGGAATTCAATGTTCTCCCTGTTTTCTCCGGTCGGTGGTGTAACCCTTCAGCTCAATCCTCCTTAAGATCCTTGGCTGACAGGGAAGGGTCATATGAAAATTAAATTTTTGCCTGTGTCCATGAGTAAGGCAATTCAACAACCTTGCTCAAAATGGACATAGTGTTATAATTGGGGCTTAACTAACCCAACATCTGATCAACGCAATTTCATTGTACAATGACAAATAAAACACTTTCTTTAAAAACTTGATTTTACGTGGTATATTTGCTAAACAGTCGGAATGGAAGTTTTCCTGTAGTGCCTGCTGTTCAATGGTGCGCTTAGCCTGTACTTTGTCGGTTGACCATCCTGGAAGCTGGGGTAGATGATCTATGGAGCTGGTGTCCACATGTAGATGATCTATGAAGCTCGGGTCCTCATATATATATATATATATATATATATATATATGTTTATTTGATAGGGACAGAACAAGAAGCATTGCTACAAAATAACCGATGCCATGTTCATAGGCCTTATAGCTAACAGCTAATTCGCAGACCTGGTCCTTAAGACACAAAAACACACAATACACCTACACAAATTAATACAATCAATACAAAACACAAAAGGCAATAAAATATTATTCACTTCTGTTGTGTTCACAAGTTTGTAGCCAGCTTGGGGAGCTCTGGTCCTCAAGCTGGCTGGTTGGTCATTGGCCTAGTATGTGTGCACAGGGAACGCCCATTGAAGTGGTAAGTTTCTGCCTGGCAGTGTAGTTGCCTTTTCATCAAAGTTAGTTAGCTGAATTTTCACCTCCTTCCTTTCTTCCTTAGGATTTAGTCTAAAGGCCACCATTGTCCGGCCCAGGGTGAATTGCCACACTGTGTACTCTCTAGTGTGACTGTCTGAACTGATTTTTATGTGTGCTGGAAATGAATTTATAAGACAACTGAACATCTAAAAAAATATATATAAAAAAGTAATGTACAAAATAAACCCAATATCTGATATAAACTGAATCCCTGCTCTCTGTAATTGTCAAAGACCTGTGTGCCCTTCTGATGGTTTCTTATTTGTCTGTTGAGTCAGACTGGCGTTGTTGGCAACACAATTGTATAGCCAAGGCTAATTATTACCATCATGGATACGTAGTAAGCCCTTGTCTTGCCACATACGCAAGTCTATTTCTGGAGATTTATCAAATGTCAAATGATCATCCTCTCTCACCGAGCCCCGCCGACACCACGGGCACATCATGTCACTGGATGTTCTATGCATGTTCAGGCCTCTGTTTGCCTCTCTTCTCCTTCTTTCCTTCTGCACTTGACAGCCGTCCAGCTCCTGACCTCTCACAGACTGACGCTGTTCTAAGAGCCGGTCAGGTCTGGAAAGATTTACTCGTTACGTAAGGCATGGCAGCAAGTCCAGACATGTACACTCATCCCTTGTCATTTTGGCCCAAAGCCGGACCCGGCAGGCAGAGGGCCGTGTGCAGTTTTGGGACAAGCTGTTCCCGGATACTGATGCAGCATTTCTGTGGAATGTGGGCGAGCAGATCAAAACAACATGAGATCAGCGCGTCTCTCTCTCTCTCTTCAAGCCCTCACAAGAACAAAATGCAGAGAGGGGGCTATTTAAAAGGGGTTGAATGGGAAAGAGGATGTTTTTAGTTTGGAGTAACAGTGCAGCTTTGTGCTTGCTTAAAATACTCTATCGTATATCTTTATCTAAAGAAGCTAAGGGACAGCACAAGTTCACCGAGCTCTTCTATCTGATTGAGATTTACCCAAAAATGAATGCAAGATAATTCAATGTTTAGCCTTGTTTTGGTCCAAGTTTAGTTTAGTCTGGTTTAAAAAATAAAAAATAAAAAAATAAAAAATCGGGAATACATTTAGTACATTGTGCTGTTTAGAAATGGTAGAATATACATCGTTGTGTTGTTATATTCAAGATAGTTATCGCATGTTTTATTTTTGTTCTCATGTTGTGCAGTTCTTGTCTAATAACGGTAGCGTTAGCAGCTAGCTAGTAAAGTGCTGATCTCACTTGTGTGAACTTGTTGTTCTCTCGTGAAAAACATACCATAGATTGTGTTCTGTTGCATGAGTAATCAGGCCAATTCAGTCCCTCCCGTCAAGAGCTCAAAACGTTTTGTTCCATCTGCTGATGTCGCGAAACGGCGTCTTCTTTTCTCATGTTAAGGCGACCAGATGTCCCAATAGGTGCAATTAGTCCCTTATTTTTTTTCACTGGAAACTTTCCTTGGGCCATGTGTTAAAATTAAAACGCTCAAGATTTGATCCTCTCAATAGACTGGGGTGGACAGATGTCCCAGTTTTGAGCCCTCTGTCCCATGTCCCTGTAGAGTTCTCCAAAACCATTGAGATGTCCCAGTTTTACTCAAACTCTGTCCCATGTGTCCCACTTTTTCTCCTGTACCATAAAACAGCTTCTTTTTTTTTTCACTAGAAACTTTATGACGTTAGTTTCCGTAGTGACTGAACCAATTAAATAGCCACGTTGTCTTTCACCTCAATGCTGACTGGTCCATTTACTTAACGTCGGGCTTTTATAAACATGAAGTTTGACCATTCAACGTGGGTGATAAAAAAAAAAAAAAAGTCACAATTTGGCTCCCCCCCGTAAACTCCCATTGTGTCCCAGTTTTTAATGCGGAAAATCTGCTCACCCTACAATAGATACAGACGGCATCTTTGAGCGGGAAAACAAAAACTGTTCAACGACTTTAACAAATGCTAGAATATGGATGTATTTTCCACTAAAGGAAGATAATGAGACACGAAAAGGCACAGGGAGGTTTAATGGCCCAACAGTGAATGCTAATCATAACGCTGCCGTTAGCTTCACGCTAACGCTACGCTAGTGGACAATCTGCAGTGATAAAACATTCTTAATGACCCGATTTTGACTTTGACTTCATTGTTAAAGTGTTAAATACGCTCATAGTCTGTGAGAAAACGTCTAATAAGAGTGAAAGTCAAGGTTTTGCTTCTTGACAAAAACGCAACTAAAAAGGACAAAGTATAGTATCACCCACCTTCTCCACACGTGCACTGAAATTCTGAAAGCCTACGAGGGAGAGTCCGCGTTTTCAATCACTGTTCATCAGGCTTATAACTGAACTAGAACTCAATGTCCTGATCTTATATCACTGGCGGAGCTGTTTGTGCAACTCTCTGGAGGGTCTTTGTTACACTGAGAAACAATAGGGTTGCTTCTCTAAAGGTTGTTTATAAAGGTCTTTAAACATAATGCGATAACAAGCCCAGGGCGGTGTGTGTGAAATAGGGACAGCTGGAGTCATAAATGTCAGCGTATTTTTGACACAAAGAGACGATTATGAGGATTCCCAATACAGTGTGATGATACTTTTTTACGGCTATAGTCATGGGGCCTACTTGCGATTTTTTTTTTTTTTTTTTACCAAACAGTATTCAAAAGTCTTGCTTTGTTGAACATTAACACACATTTTTCACAGCGGGTGTTACGCTCTATCCAGGTGTTTGCTGGTCATCTCAAACACATCTTTACCAATAGCTAAAACTTTGTTGGTTAGAAAATACAATGCTGATGGAAAACAGCTGAAACTAAGTATCCAGTAGTGCCACTTCCTGGTTATTCAAGCGAACTAACTCCAAACTCCTCCCACCCCCTCATCTTGCTCCCCCATAGTGGCCCTCATTTATCAAACTTGCGTACGGTGAAATCAGAGCGTATGTGGGGTGTACGAAAAATCACCGCCTGTTTTGGCATTTATCAATCCTACACCGAGTCAGGAGGTGGTACATGATACACCAATTTTAACTAAACACTAAACAGCAGGAAAACAGTTTTAACAGCATGAATCGCATATGATCCTCATTAGTGATTTAAACATGAAACAAGGCCACAGCGTTAATGTTTATGGACAGACTTGATTCAATGTTGCGCTGCATCGTCATGCTCCTCCACGCCACGGGCCGAGCCCTGAGGCTCAGCCCGGACCAGAGACACTAGAACCTGGACTGCAGCCACAGCGACGCTTATGGTGTTTTTTTATATATATGTTTAGTTTTTTGTTTTTAACAAAATACATGCACAAACTTTGTGTGGATTCCCCGCCTCACACCCGCGGCCGCTGCCGTGTACCGGGACACCGGGACTCACCTGGGTCTGCGCGAGGCCCTGCTCCGTGTTCTGGCTGGTTTGAGCGCTGAGTCTGTGGACCGTATTCCGTGCTCGCGAGTATCCCGGGCGTCAAACTAATCCTTCGACAGCTCCACAGCTTTCGTCGGTCCGGACGGGTTCATAAAGTCCGGGTCTGACCGCGCGCTCTCCTCTCGTCAGGGGAATGATCGAAGCACGTCTCGTAGGGCTGTCTTCGGGCCGGACGGGTTCGTTAGGTTCCGGTTGTCTGTCAGCTCTCCGTGCACTTGGAAAGTTCGAAAGACGCGTAGTCCTGCCCCGGCTCTAACCCGGCTCGAGTCTGCGGAGCTGAGCTGCTTTTAGCTGGTTCAGATCATGGTCCAGAGTCTGGTCCAGAGTCTGCTCTGACTGCCGCGTTGTATCCACGCTTTTTTGTTTTTAATGTGGTCTAATTTTATACCTTTTTTTAACCCTATTTAGGCCTACAGCTTATTTAATAAAGGTCACTTTTTATTATTAGACTATTTCTTTTATTCCCCTCTTTTTTTATTAGTAAATGTGATCTTGGATTGGCTATAAGGATAACGTGGGTTACTGACAGATTTTTTAATCTTCCTCATGTGCAAAAATATCATATGTGTTATGTTAAAAACAACTATTTCATCATCTCCTGGTTGGAGAAATGTTCTTTTTTGCCGTGTTTAGTGCGTGCGTGCCGTAAAACCAGTGGGTGAGGCCTCCTCATGCGTGAATATTTTTGGGCGTTTCATTCAAATGACGTTGGGATATCTCCGTGGCATTTCTTATCTATTTTCTTGCGTATGATAAGATCTGAGCGGGACGCACAGGTTCATAAATGTCACGCGCAGCGGCGTCGGAAGCGTTTGGAAAGTGGGGGGGACACATCTCAAAAATGGAGGGGGTCGACTTCTTAACATTAAGAACTACAGTGGGACACGGTCAGGACACAGAGCAATGTTATTGCTTTAGCGGGACTACATCCAAATCGAGCGCTACTTCAAGAATACGTGAGAGACTCGATCGGCTCAGCAGCGCCTCCTCCTGGCAGCTGGGTGGACATATAGGGCGGATAACCAAACACCTGTGGAGCCGCTGTTCTCCTGTCCAGCCCTGGCTTTATGAGGCTTTGTGAAAAAAACTCAGTGAATGAAACTCTTATGAGACGGCGCTCGTGTTTGCATCCACATTTATGGTGCGTTCCACTTGATCTCGGAAGTCGGAATTTCCGAGCTCCGAGTTGGAAATTACAACTGGAACGCGCATCAACTCCGTAATTCCGACTCGGAAACTCGGGACAGAATCAGCTCACCCGAGAAGGAGCACTGCTGCGCCCGACGTGACATGTAACGCATGTAAACCTTCATTAAACCACGTTATTTGGCAGTTTCCCAAATAAACTTGGGGATGTCAACGCGAAACGGATAAGCTTTACTGCTCTCTTGCTAGCGTCTTATTAACGGTAAAAAATATATATATATATATATATTTCTAACTAGTGCTAAATTATCACTGTATTTACAACAATTATAATAAATATTACAATGAAGTTTCCCTGTAAACTGATGATGCTCGAACATGAGAAACAAAGTTGTAACTTTTACGGACGTGTCTACCTCCGATGTTTCCGACCTGGACAACTGGAACGCAACAACTCGGAGATAACGTTTTATCCTGGTCGGATTTTCCGACTTCCGACATAAGTGGAACGCACCATTAGCTTCAGCCACACCCGTTAACTCCCGCCATCGCAAAGAAACATCTCAACGCTCGTATCTTTACATTTCCCACAAACGCAGATAAAATTTAGTCAAGGGGTAAAGGAAGCAAACATTTATCCGTCAAATGAATAATTCAGATATTATTTGGTTAAGTTAGAGTCCAGACAGCGAGGTTTAACGGCGTATTGACCGGTTGAACACTCGTGCTAGCCCGGGGCAGTTTCCCCAAACTCACGCTACATCAGTTTCATCACTCGCTTTACAAACACGTCCAACACTGATGTTCCTCACCTTAAAGTTACTGGTCAGGCCCTTTGTGCCGATGAAGACACGCTGTCCACCTGCCGAGGACGCGAAAAGTCCTGCTCCTCCATGTGAGAATCCGTAAAAAACTCCAGAAACACGATGCACGAGTGTCCTTGTGCTTCGGTTTGGTCAAATCTGTCCGTCCGTCCAACAATAATCCTCAGTATTCTCACTTTAGCCGTTTTTTCAGCGGTTTACAGAGACATGTTTACATTTCAGCCGCTCTGAGGTGAGGAGCCGCATGAACACAGCTACGCAAAGCGGAGCGTATGCGCCGCGGAGCGACGCGATACTGGCGCGGATAATGGGATAATGCCAATACATATGTTTTTAAATGTATGGAAAATAAGGCGCGGGTCATATTTAATTGTTTGGCCTCGGGGAGCCTATTGAAAAGGTCCAGTCTAAACTAGTAAATGTAAAGTCAATGAAAATTCACGTTGTGAAAGTGGGGGGGACCAATCAACCACTTTTCAAAAGTGGGGGGGACACGTCCCCCTCACAATGAATGGTTCCGACGCCCATGGTCACGCGCCCTCTAGCGCATTTCACAAATATGAGTGTGTGTGAGTGTGGCTGTAGTGAAGTTGCAACGATAGTTTTTCAAGATCACTCAAAGATGCGCTAGCGACTCGAAACACAGCTCCAGGTCTGCTTTTGCTAAGAGAATGACATTCTGATTTGGTAAAAAGCTCTAAAAAGTCATTATTTTGAACTATACCCCCTTCAAATGTGCACTATGCAACCTTTTAGGTAAAAATCAGTTGATGTGTATTTGACCTTTCAGTGACCCAGCGGCTGTATGGGTGGTTAGCTTGGCGCCTTTGCTTTCCATCCCAGCGGCTCCTATGATGCTTCAGGATCAATTTTAATTTAGTTTTTTAGGATTTCTTATAGCTTTCCGGAATGGGATGAATATGTAACCATGGATACGGTTCAATCAGCAGTGAAAACCCAAAAAACAAGCATCTGCTGGGTCAAGGATCAAATACGTATTATATCCACTTTTTTCAACATAAAAAAGTTGCATTGTTCACTTTTAAATGTCATTAAAACAGTATTAAATTGGATTCAAACTGCCATTAAATCAAATGTTCTTGTAAAATGATAACATTGCTCGACTTTTCACTGCAGTAGATCATCAAAAATACGAGAAACATGGTCTAAAACGCCGTCAACTTGCTCAAAAGTGTCCTGTTGTCTCCCCTCCTTTCTTAGTTTGATGGAAGGTTTGTGAATTTTACGGACTATTGTGTCTGTTTGACCCCACTTTTTCTCACTTTTCAATGCTTACTAATTCCGTGCATGACTTGTCTGACACAAAATGTATAAATTAATCCTAAGAGATGTGTATTTATTTATTTATTTTACACCCGACCGCATCCGCAGGAGAATTTTCTAACTACTAACACCTGCGGAGCCTTGCCTTCACATTAATGTCAACAGACTTATTTAAGGGTTGCTTTGCTGTGACTCATAGGCCTCCTGTAAGAGGCCTATATATTTGTCTGTGCAGAGCTCTGTGTTTTCATTATAGATGCCACATCACAGAGCGCAGGGGGAGGTTGTGTAACAGTGCCATTTAGAGCAAAGACTAGGCCAAAGAAGACTGGAGTTAGGCCTGTAGCTTTAACGTTAGCATGAGTACACAGCATGAGGCTATATAAAGTAGTTAATAACTGACAGACATTTACAGAGAGACCTACCGATATCACTGACTGGACAGACTCGAAGTGGATCCAGTTGAGGACATTGTTCACGTTGTTATTTGACCTCATTGTGTAAATCGATGTTTTGTTTTTTACATATAGAAAAAAAAGGCCAAAATGGCCCATATTATGGGCAACAAAATCTGAAGAATGGATTGAGCCAGGTCTAGGTGTGTGGTTTCATTTTATTGGTATATTAGTTACAAAGACATTTGTAGAGAGAATTTTGGATGTCTTGTTTAGTTTTTAAATGAGCTGTTTTTTTAGCGGAAAAAATCTGTGAAAAATTTAATATTCACCATGTTTTATGAAATTGAGATCTCAATAAATCAGGAAAGGATGATATTAAAAAATCCCTCTAAAAAAACTTCTAATTATTGTTTTGTCCAAAGCTGGAAAGTTGGAGTCACTACATACGTGGAGATATTGTCACATCAATGTGAGAATCAATCAATCAATTGTTTGTTTAAGGTTAAGGTGCTTTATTTGTCATAATACAACAACTGTACAACAGAATTTGTCCTCTGCATCTTTTGACGTCACTGGGACGACCCATAAGGAGCAGTGGGCGGCGGCAGTACAGCGCCCGGGGTTTAGCCCAATATCACAACAGGAGATGCCTCACAGGACTGCACACACATTAAAACAATAAACAACCATTGAAATGACAATTTCCCAAATAAATCTGTCGTGAACCATTGAATCAGTACAAGGATGTTTATAGTTTTTAACCATCATGTTTGGAAAGGGGTATCATTTACAAGTTGCAGGCCGTCATTGTCCATATGACACATTAGACACAATGTTTGCTAAAACATAGCTAATATTTAAGATTTTGCAATAAATGTTACAGTTTTTTTTAATTTATTTTGTTTGACCATTTTAGTGATGTTTAGAGTTTCACTTCCTTATTGGACACTGACGGGAAATGATATAGACAGAGGCAAACATTTTAAACTGTTGCCGGGCAGACCTAGCCTGGACCACCAGTTCATTTTCTCGTTGGAGGTGTGTTTAGTTTAGTTTATTTGTTTATTTGAGCAATATACATTGTGCTCAAAAGGAGTGGGCTGAAGCAAAAAGCTTATGAGCACCCATGCACCCCCAAGTGCAATAAATAAAAAAAGAACATTTCAAAACATTTCAAACAGCTACATTCGCACAGACCAACTTACAACTTAAACCTAAACCTAAATCGGGCCCATGTGGATGTTTTTTTTCACAGCAGATTGTTCAGTAGAAACAAAAAAACGGCAGTTGGAGCTAGCGCTAGCATGATGCTAGCATTCTTTGTTGGTTATGTAATTATAGGCTGTTGAACTACTTTGCTCCTCTCCATGTCTTTGTGTCTTTATTGGGTAGAAAACTAACAAATGCTGAATTATGGCTATAAAGTAGTTTTGCAGTAATTATAGGAACTTTAGATTTTTCTCCTCTTTGTTTTCCCCCTCAACTGCTTCAAACATGACCATACAGTGCCTTGCGAAAGTATTCGGCCCCCTTGAACTTTTTGACCTTTTGCCACATTTCAGGCTTCAAACATAAAGATATAAAACTGTAATTTTTTGTGAATAACCAACAACAAGTGGGACACAATCATGAAGTGAAACGAAATGTATTGGATATTTCAAACATTTTTAACAGATAAAAAACAGAAAATTATTGCAAAATGATTCAGCCCCTTTACTTTCAGTGCAGCAAACTCTCTCCAGAAGTTCAGTGAGGATCTCTGAATGATCCAATGTTGACCTAAATGACTAATGATGATAAATAGAATCCACCTGTGTGTAAACAAGTCTCCGTATAAATGCACCTGCTCTGTGATAGTCTCAGAGGTCAGTTTAAAGCGCAGAGAGCATCATGAAGAACAAGGGACACACCAGGCAGGTCCGAGATACTGTTGTGGAGAAGTTTAAAGCCGGATTTGGATACAAAAAGATTTCCCAAGCTTTAAACATCCCAAGGAGCACTGTGCAAGCGATAATATTGAAATGGAAGGAGTATCAGACCACTGCAAATCTACAAAGACCCGGCCGTCCCTCTAAACTTTCAGCTCATACAAGGAGAAAACTGATTAGAGATGCTGCCAAGAGGCCCATGATCACTCTGGATGAACTGCAGAAATGTACAGCTGAGGTGGGAGACTCTGTCCATAGGACAACAATCAGTCGTATACTGCACAACTCTGGCCTTCATGGAAGAGTGGCAAGAAGAAAGCCATTTCTTAAAGATATCCATAAAAAGTGTTTAAAGTTTGCCACAAGCCACCTGGGAGACACACCAAACATGTGGAAGAAGGTGCTCTGGTCAGATGAAACCAAAATCCAACTTTTTGGCAACAATGCAAAACGTTATGTTTGGCATAAAAGCAACACAGCTCATCACCCTGAACACACCATCCCCACTGTCAAACATGGTGGTGGCAGCATCATGGTTTGGGCTTTTCTTCAGCAGGGACAGGGAAGATGGTTCAAATTGATGGGAAGATGGATGG
The DNA here is from genome assembly GCA_021464625.1 of Proterorhinus semilunaris. NCBI lineage: Eukaryota > Metazoa > Chordata > Actinopteri > Gobiiformes > Gobiidae > Proterorhinus > Proterorhinus semilunaris. The sequence continues at coordinate 34,019,543 of CM038350.1, forward strand.
AGCCAAATACTGGACTATTCTGGAAGAAAACCTGATGGAGTCTGCAAAAGACCTGAGACTGGGACGGAGATTTGTCTTCCAACAAGACAATGATCCAAAACATAAAGCAACATCTACAATAGAGTGGTTCACAAATAAACATATCCAGGTGTTAGAATGGCCAAGTCAAAGTCCAGACCTGAATCCAATCGAGAATCTGTGGAAAGAACTGAAAACTGCTGTTCACAAACGCTGTCCATCCAACTTCACTGAGCTCCAGCTGTTTTGCAAGGAGGAATGGGCCAATATTTCAGTCTTTCAATGTGCAAAACTGATAGAGACAAACCCCAAGGACTTACAGCAGTAATCGCAGCAGAAGGTGGCGCTACAAAGTATTAACTTAAGGGGGTTGAATCATTTTGCACGCCCAATTTTTCAGTTGTTTATTTGTAAAAAATGTTAGAAATATCCAATAAATTTCGTTTCACTTCATGATTGTGTCCCACTTGTTGTTGGTTCTTCACAAAAAATTACACTTTTATATCTTTATGTTTGAAGCCTGAAATGTGGCAAAAGGTCAAAGTTCAAGGGGGCCGAATACTTTCGCAAGGCGATTCCAGAGATGCTGTCTGTATTTATGTGGCATCCTGGTAGTAGCTTGAAAAAAATTTTTCTGCCCAACATTTCTTCATTAAAAGTGATGCTTCACTGAAATAAAATGATAATTATTTACTGACAACAGACATTATCCATCTAAATAATCCATATTTTCAAAAGTATTAAAAGCTGTCATGTGCACTTTAAGTCCTGTGCACCTTCTTCTCGAGGCAATAACGTCAAAACAAGAATCAGAATCCATGCAATTTCGACTATACTCTTCTTATTATTGCCTTTTTTTGTGCTGCAGTGAGTGATGCAACATAGATCACGTACAGTGCGCTCTGTGCTGAATGTAAACAGAACCTCAGGGCATGAACGTTTGGAGTTGTCTGATTGGTTGATTTAAAGGGGAGAACTCTCACACACACACACTAATACACACAGACATAAAAAAAAAACAAAAAAAACCTGCAGAATGGTGTAGAAATCCCCTCCGTAATCCAGCCAGCTCCCCAGAGAGAGACCGAGCCAGACCTCCGCCCACTGCTATTGAAGGAGAATTTGAGGCAACAGTAAAAGCTTTTTGGGCAAGACTTCAAGACTTTCGGGTGAGGGTCCTATAGCTGCAGGGGCGAGGAGAGGGATGAATGCGGCGAATGTACGACACTGTGTGCAACGGCGAGGGCCCAAAAGGAGCTCATTTGCATTTGTAAAGAAAAAACACCGGAAGGGAACAAAGAGACACAGAGTTTGACATGAAATCCGCCCACGCACACGGGAAATTCAAACACTTCACCTTGGATTGTGCTTACAGCCCCAAAATGACTTACAGTTACGTCGTCTTTCTTTTTTTTTTAAGGAGACAAGGGTTGACGTGAATTTGCCGAACAAAGGAGCTCAAACGTAAACATGTGAGTTTTACTTGATGTGACCGATTAACCCCCACCTGAACCGAGCACATTTTCCTCCTGTTTGGCTTGAACCTAATCTAAAAAAGCGATGAAAATGTGGCAAAAATATGATGAAAACACGACAAAAAAGCGATGGGAATAAAAAAATGTGACGACGACAGGAGGAAAACGTTTTGTAGGTCTTAGCTTTCTTTCTTTCTTCTTTATTTTGAACATGTGAGCAACACAACGCACCTTTACAAGATTTTAGAGTTGAAATGTTACATAAATCATTTATGTGTACACGTTAAACAGTTTAGGGCCCAACACTGACCCCTGGGGGACTCTACAAGCAACGTTCAAGCACGCAGATGTATGATTACCCATCTTCGAAAACTGTTGACGATTACATAAATAACTTTTGATCCAATTTAAAACGACTCCTCTGATAATATATCTCTCTAATTTAGCTTTCAAATGAGGCGTTACACTGGTCTATAAGCTGTGACCTTATGGATATGGGTGAAGCTGAACAGAAAATGCACTCGGTTAAGGCGGGGGTTAAGAGGTTAAATGGAATTGTAATGTATAGTGACAATGGTGCAGTGGTTTGAGTCACCATCTGAAGGGTACACAGTTTATAGCAGGTAGGGCTGTGACAATATATCGCTTTTGTGGTATATTGCGATATTTTGTGCGGCGACGCAATACCGATACTTACAGCACTACAATTTTAAGCACCTGGGCCAAACACTGTCACACAAATATATTACTTTTAATGATAATTTTTATAATTATAAGTGAGATTCATTTGTGGTGGATTCGGGATGAGGATTAGCACCTCCAAATCTGAGGCCATGGTTCTCCACCGGAAAAAGGTGGTTTTCCCCGCTTCGGGTCGGTGGGGAGTCCTTGCCCCAAGTGGAGGAGTTTAAGTATCTCGGGGTCATATTCACGAGTGAGGGATGGATGGAGCGTGAGATCGGTAGACGGATCAGTGCGGCGTCAGCAGTGATGCGGTCGACTGTTGTGGTGAAGAGGGAGCTGAGCCAGGGGGCGAAGCTCTCGATTTACCGATCGATCTACTTTCCCACCCTCACCTATGGTCATGAGATTTGGGTAATGACCGAAAGGACAAGATCGCGAATACAAGCGGCCGTAACCGGTGGAGTAATGACTGTGGGAGGCCAGAGTAGAGAGCGTTGCAATAAACCGAGAACTGGTAAATGCGTGAGTCGCCTTCTCCAGGTCTTGGCGTGAGCGAAAGTGTTGTGGTTTAGTAGAATCGGACCCAAGGACAGACACAAGACAGGAGTGAAGGTTCACAATTTATTTTCTTCAGTGGTTGAAACACGGCGGAGGGTCTCAGGTCCCAGGAGTTCTTCCCACACAGGCGCTAGGAGCACAGGAGTTCAAGGTAAGTTCACGTAGTCAAACAGGTAAGTCTCAGGATCTGTAAAGTCACCATCTAGCTGACGGAACAATCTGGCAGAGTCTGTCTGGAGAGCTGGGTCTTTCACTGTGGCAGCTTGATTGCAGATGGCCAACAGGTGAGTAGCTCCAGCAGGCTCCACCCACACACACACACACACACACACACACACACACAGGGAAAAGGAGTGGGGAACACAGGACCAGAGTCACACCCAGGGGCATGACAGAAAGGGCTTTACCTTGGTCAAAAGGGGCAGCTGGAAAAGCTGTTTTTGACAACAGCATTTATTTGTTGTTTGAAAATCAGTTCTCGGTCAAAGACAACTCCCAGGTTCCTGACTGCTTGGCGGACTGAGTCCATGACCCCGACTGAATCTCAGGGACATCCCTGGAGCCAAAGATAACACACTCAGATTGTGTTTGGTTCGGGCCAGCCACTGTTTAATGTCCGAACAGCAGCTATGGAATGCCTAAAAATAAAAATGGGATTTGATTTTCTTGTGCAGCACTTTGGAAACTCTTGTTTATGAAATGTGCTATAAGAAATAAAGTTGGATTGGATAATAATACTAATGGGTTTTGCTTTTTGCAGGTCCGGTTTTATTAATTGTCAAAACACCCGGGGCCAAATCTCCCCACTGTTGCCCAAAGTTTTTTTTAAGAAAACATTTGACCTGATGACCTTTGTCATTTTTAAGGTACTGACAATGGTATCAGCATTCTTTCTCATTTCAAAGAGTTTTGAGCTCTGATTTTAAAACAAAATGATTAGGGGCCAGAGGTTCTTTGCTGGGGGCTGGATTTGGCACCTGGGCCTGACGTTGCTTACCCCTGGTTTAGGACAACGCTTTATTTACATAATACACATAATTAAAGATTAGAAGGAATCCTGATGTAAGCAGTCATTTGAATCAAAATGGCCCAGGCGCCACCCAGATATAAACAGTCTGGACACGCCCCAGACCAGGTGGGCCTTTGCATGTTATTTGTGGCTGAATCCGAATTCCTCTAAGAATAGCTCCTATGTCCTGGTCCTGTCTCCTATTCCCTTGTCATGTGATGAGGTCAACTGTTAGATCCCTCTGCAGTTAGGAACTAGAGCTTCAGCAGCGTTTGCACAATCCGACCGTCCTCACCCAGCGGCGGAAACAACAGGGTGAACTGACATCACCAACAGCTGTTTCATAAAAAACTACATCACCAATGATAGGAAGCCACTCCGAAAACAGACGATGATGAAAGGCTGTTTCAGATTTACCTTCCACAGCTACAGCTTCATCACAGAAATAAATGCTCCGATCAAACATTCCACCAAATCCTGTCCTTTGGTTCATCCTCAGAGAGAAACAGATGCATTAACACACAATGAGGTCATGATTGATTGATTGAATGATCGCCTTTATTGTCCCCAATGGCTAAATTTGTCTTGGGCTCATTGTCCGCATACAACCATTCATTTAAAACAATTATCTTAGCCAGTTGATACCAGTACACCACACAGTTCATCTGAACTCTGACGGCCTCAGTACTTGCTCTTTTCACTTTCGTTTATCGGAAAGAGAAACAGAATCCGGGAAGAATGAGAGCGTGCATCTGTTGCTCCTGAAACCGCGTGCTCTGTACCGTCTGCCTGATGGGAGAATTTCATATTGACTGTTTACAAAATGTGACGGATTCTCAGTGATTTTCTGAGCTTGGATGAGGACAGAGCTTTCAAAAATGTCTTTCAAGGAAGAAAACTCTTTTGTGTTTGTCAGCGTCCTGGCCCTCGGGTACAGAACAAGACTCTCTAGAATGGCATTGACATAGGCAAGGCAAGGCAAGTTTATTTGTAGAGCACAATTCATACACAGGGCAATTCAAAGTGCTTTCACAGTTGCATAAAGTTACAAGAAAACAGATCAAATCAATCATTAAAACATCCAACATAAAAATTTATCAATTACAGTAAAAGTCCAAAGTGCAGATAAAATACTAATAAATAAATAAACTAAACTGACATCTATTTATTTATTCCTAATGATATATTTTGTGTGTGTGTGTGTGAGCGTGCGCATGCACCTGTTTGCCTGTTTGTTATCTGTAAAGCACTTTGTGATACCTTTCGGTTTATGAAAAGCGCTTTATAAATAAAGTTTGATTTGATTTGATGCTAAAGGAGGTATGATAGGAAGAACTGACTAACTCCTTCCTAACTGACTGCACTATTCGGACGCTTCTTATCATGGTGGACATTCACACACATCCGGTTTGGCCTTAGACCTCTTACCAATTTGCACAATTGGGATTCTTTGTGGATTTCCTCAGGCTAAAGCATGCACAGATTGAAACCTCCTGCCCTGCTGCATAGACAGGGATGAGCCTCCTGGCGCTGCACTGTCGACACCAACTGCACCAATTTACAATAAAGTAAAACAACTTATTTTTGAATTGACAGGTAATCAGTCAATATAATTTGGTCTTAGGTGATTTTTGTATCGTTCAAGTGTCCGCGTCGGTCACACAACAGAGCCAGGGAATTCATGGTGAAAAAGAAAGCAGCGTTTCCCCGCAGTTTTCACATCCTTGAAATGACATACTGTCATTACTGAGCTAGGAGATATTTATTTATAAAAGAGCTTTGTCATCTGTGAAGTATGGGGAAACACACAATCGAACACAGACTATGGAATTTACAAAACATTTTAATTAAAGGGTTGGGTAAACAATCCCAGTAAGATATTGGAAACTTTAGGTACTACTGCTATTGAAAAAATAAAAGTATCGAAAGCAAGAGCTGGGGAAAAAACAATACTGTGTCAATACTGTTGGTCCAGGGGCAGCATTAAAGAAATTACTTTTCTATTCAAAATGCCCCGATTTCTTCCTCATTTTGGGGAATTTTTGTTACTAATATTTTCCCTATTTTTCCTTTGTTTTTCTTACACATTTTTTTTCAAATTTTTTTCTACAATTTCCCCCATTTTTTTTTCTTGATATTGGAGATGAGCCCGGTATATGTAAATTTGAATACATTTTACACATTATTGTTCTGTTATCTGGTTCTTTAGACGACAACTATTTTAATATAGGTATCGAAAAATTGTTTAGGTTTCGGTATCATAAACCAAATATTGTATAAGTATAAGTACCAGTATTGAAAAAATAAAAAAAGTACCATCCCTGGTTGCACATTTTTCCCATCCAATACCCATTTACAATCACCTGCTGATTACATTTACAGAAAAATAAGAATATAAGAATATATTCTCACTTCGAGCTTGTGAATTCACCCATTCAGAATGTGATTCTTTAATAGAAGACCTGTGGCCCAAAGTAAAGCCCCTGTGGCCCAAAGTAAAGCCCCGCTGTCTCCAAATCCCAGTGAAATAGAGAGTTTTGGAAGGGGTCTACTTTCAAATATTAAGCTTGTATAAAGTGTAAAAGAAGTTTGAAAATTAGACTTGGACATGAATAATGTGGAATATTTTATTTGGGGTATGGTCAGATGCTGCGGGTGTGTAGGGTTTATTTTGTTTTGCTGTCGTTTCCTTGTTGCTATTTTGGTCCTTTGTTGTTCCACTATGTTTTTGTGAAATGATGATTTTAATTGTATTGATTTTGGGGGTGGGCGCTTATAAGCTCTTGCTTCGGCCCACTCCTTTTGAGCGAAGTGTTTGCTGCTCAAATAAACAAATAAATAAACAAACATGAATATGACAGTTTTGTATTTTTAATAATGGTACTGTACATAAAATACACACCAAAAATATATATATCAATAAAAACTGCTAATGTTTAGAGAGTTGGATATAAACGAAGATAAATTGTGTGGATATTGTGTTTGGAGTGAAATAAAAATAAAAAATTCTGGGGCTAGGTCTACAGGAAGTTTCACTGAACTTAAAGTGATAGTCTGTAAGTTTGCAAAGTAAGAAAAGATAGAGTAAACGATCAAACTCCTCCCCTCTTTAACCAGAAATCCCTTCGTAGTGAGGAGTAAAATGTAAAAAATGAGGAGGAACAGAATTTTCAAAAGCTCCTCCCCCTCCTCTCCTGATTGGACCTGACAGGCTGGTTCAAAGGGCAAAAGCTCGTCTCCTTAGTCGACGCGGGAGGATACTGGACTCTGATTAGTTTGCTGAGATCCGGGAAGGACGGACTTTACAAAAAATGATCTATATTTATTTTTCTTACTTTACATCAAAATACAAGACCGGGTGGTTGATTTAGCACATTTTATAACGGTTGTAAAACATTTAGACTTCCAGACGATTACTTTAAACCTGCTCCTTTTGAGGTCCAAAATGTACTGCTGTAAACCTTTTGTTGTTGTTTTTTTATGCTGCTCAAATAAACAAAAAACACTAAACAAAATATTGATCTCTGGGGTGTAATAGTAGTGTTTCTCAAAATCCTTTTGGGGCCCAGATTTTGCCTTTACCCCGGTGTAGAGTAAAGGTAGGGAGACAGACCATGATGGCTTTCACTGCGTCTTCCATTTTCATACAATATGTTGCCTCTGAAAAGAAAAAGAAAAGTTATGAGGTAATATAAAAACATAGAAAGCTCAGATTTTTAGCAGATGATTCAAACTAACAACCTGTAGCACTTTTACTGTAAATGCACCGAGGCTTACTGCCATCAACAACTCCGTTTTTGTTTTGTTTCTTCTTCTTCTTGTGGACTTCACGACCAGTGTTCATTTTGACAACATGTCTTAATTTAGTTTTAGTCTTAGTCTTTTGACGAAAATGTCATTTCATTTGAGTTAAGATTTTGTCAAATAATTGCCTTAAATTTGAGTCCCGATTTAGTCGACTTAAATTGCATGTACATTTCCGGGGTCATATACCAAGCGTTTGCCCGTGTGCAAAGCGAGTAGCACGAGCTAAAGTGGATCAGCTGCAGACTCATTTATCATTTTTTTACTCACACAGCTTATTTACACATCAGATTTGTCGGCCTGATACTGTAATACAGGCAACATCCAATGGTAAATTAAAGGGAATATGACAGGTTTTAATGCTTTTGAAAATATGACTCATTTATAATTTTAATGAAGAAATGTTGGGCAGAAAAGTTGTTTTTATTTTCATTTTCAAGCTACTACCAGTTAATTTTATTCGAATTTTTAAGCTACTGACAGGAAGTGACATAGATAAAGGAAAAGTTCCAGAGCAGTTGGACGTCATTTCCCATTGATGTAACGTGGTTGGCGCGGCAACAATTTAGAATTGTTTACCTTTGTCTATGTCACTTCCTGTCGGTGTCCAATAAGGAAGTGAAGCTACAAACATCATGAAAATGGCCGAAAAGAAAGCTGGGTACAAACTCTTTGCAAAATCTTAAATATAATCGTGTTAACTATGTTTTTGCAAAAATTGTGTCACTGTTTTTCAGGTTTTGTTTTCAGCTTGCACCCGCTATTTAGCATGTGCCTTGATAAATGACCCCCCCCCCCCCCCCCCCCAGTCGACTGAATCCAAGAGGAATTTAGTCAAATATTTATTAAAATCATAATTGCGGTCCTCTGCTTCATGGAGCTTCTCCCACATGAACTAAGCTCAGAGCTGTCCCTTTGGCAGAGGATTTAAATGATATGAGGCTCTTTCGAACTGTCATTGGAAGTTTTATACTAATTATTATAATAATTATCAACCGTGTACAAGTAACATCATCAAAACTATTGCAGCAGAATGCCACGTGAAGAGGCTCCTGAAAGTACTCTCTGTAATAAACGCTCATCAAAGCAGGGCAGAGGAGGTATGCAGCACCAGTCCGGATATAAAAGGCTCTTTGTATTTCGTTTACAGCCCAGGAGATGTGACTGGCACACCGCTCTCCGCCTCTGTGCACGTGGAAAATGTATCAGGGCAGAAGAAGTTGACGTAGAAACAGTTGTGGCCGTAATTGTGAAAGCAAAGACCGAGTCCACTGAAGTGGCCAGTCGCCAACGGTAGCCTGTAATAATAGGCCACATGCAGCGACTTAAACAGGCCTATGAGAAAATCCTCCAGACTAAATATAGGGTTAGCGGCGACTGGGGCTGTCAGAAAACCTTTTAACTCCTCGGTGATCCGTGATGTAAATAAAGTATATTTAGAGAACATGCGGTCACCAGCCTTGGCTCGTCAGCTGTTCCGCGCTGACAACAGAGGCTTATCTAACCGGCAACAAGGTACAATTGTTCCCCCGCAAGGCCACGAGGGGACGGAGCGTACGACAATGGAGACTTTGTGCCTGGAAATCAAAACAATATTGGCGACATTGTGATTCCTCAACGTGAAAGAGAAGAGGCCAATGTTTTGTTCAAGTGGCAGGATGAAAATATAGACCGTCATTGTGAAAATATCTCATTTTAAATCAACAGTAAGTGGTCATTTCCTGTTATTTATGCCTTGATTGGATAAATTAAAACCTGAAAGCGTTCAGTGTGAAACTAGTGGAGATTAGGTGGAAAGCTCAGTCACGTTGAAAGAGCTCAAAGTAGAGCAGCTGCTCCTCTACATCGAGATGATCGTGTACAGGCACCTAAGCACAAGCCTATCGTCTCTGAGATTGTGGATGCCTAGGCGTTCTTTGGTCAGTACACAGTATACAGTACAGTATAAATACATAGAGAGTGAAAAACATGGACGCAGCATCGCCATTAGCTGCTCAAGCCTAATTGGAAAAGAGGGAAGGAAGTTCTTTGCTGTTATGAACTTTCAATTGTAACTTTTTTGCCTTAACTCACAGTGACTTGGAAAAAGTAATGCATTAGATTATTAGTTACTGTTACCAAGTAACTCATTATTAGCATCACAGGTTATAACGTGTAAATCTTTGTCCATCTTCAATGAAGGTACATGATTCATCTTCTGTACTCAGTAGTTGAGGTCTTCGAACGTTTCGCCTCTCATCCAAAAGGCTTCGTAAGCGACAAAAATCCCATTCAGCCCGCAGCTTTAGATATAGACCAACAGGGAGGAGTTAGGGTTGGCCCGGCTCCTCCCCTCTAAACACAGCTACTCTCACCTGTGGGTAAACACCTTTTGAAGTAGAGCGTGTCTAACGACCTGCTCAACTCAGTATCGGTCAGCCCTGTCCTATTCATAGGTGATCACTGCCCAGTATCTGTCCTATTCATGGCTGATCACTGCTAATTACCTGCCTATTGTTCTTTTGTTGGCTGAGGTGCCGTCTCCTTGGACTGGCCGTGCCCTTTCGGTTTCTCCCGAAGGAGGTTTGAGTAAATTGACGGAAGATTAAATCTGAGCCCACCATTCCGGTTCATGGAGGGATTTTCTCTCCTGACAAAAATAGCTTCTTTTACTTCTCTCTCAAACCAACGTTCTTCTTTAGCTAAAATGTTGACCTCCCCGTCCTCAAAGGAGTGGTTGGAGGCTTTGAGGTGGAGGTGCACCGCCGACTGAGGGCCGCTTGTGTTTTCTCTTCGGTGTTGATAAAGTCTCTTCTGTAAAACCTGTTTAGTTTCTCCAATATAATGTTCTTTGCATTCTTCTTCTTTGCATCGAATAGAATAAACCACATTGCTTTGTTTGTGGCTCGGGGTTTTGTCTTTGGGATGAACTCATTTTTGTCTCAGTGTGTTCACCGGTTTGTGGTTCTCTGAGACCCCGGCTACATACGGCACTACAACTCCCTTTAACTCCTGGGCTCTGTAGTCTGTCTGTCTGGTTCTTTGGGTCTTCTTGCCCTTTTTGCTTTAGTGAAAGACCAGTCAGTCATGGACGCTATAGGGAAAGCTCAATTCTCAAAACTGTTTGTCTTCTGACCTGAAAGTGCTTTAAGTGAACTTAAAGGTACAGAAAAAGCGAAACAAAACAAACTGTTACAACAAAAGGTTACAGGATATACAGTACAGGGAAATCAAATCATTCATTAGTAAAACATTTGCACGAGTCCTTGAGCCTGTGTTTAAAAGCAGGCTCAAGCCCGACGGATCCACCCGGACACGCCGCGGCGTGCAGCGGTAAAACGTAGCTTCCAACAGCAGAGCCTTTAGTTCGTAAATGAAAGAGAAAGTAATGAGGTGCGAGTGTGGATCTGCAGGCGTGAATCTGCAGCGGCTCCAGTCTGCAGGTTTGAACACCGAGGCGGTGGTTCCAAGCGACTGACCTTAAAAACGTCAAAGTTTTCTTTATTTTTTAAGTGCCAATCAATATATAGTACACATTTTTAGAGAGATATTGCCTAAATATTCCCATGACTCCTATAAGCAGTCTACAGGAAGAAGGTCTATCTCTAAATTTCAGCCTATAAAAATGAAAAAAATATATTACAATTTTACATTGTGATGAGAAATCTCGTGGCAATATTGAACCTGTTCACAAGGGCAATGACAACTATTTTGATTCTGAAATCTGGGACTTATAAATGAGAAATAAAAATATATATGTACATACTTTTATAGCTTTTGGTTATTGTTTTATTTTTTTGTTTCATTTACGTTGTACTTTGTAAACCGATTTCTTTTGAAGAACTAACATATCTAGGTCCTTTTTAGCTTATAAGGTGAGGATGTCATTGCCATAGCCATTCTTTTATTTTGCTGCATCTGTTCTTGTACACAGCTGCTGCTTGTACAAATCCCTATTGTGGGGCAATCTGAAATGGTCTCTCTGAAGTTACATGGTTTTAAGGGGAAATAGATATGCTCTTTTACCAAGAGATGGTGCCAAAGCAGAAATAACAATTGCACTGAATGTTCTGGCGTTTCTCTACGGAAATACACAGGGTTAGGATCAGGGATTACAGCTTTAGTTTATTTTGGGCAGAATTCCAATTTTATTTATTTTTTATTTATTTGAGCAACAGGTATGATACACATGTCAAATACAGAAATATTATTATTATTTTTTTTAACAACATAAGTATCTGTGCTGCTCAAAGGGGGTAGGAAGAAGTTAGTAATAACTTATGAGGCAATCATTAGCAGCAGCAGAGAAAGGACATGAGGCCAACACGTTTAGATATGAGTGAAACCCAAATTCATTGATCATCCTATCCTTGGACCATTTGCCAGTAAAGGTCAAAAAAAGCCTTGACCATTCGGCTCATTATTTCATTATATCACTTCTCACATTAACTGATAATTATAATTATGTTGAGACCGCAGCTGCGCCTTACGAAATGTCATCGGTTTCAGGCCCAAATGTCTAGGTACTTTCCTCCGCTGTTGAAAAAAAAAAAAAAAGTCACCCAGATACGCACCACTAAGCGGCGCCCACTCCATCCCAGACTCCGACCCCGTTTGAAGGACACAAAGTTTCATGCTAAGCCGTCTTTGTTTTTCAGCTTCATCAGTCCGTCTCTAGAATTTGACGACTCTACTTGTCTACTACTCTAATTCGCCGGCTGAGTTTCCCCCGTGCTTCATTCAGTGTGAACATTTTGAGTTCAGCTCTCAAACTGCCTCCACGACAAACGAGCATCTATCGTTTCTGCCATTTTATGAACTATAAACTATTTATATTGGAAAAGAATGGGAAGCAAGAAGACATTGAGTAGAAGTCACCATGTCACCCTCTTCTTATGTCTCTTTAGCAACATGAGAGGGTATGCACATGATGTCATCACATTCCGCTGTGAGTGGCAACATTTGTTCGAGTGGCGCACTATTGAATTATGAAAGTTGTTTTCAGTTTGGGATGATTCTGTTTTGAGTGAAAATGATGTACGACGTGCATGCCCTCTCTATACATGCGTTTGCAATGACGTCGCGCACAGTTAAGGCCACCATTTTGAAGACCAAAGTGGAATTACGCTGTACTAGCAACATTATGGAACGATATCTCTACTCAGGAAGAAATTGAAAGGACAGCTGATCGAATATCCGTAAGCATTGCTCAAGAAGATAAGTGTAAAAAAGATTTACCAAAGACCTAAAGATCGAATGTTACAGTTTGTCGTGTCAACAGAGCCGCAGTCTGAGTCTGAGTTTAAGCTGCTCAAGATGTTAGCATTCTACCATGGTTAGCATTTAGCCTCAACACAATAAAACCATCTGTGGATCACATATGAACCCTCTGAGACAATAACAGCTCTGACCTTTGTCACATGTCGTATCCAAGGCTGGATTAGTTACAGCTGCAAGATTGTTAACGCGTACAAAGAGAAGAGAGCACATTACACCTGTGCTAAAGAATCAAATCCTGCTCCTCACATTTGAAGCCATAAAGGGTTTGGCTCCGCTTTATCTCCAAGACGTTATCGTTCCATATCGGCCAACCAGAGCACTCCGCTCTCAGAACTCAGGGCTACTAGTGATTCCTCGGGTCTCCAAAATCACTGTAGGAGGAAGAGCCTTTAGCTCCAAAATCACTGTAGGAGGAAGAGCCTTTAGCTACCAAGCTCCGGTTTTATGGAATAAACTCCCAGCTCACGTTAAAGAAGCAGACACAGTCCCTACATTTAAGACTAGGCTCAAAACGTACCTCTTCGAATTAGCTTATGATCAGGTCAGTTAGGTAAAGCTCTAACCCTCAGCCTGAAGTAAAGCTCTAACCCTCAGCCTGAAGTAAAGCTCTAACCCTCAGCCTGAAGTAAAGCTCTAACCCTCAGCCTGAAGTAAAGCTGCCTTAGGAGAAACTCTGCTGTGGGAAGTATGGTACACTGAGCGCTATCCTCTTACGGCAAACTTTGTCTTATTATGATACAATATTTATTTCATCTGTAGTCTGTTCATTACTATTCACATGGTGTCTCCTGTCCCACTCCCCCTCGGGAGTTCCTGTCTAGATCAAACGGAGGAACCCGGCTGAACGGAGGAACCCTGCCTACTGACAACAAGGACTGGACGGTCTGTGATCTTGGCCCGTCTGCTGAAGGGACCCTTCGGCCCTGGGTCTCTATAGCCTGTCCGTTCATGGGAGTGGATCTCTCCTTCTGTGGTTCTCCTCAAGGTTTCTCGTTTCTCCCACCGGGTTTTTGAGTTTTTCCTTGCCGTGCTGGAGAGTCTAAGGACGGGGGACACCCGAGCTGCTCGTCGCCACCCACTGCTGACGCTTATTTGGACATTATGTTTGCCTGGATATTAGATTCACCTGAACTTTACATTGTCTTATTTACTGCTCTGTTTTATTGCCTTAATGTTCCGTGCAGCCCTATGAGGCAACTCCTGTTGTGATATTGGGCTATAAAAAATTGATTGATTGATTGATGTTTGGAGTGTGGTTCAGGGCTTTCTCTCTGAGACGTTTGTACAACCTGTAGCTCAGAATCTGTAGCTAATGTCCACAAATGTTCTTTAGACAGTTTCTAAGCAGTGTTGGGGGTAACGCGCTACTTAGCAACACGTTAGAGTACTCAGATTACGTTTTCCGAGTAACGGGTTAGTTTTATCACCTGCAGGTAATAAAGTACTAGTTTCCTTTTCAAATCAGTAACGCGTTGGTTTGGTCCTGATCCCCCCCTCGTCTCCTTTCTGCCGCGGCTGCAGTGCTGCTCGCACATGCACACTGTGTCCAAAACGTCACATGGAGTTGGTAACATGGCAGAGTTTGCAGCGACCGCGTTCACATCGTGGATGTACTTACATTATTCGGATTTCACTGACAAAAAGGACAATACAGCGCTGGAGGCGAAGCTAAAGAGGAAAACCACCATGGAGCTAGCCGTGGCGCCTCCCAAACAACAACACTTAGCTTTTGGTAGCGTCGGTCCCCAATGTAAACAACAAACTCGTAGCTGGTTATGTGGTTGAGGAAAGCTGTACTATTAATCTAAATCAAGTTGAGTGTGTTTATTATTACCCATTCAATGCACTTTGTAATGCGTCAGAGCTCCTTTACAGACGTTCTTCCTGTTGAAAAACTGGCACAGTTTCTGACCGAGCCAAACTGTTTACATAAAGCGAATGAAGCTAAGCTTTTACGTCGACTATAGGCCTGTAGTCCATGCTCATGTGAGGCTACGTTGGCTTTGTGGAACGGAGCATTCTGCATCAGAAAAAAAGGATCGACAAATGAAGGATATAGATGTTTATTATTGGTAACACATGAGTACTCCAACGCTTTTTCTGCGACCTGCATCTGTGGTTTCTGTGTTCCACGTTGTTTTTCTGGATACTTTTGTACGTCTTTGCCAAGTTTTTGTGGAGGTTTGGTGGATTTGTTTACTTTGAGAGTCTAAAATGGTCCTGAAGAAAGCAGCTTTTTAAAGGTAAACAAAATGCTAGCTTATCAGCTAAACCCATTTGAGACCTACACATTTCTTCTTCTGAGACACTGAAGAGGCACCAAGAGCCCCCACAGCTGCAGCACAGTGGAGGCGTCACATGAGGAGCTACAGGAAACAAAAAAGACAAACGAGAGATGGTGAAAGACTGTTGTGAAGCGGAGGGAGGAAGAGGAAGGAGGAGGTGGAGCTTACCAGTGCAGGACACCACGCTCTGAAACAGGGACAAACCCAGGAGGCGCGGCACCATTTCAGAGGATCAGAGGAGACAGAGGGCAGCCAGCCAGGTTTCTTCCGAGTGCTACAGTTCCTCTGACCTCCAAGGTCATGCGGGTCAGGTTGACACAGTAGCAGCGCGGCTCAGCCGCAGCAGCTCAGGACTAACACCTGAACATTATTTCGTTGTACACTTGTACAATGCCAATAAAGCTCTTACTTACTTACTTTACCTTCATAATAAAGTAGCGCAGTAAAGTAACAAGCTACTTTTTCAAGGGAGTAACGCACTAACTAAACGAGTTACTTTTAAAAGTAACGTTACCAAACTCTGTTTATAAGAATGATGTAGAAGAGACTGTAAATAGTTATAATGCCACTGAGCTAAAGTGCAGTCACAATGTTCCACTTGCTGCATTTCACTTTGGGGGGAGTTTGGCATTTTTTTCATTCATACATCAATACAAACCATTTAAATGCATTT
The DNA here is from genome assembly GCA_021464625.1 of Proterorhinus semilunaris. Classification (NCBI taxonomy): domain Eukaryota; kingdom Metazoa; phylum Chordata; class Actinopteri; order Gobiiformes; family Gobiidae; genus Proterorhinus; species Proterorhinus semilunaris. Next base: position 34,035,308 of record CM038350.1, read on the forward strand.
GTAACTCGAGACACTTAAATTGTAATGACAAATATATTACCGTATTTTGTGTAAGTAATATGTGATATTTTTTAGTTACTGAAAAAAGTATTTTTGTAACTGGTTACTTTTGTATTTGCCTACATTATGCCTACAGACACTATACGGGAGCCACAACATAGGAATTATATAGATTTATTTTTCATGAAATTGACACTTCATTATCGTATGTACCACAAGCATAATCCCAACAACTCAAGCAAAAACGTGAAAGCCTCTCACATGCACTTTCACATAATCCCGTCTCTCGATTTTCTCAATATTGCACTGACCTCTACTTACAGTCAACAAAGCGCACCTTGATGTCTATTCATCCTCAGAACATCCATTATATTTTACGAGCGCGTTCCCAGGCCTTTATGAAGTCACCATATTGTTGTGCACAATAGCAGCTGGAGCAGGAATGCTGACTTTATGCCCCGTGGAACGATGAAATAATATCCACACGGGCCGCTGCGGGTTTCAGGACGTTCCCATGAAAGAGAGGTCCGAATATGAGAAGCATGTGTGTCAATAACAGAAGTGATGAGGTGAGCGTTCCTCCTGGCGTGGGACACTGATAAGCACCTGAGTGCTCCCTGAGAAGGAGAAAAAGGTTAGTAGAAAGGACAGGTCTTCGGGGGCCTATGTGGGACAAGCAGTTTGGAGACAATGGTGGACAAGGTATTTTAAGAGCTTTTAAATGCCCTGGTGAGAACATGTTCATATGGGTTTATCCACCTACAACGCTTCAAAACTTAAGCTTGATTATGCAAGCAATTTGTTTGTTTTTTGAACCAGCTCCAAAATTTAGAATAGAGCTCAATAGGGGCGCTCTATAGGTCAAAAATAAAATAAAATAGCGAAAGGAAAAAAAATTAGGACAGTGTAAAAATTCAAATGTGCAAGCTGTGAAAAACACGTGGACCTTTGTTTAATAATGACTGACAGAGAGAAACTTCCAAAACCTAATACAAAATGGTACAGCAGCTAATGCGCCATCCATGTTTTTCACAGGCTATGTTTGTAGACTCTATGAAATTATTCCGAGGTGCAAAGCCAAAAATGGAAGGAAAGAAGCAGGTACAAGATAACTATGGAGGTAGGCTAACGTGGATAATGTTATGCTATAACATCCGCTAATGCTATTGATGGGAAAAAAATATCACCTTTTACAACCAAGACACGGAGTGAAAAATGGCATCACGTATGCCGTGTTTCAGAGTTCTTCCCTCTCATCTGACAAATCACGGGCAAGAGGCATCAGCACGGCTCACATTGACAGGGCTGCCAACTTTTCACCAAACCTTGGAGTGAGACATAAGTCGGTCCTGAGCTTCGTGGCCTTTTTCATGGCGATAGTGTCTTGAATCGTATTTAATTATAACCCAAAAACAAGTGTATGATTTACATGGCTGAGCACATCAGGAGCTGCATAATGGCTCTGTCAGTGGGGGTTTGGTACCACCCCACATGGCCATCAGAACCGGTTTAAAGTGTGAGAGGGGAGTCCAAGGGGGGGATTTGGCAGTCCTCCCCCAAGAAGTTTTTAATAATTCAGATATGATTTCCTGCAATCTGGTGCATTTTAGATCATAAATAATCATTATAGCTGGTCTATTTACTGGTGTTAAAGAATGATATTTCTGGGCCCAGTTAGCCCCCTCATCGTGACGGCCCTGCCACATGGTACAATGACACAAAGCATTGTGCATAGTTGAGGGTCAGTCACATGCAGCTCAGAAACACGTTTAAAACATCCCCCGCACTTAAGTCAGTGATAAAGTTTGACTCGTGTTTCCTGTTATCACAATTTATTCGTTTATTTTAGTCCATTAAAAATATACATTTAAACTTACCCTGGCATCACTTTTCAAAACATTTATGTCAGGCATTGTTTGGCTTCTATTTGAGTGTTTCTAGTCATGTCCCTCCCGTTTCTCTGTGTCAGTCGTTCCAATTATTACCAACAAAAAGCAAGTGGCATCAACTTTAGAAAATCTGGAAAACATTTATTCCCTGTCTCCTGCAGTATGTTAGAGCATGTTTGATGATTAAACTTTGAAAATTATTATTCAATGTAATAACTATCAGAGGCACATAAAGAAAGATATATAAACTAAAAACCCATTGTAAAGTAGAAAAAGGCAATACATCTCTAACACAAAAATAAATCAATGTGTATTAAATCATCAGATGTGTATGTTGTTTTATGTCTGCATTGTAAAAATGACATTGGTTATAAATATTATAAATATAAAATGTATTGTAAGAGGACCCCCATGAAAAAGAGATAGTTCATCTCAATGGGGCTATCCTTGAAATAAATGAAACATTCAATCAAATTCAACATATTTTCTTACTTCATTCAAAAAATATTTTTGAATTACTTGCAAAGTTGTACTCAATTAACTGTTGAGTACATTGGCTACTCTAACCACCTCATAACTGTGGGCTATATGAAAATAACAGTCTTACCTTTAGAAGAGCCATTTACTCAGACTGGGGTTAATGATACTTGTTTCTCATCAGTTTTTTTTTTGCTTCTGCTGTGTTTGTCGTATAAAGGGTGTGATGTTTTCTGGCAGATGACAATCTCTTACATCTGTGATAATGGGGGGCCACGTTAGCGTAGCCTGCTTAGCACTACTTACATCGATCTGCAGTAAAGATGTCCACCTCCCTGTTTGAAGGCTTCTGCAGTCGCCCCACGTGCACAGCTCACAGTATGTTTATCCAACAGCTGTTTTATTGTATTGTAGTTTTGTAATACCGAGGGAAACGTGTCCCGTGTACCATGTGAAATAAACCGCTACCGGCCACACAGCCAATCACACGTGAGCTGCACACATCAGGGCGGGGCTCAGCGGTACAATGTCCAATCAGAGGCGAGAGATCGTTAGAAAGACAGACGGACCAGCCAATAGCGCAAGAGGAGCTCTCTCACACACACACGCACACACACACACACACACAAGCGCTAGGGGAGCCGCCGACAGACACACAGACAAAAAGAAGCGTCTGCAAAAAGTGAGGGATATTTTTTGTTTGAGCGTGTAATATGAGGCGTGTGGCGTGAGAGCGTGAGAAGCCACTCAAATGCGTGTGTCACACGGTGAGAGCGTGAGCGTTGGCAGCCCTGCATTGACCCCGGTGAGGAAGACGGATCGGCCTGGCACGTTAGCGCCAAATCGAAATGAAACAAATCAAGGGTAGACGGGCAGCGTGAGGGCAGTGCAAGCGGAAAACCCGCAAAATTTACAATGACGTATGCCAAAAAAAATGCGGGTTGCGTGGGCAAACTCAAAGGTCACGCACAGACGAACCTCATTCAGACAGATATGGCAAAGCTTAAGCTGAGCATGGAAGCAGGAGGATCCCATACCGACGTATTTGTATGCCAGGACCAGCAGAACATTATATACTTTACAACTACAAAATGATTGTGAATGCTATTGACAAATACTGTACAATAATGAGAGCTATATGACAGCTTGAAGTTTATCGGAAGGAAAAATGGTTACAAAGTCTTTCATGCCCCTGTACTAAATGTGCAATGGTTTTATTATGAAAATGGAGAAAAAACAAAATTACCATAAACTACCAAATCTTCCGTGAACAACAAACAACTTACAATAACGCAGTAAGAAACACAAGAAACAACTACTTCTCAAAAATGATCAACAATAATAAAAACAATCCCAAGGTACTCTTCTCTACAATAGAACATCTAATCAATCCTGATTTTAACAAGACCAACTTTACTCCAAGTGACTCCCTTTGTGAGGCGTTTGCAGACCAGGGGAAAGATAGACACTATCAGATGTAATATTGTATCTACTCAAAATAACACGGTTTTAAATACATCTGGTTGTCTACTTGTTCCAGCGGAAACACTGCACAGTTTTGTCCAGGTTAATGCTGAGATGATAAAGTTTTCTCCTCAGTGAGGCCCACCACATGTCCTTTAGACCCGGTCTCAACCCCGTTTTTTAAAACGTTTTATGGATTTCTTAGAGACGAGCTTTTAAACATGATGAATTGCTCTCTTCAGACGGGGGTCTTCCCTGCTGCCTTTAAGGGGGCGGTGGTGAGGCCTCTGCTGAAGAAGAGCAATTTGGACTGTAATGATTTTAACAACATTAGACCGGTATCCAACTTACCATTTTTAAGCAAAATCTTAAAAACCCAACTTAGCGACTTTATAAATGCACATAACGTCCTTAAGAAATTTCAGTCTGGCTTTAGGGTAAACCACAGCACCGAGACGGCCCTTTTAAAGATTTTAAACGATTTTAGATTAAATTATGATTCCAAAAGGCTGACAGTGTTGGTTCTACTGGATCTGAGCGCTGCCTTTGATACAGTCGACCATACTATTCTTTTAACTGGTTTAAAACACATCGGCCTCTCTGGTGCTGTTCACAAATGGTTTACATCCTACCTCACAGACAGGACATTCATGGTAAGTGTGGATACCTGCTCCTCTAAGATCCATAACATTACATGTGGTGTGCCCCAGGGTTCGATTTTAGGCCCAGTGCTTTTTAACCTGTATATGCTCCCTCTTGGTGATGTCATCAGGAGACATGGAGTCAACTTTCATAGTTACGCTGACGATACACAGTTGTACATCTCCATGTCTCCTGAGGACACCAGGCCAATGGATGCACTTTTTAACTGCATTTTAGATCAAATCCTGGATGGCAGAAAACTTTCTCCAGCTTAACCAGGACAAAACTGAAGTTTTAGTCATCGGTCCTGAGGCCCAGAGAGAGAAACTTTTACCCAAACTACAGTCATTGTCTTTTAATCCTTCCTCACAGGTGAAGAACCTGGGTGTGATTTTTGACTCTGAGCTGACTTTAATTCCACACATTAAGAATATCACAAAGATAGGTTTTTACATCTAAAGAACATAGCCCCCGCCCCATTCTCTCTCGGGCCAAAATGTGTTACATTTTGTATGAAAAGCGCTCTATAAATAAAGTTTGATTTGATTTGATTATTATGATTCTGATGCCGAATAACTGGGTCTAGAACCGTCGTGCAGATCAAAACAGTCCAAAGCGGTTCAGAATTCAGCCATGACTAATCCCTCAACTATTCCAGATTCCTCCCAGCGGCCAATGAACTGAATGTTTTCGTTTTCTCGGGAGCTCCTCCTCTTCCCGGCACACGGCTCGGATTGCACTGACTGTGGGAACCATGAGGGCCGCGCTAAAGAGGCACATACCACACTGTTTTTTTCCCAAGGAATATTCCCCTATTCAACCACACACACACATAAACATGCTTGGTCAAACGCAGAGGCGGGTAGTTCAACATGGGAAGTTGCTTTGCCCCTTCATGCATGGAGTGTGTATGTTCTCCTTATGCCTCAAAGGGGATTCTGGTTTCTCACTTTATCATAACATGACAAAATGCATTATTATCCTTAATCGTGTCCATGTGTTGTGATTCTTTACCCGAGCGTCTTCCCAGCACTCCTTCATGTATGCATTTAAATGTGCCGTGATCCCGGATGTTTTTGCGACGCTGGAGCAGAAACGACTCACGCTTTGAGCTGCAGTTTGTTTGTGCGGCTGCTGATGGACTTTGATCACCTCCACGGGCTCCTTAAGAGGATCCTTAAAGCCACGAGGTTTTGTTAATGCTCCACGGATCCTTCCCCATGTGTAAACACTGAGGCACTGCAACACCTTTGTTTGCAGTGATCAGCTGATTGGAAAGTGTTTTCAAGCCAAGTTTTTGACAGACTCTCAGCGATAGTTCATTCTAAACCAGTGGGGTGGGACCGCAGAACTGTTTTCAGTGGGTCGCGAGCCTAACATTCCTTTTAATATTTATGTACAGAAAAAGTATAGAATTACTCCCTTAGTCTGTTAAAAATGAATATTAGCCGGTTGTTTTTTTTATCATGATTTCGGCGCTTTTTTTTGTGGCTTATACAACGTATATTGAATGTTTATTCAACAACAATATTTGAGGAAAAGGCAATATTTGATTTTATATTTTACAAGTCTAAGTTGTGTTTGGGTTGTGGCCTGTCATCCCAGGGTCATTGTGGGTCCCGATGCCATACCAGTTGAGAACCACTGTTCTAAACAATAGAGAAGCTTATGGACAAGAAATGTGCAAAATCAACCACCCGGTCTTGCATTTCGATGTAAAGTAAGTAATAATATATATTATTTTTTATAAAGTCCCTCCTTCCCGGGTCTCTGCAACTAATCAGAGTCTAGTATCCTCCCACGTTGACCAACGAGACGAGCTTTTCCTGTGAACCAGCCTGTCAGGTCCAATCAGGAGGGGAAGGGGGAGGAGCTTGATCGTTTACTTTTGCGAGTGGCTTACCGGTCCAAGAGGGGAGGAATTTGATTTTACTTACACTTTGCAAACTTATAGACTTATCACTTTAAAAGAATCTCAAAAGGAACAGGAAACCGTTTTTACATACTGAGATATGTTCTTACCTGAGCTAAAGGTCCGCACACACTACATGGTTTTTATGCCCGATTTTGATACAGTTCTCAGTCGCGCCGAGTCTTCCCAAATTGTGTCTAGTCGAAGGCAGTCACAGAGAGTCGTGTCTCGTAGTGTGGGGGGGTCACGACTGGACTCGTGTTCGAATCGTGTCGTGTGGGCAGCAGTCAGACGCGACTGGACTACAGTCGCAGGAAATCAAACATGTTTGATTTTTAAGCCCGATTTTGGACGCACAGGAGAAACGTGGGTGATTTTACCGTCTCCAAAGTGAACACACAGAAAACAGCGGCCAATGACAGAGTGAAATAAAGACAGAAAAACACACCACATTTTAATTTCTCCATCAAAACAGCGGCACAAACAGCTCATGTCATGGCCACAGCCCCACACGAAAAGGCACAACTTTATATCACCAAATGTTCACGAGAACCACCTTTTCAAGCTACATTTCAACCACGAACAGAGTTTAGCGGCACTTACTGAGTTTGGAGACGGACTGTTCAGCTTCACCTCGCCGCTAGCGGCTCGTCTCTCTCCGCTTTCTCCGCTCGCGTCTCTCCGCTTTCTCCATCTTGGAGCAGAGGCCCGTCTCCTTTTCTTATTAAATACACTGAAATACATCCCGCTTCTTCGTGTCGCCGACTTTTAAGTAAGTAAGTAAGTGCTTTATTGTCATTGTACATGTGTACAACAAAGTAGTGTTCAGGTGTTAGTCCTGAGCTGCTGCGGCTGAGCCGCGCTGCCACTGTGTGTCAACCTGACCCGCATGACCTTGGAGGTCGGGGAAACTGTAGCACTCGGAAGAAACCTGCCCTCTGTCTCCTCTAATCCTCTGAAATAGTGCCGCGCCTCCTGGGTTTGTCCCTGTTCCAGAGCATGGTGTTCTGCACTGGTCAGCTCCACCTCCTCCTTCCTTTTCCTCCCTCCGCTTCACAACAGTCTTTCACCATCTCTCGTTTGTCCTGTTTTGTTTCCTGTTGCACCTCTTGTGACGCCTCGACTGTGCTGCAGCTGTGGGGGCTCTTCAGTGTCTCAGAAGAAGAAATGTTTAGATCTCAAATGGGTTTAGCTGAAAAGCTAGCATTGTGTTTACCTTTAAAAAGCTGCTTTCTTCAGGACCATTTTAGACTCTCAAAGTAAACAAATCCACCAAACTTCCAATTTATCTCCATTTGACAGAACTAACGCCAAGTTGAAGGCTTCGTAGCAGTAGGAGCCTTGCACTGCGATGTTATGACACTGTTGACACCGCTGACCAAACTGGGACATGCACATGTTTTTGCACGATCATAAACACGGCCTATCTTTGCGGATTTGGGGTCAGTTTTTGAAGGAGAAATTAAGTGGTAGAGACAGACGTGCTGTGTATCAAACATCAGCTGTTTGTCTGAATCGTGTAGTGTGTTCGCTCTGACGATTCTCAGTCGTTAAGTGTGAACCCCCAGACGTTCTATAATCGCACTGAATCCAGTCGTGTAGTGTGGACCCCCCATTCTATATACCTATATATCTATGTGTGCGGACCTTTAGACGAGATGATACGTACCTGTCTGTTTTTTGTGCGTGCCCGTGGAAGAGCATGGTCGCTTCTAACTTCACCCCGTTTGGAGCTATAGGAATATGCTGGTAGAGGCCAAATGCTAACAACATCTTTGGTCTTTTTTGCGTGACTCAGCACGCGCACAAAGACCAGACAGGTACACGTCAACTCGTCTAAGCTCAGGTAAGAACATATCTCAGTGTGGAAAAACGGTGGCCTGTTCCTTTAAACTGTCCAACACCCCCTCACACACTCTATTATTTGGTTTATGAGTGGAGGCAGTGTCTTTTCACTAACGTCTACATTTACAGTTCACTAAAAGGAGACAAAAACTAATCTCATTCCACGAGCAGGATAGGCTTTATTACAACTGATTTGCATAATATAATTTCTCAGAATCGCCTTGAGGGGGCAGACGTTCTATGCCGGAGGGAAGATTTTTTTCTCGAGTAGTGATAGTACTGAACTGTGTAAAACAAAAACAAAAAAAGTCTGATTTATGGTCCAGCAGTGACTTAAATGATGAGAAACAAAACATGGAATGATGTGAAAATTGTCATATTGTCAAAGGAAATAACATAAAAGCATATTAAAATAAATCATTATAAAGAATTAAGGAAACAAAACACAAAATACATCTATTTTATGCGTCAAAATGAAAATGTGTCGCTTAAAGATTTACTCATATTATCATGAGTAATTTTTTTTTTACTCAGGTCAGAGTACTTCATTTTAATATTACTCAAGTAGAAAGTGCTGTATAAAAAAACATACTGCAAACGTACAGTCGCTTACAGTAAGGAATGTACTTGAGTAAATGTAACAAAGTGCTACCCACCTCTGTCCCTGGCCTAGTTGCTACGGTGACCAACCGTCTGCTGATACTGATACCATCTGATCTCAGTATCAGTATTGGTTTGAGCAGAGCACATTTTCTCCAGTTTGGCTTTACCCAAGTCTAAAAGCTTCTTGAAAAAAAGCGACCAAAGTGAGAATGAAAACATATATTTAGAAAAAAGCGACGACAGAGGGACAAAAATGTGACAAAGATGCAACAAAAAAGTGTCAAAAATAATAATAAAAAAAAAACTCAAACGCAGCAACAACACAAGGCAAAATATCAATTTATATGAGTTTTGTAGGTCTTAGCTTTCAAATGAGACGTTTTGGGTAATGCCGAAGTGGAGAAAATGCGCTCGTTGAAGACGGGGGTTAAGAGTTCAAACAGATTAGAGGAAAACTTTATTACTTGCAGCAAAACTACCGCCTTCCGACATACCTCCAGATTTTGAGCGAGGGTTTTGGTCAATATCTATCAGGAGGTGTCTTAGCCGACTGTGCATGCTACAGGCTGACAGGCGCATGGGGCGGACATGCTAACTGGATGCAAAACTAGCTGCTTTGTATGCTGCGCGGCAGGTTCCATGTTATTGACAATGCAAAGAGAAAAACCTCCGCCGACTAATCCATTCTGTTTGAACTGCTGTGTATATCCCACGGCCCTTTGTGGACCGATTCTGCAAGCACGCCTCTTTCCTGTGTACCCAAAACAAAAGCCCCAAACTGGAAAAACCAAAATGCGAAACAGGTTGGATCTTGCGCTACAACAACAGCAGTCTATTAGCAACTGCCCCGACCATTCACCCCGCTTCCTCTCGCATCAGACACAAAGTGTTTTCCGAAAGCAGCTGTATTGAAATGAGAGCACAAGGGCGATTACTGTAAATATCCACTGCAACACACGAGCCAGAGATGCTTTATCAGCGGGGAATACAATCAGGAACACACCCACGGAGGTTACATTAGAGCAGGAGTGGCCAACCCGCGGCTCTCGGGCCGCATGCGGCCCTTGGCCAATCAGAGTGCGGCTCTTTGCATGATTAGATATTTTTAACACAATGCGGCTCTTTGCAAAAGAATTGGTATATGTTGCCCATAAACTAACAGTCTTTAAGAATCTTGACCAAAAATCCAACCATAGTCCTACAGACCCTGTTTTCCATCTCTACGCATGAACGAGAGTCTGTCTCTCTTCTTTCCGAGGCGGCGTGTAAAAGGTGCCCGTGCAGCAGCCTCGCTCAAAGCGGGGATGTAGGGGAGGTTAAACAACAGTCAGGCAGATCGTGGCACTGGGATCAGCTTCCGTGCTTTTCAAGTTTCTGATTAGCCTACTCTTTATTTGATGAAAGTTGGCCTCATATTCACAGAAAAAGATCATAATTAGTAAATAGAAAAAAGCGGAGCTCTAATGGAGCGTATGATGCGAAGCGCGACGTCGTAACGCGGAAATACGCAAATTCATTGACTTTTCTGTCACATGTTGTAACTGTAACAAATGCAACATAAAACATAATCTCAGACGTCCTCCAGAGGCTCCTGATTTAAGTTTATGAACTTTGTGCAGCCTAAAGTTCGTTCTCTGCACAGTCCCGTCAGGACCAGGCTGCATGCACTGAGCGCACAGGCCAGGGGCGAACCAGAGGAGGGGGCTCAGTGGGCAGGGCCCCACACACAAATATACACCAGCATTGAAAAAAACAAAACAAGCAACAAAAAAAACTATTCGAAATAATAATATTGTTAATAAATAGATCAAATGTTGTCCCAGTCAGAACAGAATAGCAGAAAATGTCAGTTTATTTAATATACATTTATTTCAATCTAGGTGAGGAGTAAAACTACCACAATTATTGAAAAGAAAAGAAAAAGGCCAGACATAAAGTTATTGTTTATTATGATTAAATATAACAGTTTCATTACATTTAATCATATTAAACTACCACACTCGGATTTCGCGAATGGTCGGTGCCTTTGTGGCCCTTCACAGGATCAAGGTTGAACATTTCGGCCCTTGGCCTCTGACCGGTTGGCCACCCCTGCATTAGAGCGTCGGGATGGGGCGAGCCCGGCAGTGTTTTCTTTCGAGTCGGCTCAAGCTACAGGCTGCAGGTTTTCAGAGATATAGGCAGAGGGTCCTCTTCACAGTGTTTGGTCTTTGGCTTTATCTCTTTGGCCTTTTGAAGATAGAACCGTGTAGCGGTGATTGTCTTAAAGCACTCTTTTTGTTTTGTTTTTCTCATAAAAAATGAATTGTGTAACAGGGGAATGTTTCAGTGGATGAAATAACAATATTAAAGGGCCTAACTTCTATGCAAACTATCCCCGCACAAACACAGGAGTCGGCCGACGTCTTTTTGTAGGTTTTGCTATCTATACGCCTCCCAATGTTTAATCGGATGCTGCTAAAAGTGTGTCTGAGCATTTCAATTGAAAACAAGGTGTTCTCCTCGCAGCCGCACAATGAAAAATGTATGGAAATTGCTTATGGCACATATTTGCAAATGCAAATATTTATGGAGGCCCTCACATCTCAAATGGGGAGTTTATGTTAAACAGGAAAATGGGTTGTCTAAGGAATGTTTGCATTGCTGATAAGGTGACTGAGTGGTTAAAAGGCCTATCTCACCGGAGAGAGTTGCGGAGACGTTGCAGATATCTCACTGGCCTGGAGACTAGTTGGAGACAAGAGTCGCCGCTGGCCACGGAGATGTCTCAGATACGTCCCCGAGCAATAAGGCGAGTCTCAGGTAGTCTCGGTTCGTTTTCAGCGGAGTCTCTGCATGGTCTCTGAGAGGTCTCAAAGGGGCCTAAGTGGTCTCAAGCAGCACTGGCAATGTTGCAAGCACTATTTGTTGTCTTCAACCTGTGAGACGTGTATGTGACGTCCCTGCAATGTCTCCGAGACCTGCCAGATCTGTCTGCTACCAAAGAGGTCTCAAAGAGGTATATGGAGTCTCTTTGAGATCTCCTTGGTATCTGACAGGTTCTGAGACATTGTACGGACATCACAGAAACATCTCACAGGTTGAGGACAACAAATAGTGTTAGCAACACAACTGCTTGTGACCATGTAGACAACTCGGAGACCACATTGAGACTTGAAAAAGTCTCCGTCTCTTGCTAAGCTTAATCCTTTTACCGCAGAGTAAAAACACTCGTCGTCATAGCCTCACCACAGGCACCAGTGTTTGTTTTTTTTCTATTTCTTTTATTTTCTCTTTATTCAAACACCTGCATAATGAAGGGGGGCAAAAGGAAGGGGTGGGAGCTCACTTGGGGGATCCTGAAGTAAAATGACTGGATATTTTAGTTTAGGTCAATATTGCATTTAGGGCTGAACAATTTCGGAAAATAATCTAATTGCGATTTTTTTCTTCAATATTGCGATTGCGATTAAATCTTCTCATGTATTTTTCACCTAACACAAGCAATAAATCAGTCTGTTCCATAATAAACCATATTAGATTAATTTGAAGTGAAAATTGCAACAATAAAGCAAACAAAATTGTTGCTTGACCTATTCAAAATGTGTGAACATGTGGACTGCACTTCTTAAAAACTGTCTGAACTTAACTGTACAGTCTATAAATAAGAGAGAGCATATGCGGTAGATGCAAAGGTAAATAAAGGCACATGGTCTCCGCGGATACTTATGGTGAACCATCATTATGCTTTTGAGATAAGTTATTTATCCACAACATTCCCAAACATAAGCCTCCTATAAACTGAGCCACAAACAACTCTTTACTCTTTACAAGCAGCACAGGCTCATCTACACTCAACAAAAATATAAACGCAACACTTTTGTTTCTGCTCCCATTTTTCATGAGATGGACTTAAAGATCTAAAATTCATTCCAGATACACAATATTACCATTTCTCTCAAACATTATCCACAAATCAGTCCAAATGTGTGATAGTGAGCACTTCTGCTTTGCTGAGATAATCCATCCCACCTCACAGGTGTGCCACATCAAGATGCCGATCCGACATCATGATTAGTGCACAGGTGTACCTTATACTGCCCACAATAAAAGGTCACCCTGAAATGTGCAGTTTTTTGCTTTATTGGGGGTCTGGGGACTCAGAACCAGTCAGTATCTGGTGTGACCACCATTTGCCTCATGCAGTGCAACACATCTTCTTCGCATAGAGTTTATCAGATTTTTTTATATTTTTGTTGAGTGTATATCTCTGTGGAGGCAGAGGCGTGAATCCGGAGGTGAGGTAGTTTCTGTGATCATCAGAGCGTGTAGTAGCAGCGAGAGAATGGTGTGATTAGCACTGCGGCTAACCCGCATTCCCCAAATTTTCAGCTTCTCAAGGTAAAGGATCCGGGAAATATTTAAGAGGATCCGGCAACGATTTGATCTGATATAATGGTGTTTAATGAGAGTGTTCCGGCAAATGTTTTGGCCAGTTCCCCGAATCCATCACATCAGACCAAAAGTGTTCCTGAAACTACTGATTTACAAATTAAGCGCTGCGGCTAAGGCAATGCCAACGGAGAAGAAAGCAATAGTCCTTCGCGGTGGCAGCATGATAAACGCTGATATTTTTTTACTGTACATCCACAATCTACCGCGCACCTCAACTAGACTGAGACGTAAACAAAAGCACGCGGTGATAGATAAACTAGAGATTACAGTACTACCAAATTCCTCCCTGATTGATACATGCTAATAACGTGTAGTTCTTCGTGCATATGGCAGTGACAGGCCGCTCAGACCGCCCTCGGTTCCGTGATGCTTGTTGACATACGGAGAGAGAGGCCTGTCACCAGCAGCATGTACACTGTACATGCTGCTGGTGACAGGCCTCTCTTGTGACTTTCCCTTCTGTGCAAATTGACTCTAGGGAACAAACAACTCGGGCTGATGGACCACGTGGACCAGAGGGCGACTGACTTCCCTGGAATTAAAAGGCCAAACAAGCACGGTGTTTCTCAATCTGTACGAGTGCAACAGTCCATGACACATTTCAGCTGAAACACTGTAACAAAGCTCACACTGGATGATTGGGATGATGAGATATTTCCTTCTTTTAGCTATGTTTTGGTAAACGAATGCGCAAAGACAACAGAACACTAAAGTTACCCAAGTTACCAAAAGTTAACAATGGATCTCCTGCCTAGTCAGACTAGAACTGTATTTCCAAAACCCTGTCGCTGTCAGACTGCTAAAAGGAACAACACAACATGTCGTACAAACCTATCGTTACTTATAATGGACTACTGCCATTGTTTAGCAACGATACACAATGATGCACTACTAGTCCAACAAAAATGACAGGAGAGCTAACTCTAGCGGCTGGATCGGCCCTGATCATGTGTGATGGGCCATGAGACAGCTACAGCTTGCTGCGATCAATTATATGAAAATAAGAAATAAGCACCAATAAAGTAAAAAAAAAAAAGGGTGCAAAATGAAACGCCTTTAAAATGGTGTTGTGCCTGTTGAATTTTACATTTTTCATCAGCAAAGAGCCGTGGTCTGGTGTAGCCTGCCTGACGTAGCATAGTTTCAACGTTAGCCGCGAGCCATCGCACTGACATCGCAATTGACTCCCAAATAGCCGTTTGGTCTCAATCAGCTTGTCTTCAGTCTTCAATGGAAATTTGTTCAAGAATTTCTTGAACTTCTTCTTGATCAAAGAGGAGAGCTCTAGAGCCCTGATTATCCCGCCTCTGCATGATTCTTCTGTCTCAACCATGTCCTCAGTGGCATTTGATAAATTCATGCCTGTCAGTTTTACTTTTCTCAAAGAAATTGTTGTTAGCATGACGCCTTCTGGATCACCAAATGATCCCATACCGCCTCTTTTCTAAAAAGGGTCTTTTCTATTGTGGCTCAAAATGTATTTGAAGTTGTAGCCTTAAAACTGGAATCGTTCCGAAGAGTTTTAAAGTTGCTGTGGTGCAGCCTACTCAAAAATCCTGGCTTAGACACATCCGACATGTGAAATTTAAGATCTTTGAAACTTTGATTTCAAAAGTTTTACAAAAAAACATGCGTATTATCAGTTGAAAGAGTTTTGGACAAACATGATTTCCATTAAGTTTTCCAATCTGGATTGAAATCCTGAAGACTGCTCTACTGAGAGTTTTTAACAACATACTTACAGCTGCTGACAGTGGCCACAGTGTCATCCTGGTTCTGCTAGATTTCACTGCAACTTTTGACACAGTGGACCACCAGATACTCGGCATTTGAGGCAGTGCTTTGGAATTGAGATCCTACCTCACAAAAATAAAATGTTGTGTCCATGTGGGGTCCACTCAGTCCCCTGTCGCCCCTCACGTTTGGAGTACCCCAGGGCTCCAGTCTTGGGCCCCTCCTTTTTCATTGTATCTTCTTCCTTTGGGCTCCTTTTTGACGTTTCTTTTCACCTCCAAGCAGATCAATCAATCAAACTATTTATAAAGCGCTTTTCATACCGAAAGGTATAGCAAAGTGCTTTACAGAATACAACATTTAAAACAATACCCCCCTCATCATACATCCATATATATATATATATATATATATATACACACATACACATATATACATATACACATATATACATATTTGTCTGACCCGTCACCTAGGACCTGTTTGCCATGGGAGACCCTACCAGGGGCACGAAGCCCCCGACAACATAGCCCCCAGGATCATTCGGGCGCTCAAACCCCTCCACTACGTTAAGGTGGCGGTTCCAGGGGGCGTATATATATATATGTATGTACACATATATATATATATATATATATATATATATATACACACATATATATACACACACATATATATACACACACACATAATATACAATATATAATTAGGATTAAATAAATAGATGTCAGTTAAAAGCTAAAAAGGTGGGTCTTGAGCCTGCTCTTAAAAATATGAACGTTCTCTGTGGTCCTGAGCTCCTGCCAGAGGAGCGAAGGGGCCGTGAAGGTTCATAAGGTAAAAACAGTTCCGAAAGATAAGAAGGACCAAGACCATTAAGACATTTAAAAAAACATTAAAAGAACTTTAAAATCGATGATTTTGATACGCACATTTACATGCCACTGATTTGGGCGCCTTGACCAATGTTAAGCCTGTCGTAACCAACCTAGGTGTGAGACTGGACAGTCATCTTCAACTCAATCCCCAGATTAGCTCAGTCAAAACAACCCTCTTCCAAATTCGTCAACTGGCTAAAGTAAAACCTGTTTTGTCACGGCAGCTCTTCGAGACTTTAATTCATGTTTTTGTGACTAACCGTCTCGATTACTGTAATGCACTGTATGTTGGGCTGAATCAGACCTCCCTCGCGCCCAACTACAGCTGATACAAAACGCTGACGCTCGACTCTTGACGGGGAGCACATACAGTATCTCTTATTTTAAAATCCTTGCATTGGCTGCTGGTCCATTTCCGTATTGAGTTTAAAATTCTGTTATTTGTTTTTAAATGCCTTCATGGACTTGCAGAGCTGTGGGAAGATATTTTAGTTAAGGGGTGCTGAGGGACATAATATACCCAAGAAACACTTTGTGTGCATATTTCAGATTTATTAATATCGTCTGCAGTTTGCAAACTATCCACCAGGGGGTACTGCAGCACCCTCAGCATCTTGGGTTCCTACGGCCTTGTGGGCTTGCGCCACAGTACTTGACTGACCTGCTGCAGCCCTACACGCCTGCATGCTCCCTCAGATCTGCAGATCTCTCTCTGCTTGTGGTCCCAAAGACAAACAGGAAACAGAGAGGAGACCGCATATTTTCTATTGTGGGTCTAAAATTATGGAATTGACTGCCCTGCTTTTGATTGTTATTGACATGTGACTTTGTAACAATTGTGTCATTGCCTTTGTATCTGTTTATGTCTACTGTGACTTTAAAAAAAAAAATCTGTACCTCTTATGCCCTTGCAGTTACTGTTTTCTTGCTGTGTGTGTACTGCACTTTGGTCAACAGTGCAATATAGATAAAGTTGTATTGGATTAGCAAGCAAAGTTAGCTCACAAACGTACATGTAAACACAGTGAATAACATAATTATGTTCTACAATTTTACACCCCATTATTATATAGGGCACTGTTTTTTGTTTTTCATTCTAACCAACTACAGTGCCTTGCGAAAGTAATAATACACCTTGAACTTATGCACATTTTGTCATGTTTACAACCCTAAACATAAATAATTTATTTTGAATGTGTTACTGAAAGTTCACACACAAGTAACAGACAACTGTGAAGTGAAAGCACAGCTGGTATTTTTCAAAAAATAGAAACGTGAAAAGTGGGGCGTGCATAAGTATTCATACAGCATTTTCTGAGTGCATTAAATTGCCTTTATAACATTCCTAATGACTGCAGAAAGTTCACACCTTGCCCTAACCATTAAATAGAGGCCACCTGTGTGTAATCTACTCTCAGTATTATTCCAGCTGTTCTGTGAGAACCTCAGAGCAGAGTGTATTAGTCACTAAACAACATCATGAAGGCCAAGGAGCTCACCAGAGAGGTCAGGGATAAAGCTGTGGAGAGGTTTAAAGCAGATTTGAACATCTCACGGAGCACTGTTCAATCCATCATTCTGAAATGGAAAGAGTATAGCACCACTGCAAACTTACCAAGACACGGCCGTCCACCTAAACTAACAGACCGAACAAGGAGAGCACTGGTCAGAATTGCAACCAAGTGCCCCAAGATAACTCTGGAGGAGCTGCGACGTACTGCCGCTGAGCTGGGGGAATCTGTACATGGGACAACTATAAGTCGTACTCTACACAAATCTGACCTTCATGGACGAGTGGCAAGAAGAAAGCCATTATTAAAAGGAGGCCATAAGAAATCCCATTTGAAGTTGGCTAGAAGTCATACGGAACCATGTGGAAGAAGGTGCCATGTGGAAGAAGGTGCTTTGGTCAGATGAGACAAACATTTAACTTTATGGCCCAAATGCTAAACGTTATGTATGGAGCAAACCTAACACTGCTCATCGTCCTGAGTGCACCATCCCCAGTGTCAAATATGGTGGGGGGAGCATCATGCTATGGGGCTGCTTTTCCTCAGCGGGGACTGGGAAGATTGTAAGAATAGTTGGGAAGATGGATGGAGCCAAATACAGAGACATTTTGGAGGAAAACCTGCTGGAGTCAGCAAGAGAATTGAGGCTGGGGCGGAGATTCACCTTCCAGCAGGACAATGACCCTAAACACAAAGCTACATCTACAATGGAATGGTTTAAAAACAAACATATTAATGTGTTAGAATGGCCCAGTCAAAGTCCTGACCTAAATCCTATTGAACATCTGTGGAAAGACCTGAAAACTGCTGTTCACAAACGCTCTCCTTCTAATGTGACAGAGCTTGAGTTGTTTTGTAAAGAGGAATGGGCTAAAATGTCAGTCTCTAGATGTGCAAACCTTGTAGAGTCAAACCCCAGAAGACTTGCTGCTGTTATTGCAGAAAAAGGGGGTTCCACAAAGTATTAAGTCTGTATGCTGTATGAATACTTGTGCACGCCCCACTTTTCTGTTTTCTATTTTTTCAAAAATAACAGAATCATGTATCATTTTGCTTTCACTTCACAGTTGTCTGTTACTTGTGTGTGAACCTTCAGTGAAAAAATTCAAAATAAAATCTTTACATTTAGGGTTGTAAACATGACAAAATGTGCAAACGTTCAAGATGTATTAGTACTTTCGCAAGGCACTGTAACAGCTCTTCACTAGGGCCGTTTTTTGTTTTTTTGAGTCGACGCCTCCTCCTTGTTATGACAAGTTTCACTCATTAAACACAGGACTTAAACACCAGCCTTGAGTTGAGTGACTGAGAACTTACATAAACATCCACACAAAGGTTGACATAAACAGGCCTTAGATGTATACTTTTCACTTCATTATACTTTCCACCACTCTTGTCATCCACCCGAAATGAAACGTTGTCGTGAAACTCTGAAACTTGCTCTGAAACCCGTGGGCATTCCTTTTGTGCAACGTGAAACCCGTGCGCTGCCTCTTTAAGACCGCGTGGGCGTCTGAAGAATGCTGGGGAACTGCCGCAGTCACCTTTCCCTTTGCACCAGGCGACTTCACGCCATAATCCCCGCCGATGTGCGTGGGCCGTGTCAGGAAATGTTCACAAAGTCTTTCACATAAACGGAAAAAAAAATCTAACACATTTTCACTCTGGGGTTTGTGACAGATGCATAATTGAAACTTCGCAGAGCAGGGGAATGACGCCCGTCTGGACAGGCTTAGAAACACAGCATCTGTAGCCTCTGGCACGATAATGAGATGTACTGTATGTCGTCCAACCCACACGCTGTGAAATAATGTCTCAATCTGGAACGCTCTGCTTGAACTGTGCGCTTTGACTTATTTCATTTGAACTTGGGCCTTGAATCTCTCGTGTGTTTCAATTTTTTTGCATGAAGAAAGTTTGATGAAATGTGTAGAAACCCTAAACAAACCCTGAAGGCCGGATTTGTCTCGAGTAGTGAGGGGGAAATTTGGGTAAAAAAAGTCATTTGGGCAAAGTGAGTCTTCAAATCATCCCTAACCAATCGTGAACCAGCTAGTTGTTGTTGTTTTTTACCCTGCAGAGACAGTACTGTGCTCCCTGAAAGTCGCGAAACGTGATTGTAAACTCATCCTTGTTAGGAAAGTTAACGTTTTACAAGCCGGACCGAGCGGCTCTTTTGAACGGCTCTTTAAAGTTTTTACATACCGACATAATAGCAGATGGTGTTGAGTGTAAAAATACAGTAAGGTTAAAGCATTGAATAATAAAAACTTGAAGGAATAAAAATCAACCTCTGTGTAGAAACTGTGTGAGGTTTCATGAATCAGAGCACTGCAATAACATTAAAATACCCAAACACCAGATCTCTTCTGTTGTTTTTTAAATATATTGTAAACTTATCTTTCATCATTCTTGTATGAAAAGCGCTCTCAAAGCAATGTTTGAGTGATTTGCTTTATTGATTGATATATACTTTTATTTTCAATAGTTTATTGCTTATTATTTATCATTAGCAAAAAACAACAATGGCAATAAAAACGATTCATACTCATACTGTATATAATATATCACTGTTTTTGATTTGAACATTAACATTATTTTTAACATAAAAGTTACATGTGTTACACAACACGTTCTCAAGCCAGTGACAGTTTATCAATTGATATAAAAAAATTTAAGAGAACAATAACAACCTTCTGCTGTGAGGTGAGATCAATAAATGAAACCAAAAATAAAACAGATACACATAATGAAACTGTTAAACAATGGTTTGTTGTGGAAGCAATAACCTTTGTGCTCCCTCTCTGTGCTTTAGTGCTTTAAGGGGGAGTTTGACAGGGGGTGTGGCTTATCCAAATGAGATGTAAATGAGCCCCATTGTCCCTCCCAACAGCAGAGAGGTGAGAATGGCCCAAAACTTCAGAGGCCGTTTAATCCCCTTTGGCCTTTTGGGAATTGTTAACTTCAAATCACCGCTACGCCTCCAAATATGATCAGATTTCCATGTGTTACACATCATTGGAAAGCTTGGAGACTACACTTTACTAATCTGTGAAAATCTCAAAATGCCCCAGAACCGACTTGTGTCTTTGGTTCCTGTGACTAGTCACATATGTTATGTTCTTTTTAATTTAAATGTTTAAATGTAATTCTCAAAGTTTGTAATTCTTGTGAAGTACAATAAAAAAAGTGTATAAGTGTGACATCACACACAAGGTTCCATACACAAACACAGTTGATCTTAATCTCCTGCAGAAGTACAAATAAAAGACAATAAAGTGCTTTACACAAATGTTAATGTTAAAAGTTTCCACACAAAAAGTCATGCTATAATATTTCACTGGAGTGCCTTTACCTTTGATTTTAACCCATTCGCTGTGTTTCAATAAGCTTCTGCAATGCCAAACGATACATGTTTTTTTCACTAAGATTTTATATAGATGATGGGAGGGTGTGACCACTGCACAAAGCCTTCACCAGCACATCCCAAAGATTCTCAATGGGATTAAGATCTGGACTCTGTAGTGGTCAATACATCTAACCCTCTAATCTTCATAATGTGAGCCCAATCAATCCTCGCATTGTCATCTCGGAATATGCCCGTTCCATCAGGGAAGAAGAAATCTATGAATGGAATAACCGGATGTTCAGGTCGTCGGCTGATTTCATTCTTTGGACACATAGTGTTTCTGAACCTAGACCTGACCAGCTACAGCCAACAGATCAGAACAGTTAGTTACATCCAGGGGGTGACTTGGTTTTTGGAGACAAGATGGGGGATGTCCCGCTCTCAGGAAAGCGGTATTTTTCACAAACAATAAACCCCACATAATGAAACAAATATATGTAATTATGTTGTTAGAGTTGAACTGATAGAAAACTCTCCTCTCTCCCCATAACCCTCCTGTAGTCACATGCTGAAGGGATGTGGGGGGTGGTCATGCTGCGTTAGCCCGGTGAGCCGCAGCAGCACGAAAACAAGAGCCAAAGCGCAAAAGGAATGCAAAGTGCCCTTCACCGGACCCTCACAAGTACGTAGACAGAGGGAGGGAGATGAAGAAGACTTCAAGCGCAGAGGGGTTCAGAGGAATTAGCATCCAGCTCGATACTGCTCTGGGATTCAGGAATGTGCAAACAAACCAAGGGCATGTCGTCTCCATGGAAGTCTGAGAAAAAATCCTCTCAGGAATGTCGAAGCGATAGGGCTGCGCTGAAAACAAAAGAAACAACCCGTTTGTTGTGGATACTAAACATATTTGACAAAGTCCTACACTTTCAGCTATACTTTTGGACGTGTGTTGATATTTTAGTTTTATATACTACATATTTTACAAATTATGTTTATGTGTGAAAAAACGATTCCGGGTTTCGAACAGGCCTGGAGCGCCCCCTGCAGAAAGCACTTTGGGCTCAGAGCGGCTCAGAACGGAAACAGAACAAAAACATAAAATTTAGGAAGTAAATTGCAGAAATGAACAGGATTAGTCAAAATCCTACCAAACTGATCTAAACTTGTTTGTCACGTTTAGACAAACAAGTGACCGTGGAAGAGCTCGGTCACTTCTAACTTCACCCAATTTGGAGCCATAGGAATATGCTGGGAGAGGCCAAACGCTAACAACATCTTTGGTCGTTTTGCGTGACTGAGGACACACACAAAGACCAGACAGGTAAGTATCAACTCGTCTAAGCTCAGGTAAGAACATAATACAGAGCTAAGATAAAAATAAGCTAAACAACTTTAAACTATAAGGCTATAGGGGCATGCATAAAAAATATTAAATAGATAAGATACAATAAAAGTGACATATGGTAAGACAACAACCATTTGACATTGAACAACAGCGGGATTGTTTTTACAGATGTGTGTAGGTATATAAAGTGTTATAAAGTGATATAAAGTGATAGCAGCGGGTCTAAGTGTGGACACACCACACAGAGCAACAGAGCAGAAACATCCATGAGTCTGTGACTGAGCTACAGAGACTTGTTATTGTTCATGAGTCTGATGGCGGAGGGGAAAAAACTGTTCAAGTGGCGGGAGGTATGGGTCTGGATAGACCGTAGCCTCCTGCCTGAGGGGAGAGGGGTGAATAGTCCGTGTACAGGGTGAGAAGGGTCAGCTGTGATCCGACCCACACGCCTCCGGGTCCTGGAGGTGAACAGGTCCTGGAGAGATGGGAGCTCACAGCCAATCACCTTCTCTGCAGCACGCACAATGCGCTGCAGACGGTGCTTGTCCCGTTCTGTAGCGCCGGGGAACCACACCGTGATGGAGGAGGTGAGGATGGACTCGATGATGGCCGTGTAGAACTGCACCAGCATCCTGGTTGGCAGCTTAAGTTTCCTCAGCTGCCGCAGGAAGAACATCCTCTGCTGGGCCTTCTTGATGAGGGAGCTGATGGTTGGCTCCCATTTGAGGTCCTGGGTGATGGTGGTGCCCAGGAAACGGAAGGAGTCCACAATGGAAATGGGGGTGGGAGAGTCTGTCAGGGTGAGGGGGGACGGTGGGGCTGTGTCTTTCCTAAAGTCCACGATCATCTCCACTGTCTTCTTGGCGTTCAGCTCCAGGTTGTTGTGGCTGCACCAGGACGCCAGCCGTTCCACCTCTCTCCTGTAGACGGACTCATCACCGTCCGAGATGAGCCCGATGAGGGTGGTGTCGTCCGCAAACTTGATCAGTTTAACGGACTGGTGACTGGAGGTGCAGCAGTTTGTGTACAGGGAGAAGAGCCAAGGGGAAAGTACACAGCCCTGAGGAGTTCCAGTGTTTGTAGTCCGAGTGTCCGAGATGATCTTCCCCAGCCGCACGTGCTGTCTCCGGTCCGTCAGGAAGTCAGTGATCCACCTGCAGAGGGAGTCGGGCACGCTGAGCTGGTAGAGCTTGTCTCGTAGCAGTCCAGGGAGGATGGTGTTGAAGGCAGAGCTGAAGTCCACAAACAGGATCCTGGCGTAGGTTCCTCGGGAGTCCAGATGCTCCGGGATGAAGTGGAGTGCCAGATTGACTGCGTCGTCCACAGACCGGTTGGCTCTGTAGCAGAATAGACTTGACTAAACCGACCCATTGTGAATTTGCGTGGCCTACGTACAGACTGTGAGGTTTGGAAAATGTCAGTGTTGCAAAATAAACAATTGTTGCACAGTGTTTACGGAAGATGTGGACAGAATAATCTATCACTTTGGCCTCCAGACTATGTGGCCCGTCTGCTCTGACACGCTGTATCACTGTGTTTAAACGGCGTCGAACCAGATTCCACACATTGTTTGAATACAAGAGTTCGGAAACAGTCATTATGAACGATTCAGATGTTTTCAGCTGTTGTCAACACATCGACCACATTTAGGTCAAAGCTTAGTTAGAAATCATTAATTAATTTTTTATTACAGATCAAAATTTTCCTCTAAAAGTGTCCTCTGAGCTAAATGCTAACTCATATTCAGTCATGTTTTTGCTGTTTGTTTATGTTGAAATTAATGTTGTTTTAGTTTTCTTTTGCCTGATATACATAAATAAACAGGTGTATGGAAAAAATATTTGATAATTAATGTCAGAAAAGCATTAGTAAAGAAAATGTAATATTTCTGTGTGATCAGATGTGTAAAAAGAGCATTGTAGTTGGCTCTACAGCAGGTTAAAATCAGCATAATCTGATTATAGTGAATAGTTCCATTGGAGCCGGAAGAAGTGATGACATCATCACTTAACAAACCAATATGAGAAAGGAGTGGGTCAGCATTCTATGGATTCTTCCCTTTATCCATGGCATTAACTTGAAAAAATAATAATAAAAATAACTTTTCCTCCCAACTTTTCCCCTTTAATTTGTTGCTTCACTGAAATAAGACATATTATTACAACAGATGTTATCTAAGTCATAATAACAAAAGGATTCAAATCTGTCATCTGCACTTTAAATCCATGTGAAAAAGCACTTCATTGTATAATTGCAGTTCAAGATGCAATATGTTCCCAGTTCTTCTTCCATTTTGAACCGCTATTGCATAATGCTATGGTTCGTACATAAACTATTCATCGCGCCGCTCTCCATTCGAGCCTCGCGTTGAACCGTGCGTGCATTATTGATGAGCAGATGGAACACGTGCGAGTTCGCCAGGTCGCCCGTCTCACGCCTATCGAGTATCCACTGTCCGGTTTCTGGCGCTGGGGTTTTCTTTTGTCTGCAACGTTAGCCCAAGTTTCCATCGTATACGCTTTACTTTTGTCCTTCAGAAATTCAAGAACGCATTGTGCCCTCGGTGTAAACGGGGGAAGTTTGCACATGCTGCCTCTTAGAGTTGAACTTGAAGTTTGGAGACGTTTTTTAGTAACTGTGAGGTCATTGCACCCGCTCTAGATCCGGAAATAAAGCTCGTATTGTTTCCTCATATATTTGGTTTATAAAATGTAATATGAAACGAATGATGGAATCTAATCACTCAAGACTCTAAACATGTTTAATTAGAACATGTATCATCTTTGCAAACTGAAGGGATGAAAAGCATTTCATCATACTTCTAAGTTGGTATATTTGTTTTGTTAAAGCAGTACTAAATCCTTTCCGTAGTCTCTCTGGGGGTAATACAAGTGTTAATGGGATGATTGGGGGGTCTTTCATCCCCCCCCTAGTGTCTCTGTCCAGAAAACCACAATTGCAACTTCGCTGCCACCGGGTCGGAGCCACCAATACGCACTAATAGAATCACGAAGAAGAAGCTAACAGGCTAACGGGCAAAGCTTGAGTTTGAGTGAAAAAAAAAAAAATCTCCATTGTGTAATTGGATGAACAATATCCCTCTTTCCCTTTGTCTTTTCTGTCAGCGTAGTATTTACTCTCACGGACAATTATTGCGTAAATAAACGCAACATGCTACGACACCTGCAGTGGCGCTTATGGCCTCTAGGGGCACGAGTTACTTAGTACTGCTTTAAGGCGAAACACTGCAGGTGTATGGGGGAAAAACCGTAATTTAGTTGAAACTTTTGCTGCAGATTACTGATAGAAATATGAGGCAAAAATGTATTGCACGTTTTCTGCCATTGTATATCAAAATAATGCACGAAATCTAAATAAATGGATAGAGACTGATGTATTTCCTGTCCGTGTATATTTCTCCCGTCTTTGGCTGCGGCCGTCTCCGAGAAAGGAAACGACCATATTTGGATTACAGCGTCACCGCGGTTGCCAAACAGGCGGTGAGTTGCGCTGTCGTTTCCAGGGAATCTCAGGCTCGCCAGCGACAACACATCATAAAATTAGCGTTGGAAGGAGTACGTTTCATCTTTTAACTCTGGCATTAAAGCTAAGATGTTAAAGGTGCACTATGCAGCTTTTTGTGTGGGGAAATAAAGGTTGATATGTATTTGACCTTTACTTATCGTCCCGATGGCCTGTAGGACGCTCCAGGATCAATTGTTTTTGAGGTTTTCACTGCTGATTGAACCCTATCCATGGTTACATACGCATTCTATTCCAAAAACCTACCAGAAATCCTAAAAACCTTTAAATAAAATTGATCCTGAAGCATCATACGAGCCACCGGGATGGGAAGTAAAGGCGCCAAGCTAGGGGCAAATACACACTAACATCAACTTTTATTTAAGCATAAAAAGTAGCATAGTGCACCTTTTCAGGGATAAAACGAGCTAAAAATCTCAATGGGATTTTTACTTCCGGAACCAGAACCTACCGCGACAATAAAGTACACCCTATAACCTTGGCCCTGCTGCCTTACGGCAAGAATGTCCCATGCTCCAAACCCAAACGTGGTGTTTGTTTGTCCGCCCTCGAGTCGCCTGTTTTTTTTTTTGCCAGGAGAAAAAAAGAAGCAAAATGTCTGCGAGACTTTCCTGGTTTAACAAACAAATCAAACTGAATAGGGTCAAATGTCCTATAGTTGGGAGTTTGCGCCACCCGTTGCCAAGATAAACTGTGAACATGTTTTTTTTTAAAGGGGAA
This sequence comes from Proterorhinus semilunaris, assembly GCA_021464625.1. Taxonomy (NCBI): domain Eukaryota; kingdom Metazoa; phylum Chordata; class Actinopteri; order Gobiiformes; family Gobiidae; genus Proterorhinus; species Proterorhinus semilunaris. Next base: position 34,061,654 of record CM038350.1, read on the forward strand.
CTGAGGTGTATGCATCATTTGGTCTTTTGGTCAATCGGGCACATCGGCTGACTTGGCATGACCGGCACACGGACCAGATGATGTCACAAGGTCATGGCCGACTCCGGTGCTCTCCACACGAAAACAAATCAATAAGAGGTGTTGTACATGTCTGCTCTGTTTTTCAAACATGGATAGAGATTTTGTTTGTCTTTTTTTGTTTTTGTTAAACACCTCGGACAAAAACATCCCCTGGGAATGATGAGGTTCTATCTGCATTCTGGGTAGTTCTGAGATATTTAGGTTTAAAGTTTTGACAGCTCACAGAATGAAATGGCAATGGGTAATATGTCTTTTTTCCTCATAAAAGAAAGAAAGAAACAAATCTATCTGTCAGATAGAACCGAAGAGAGAAATAAATAATTACAACTGTTTGATCACTTTGATTCCGAAGTACTTTAATTTATAAAAACAAAGTGTCTGCGATGCCGTTGGACGGTTCCCGGCTATTTTGCTGTTGTATGTGTTTGATACGGATAATAACTAACCGGTTATGGTTAGGGCCACGTTTGGAAACAGGAAAACAATTAAGTTTAAGGTTATAGGGAAATGGTTTGGATCAGGTTAAGATAAAGGTTTGGGTTACATTTATTCAGCGATTATATAATATACGTTTGTCTAAGAACTAATCATTTGTTTTATCTCTCAAACCATTACCGAGTGCGTAAAATTCACAAAAAACATGTTGAGCTGTTCAAAAAAATGTGGCGTGAACCCTTGATTACTCGACGACTTTTACTCGCATTATCATAAGGGGACGGCAAAATAGCAAAGAGAGTGGTCGGACGGTTCTAGAGACCCCGCCTTGTAAAAACCTGTGCCACGTTTCCATGTTGCGAAAGCCACGCTGCGGTAGATCAAACGGGGCTCACAGAGGTCAGATAAGCTATCGGGATGCCACGCCGCCGAGCAAACTGCAACATGCCCTTTTCACATGTGAAAGTCAATAATACGAAGTCCAAAAGGAACCGCTGTTGTACCGTCATGCAATAACATTTAGTGTCCCGAAATGAGCTGGAATCCAGAGGCGTCCTGTTGCACTTCCGCTGAGTCGCTGCTCATGAAACTTTAAACTCGACTGAGCCGAGGCGAGAGAGGGATGACATCAGCGCAAGGGAACGGGGGCCTCGTCTCTGCTCTGTGCCCTTGAACAAGAGCGCCTGCGTGGGTGGGATGAGGGGGGGCTGGGCCGGGCTCACAGCTCCCAATAAACTCACGTGCAGGAAGTTGGACTTGTTTACAGTGGCAGGCGAAGCGTAAAATGTTTCTTAGCTCCATCCGTGTCGCATGGATTGTGCTTTTGAGCGGCTGGCCCTGGAGCCATTGGCTAAAGTGGTTAAAGAGACTAGATGCAAGTTGGTCATGTTATGCTCACTACTGCCACCTCAGGTCTTACGCGTAACTGCAGTCTCTAGATTAAGGCAGTTGTGGTGAACAGGTCTGGGCTCATTCTACACATTAGGACATAGCTGGAACATGTAGTGGGAGGAAAATACTATAATATAATAATAATTGTAACATTTTTAAACTCCGTATAATCCCTTTAAAGAAAAATGGCAGGGTGGAAAGAGTGTAGCAGACGAATATAATCCATCTGAATTTCCCCTATAATACTTTATTTTCCCCTAATAAAGTATCTATCTATCTATCGATCTCTCCAGTGAATGGAGATAAGCCAGAACAGTAGTATGGATAGATGATTTGTGTGGCTTAGCTGTGAGTCTTGCCCGGGCACCTCCTTGTTTGTCCCTTCCTTGTTTCCTGTAGCGCCTCATGTGACGCCTCCACTGTGCTGTAGTTGGGGGGGGGGGCTCATATGCTAGCTGTTAAAAAAAAAAAAAAAAAGCTGAGACCTTCAAGGCTTCTGCAGTAAAATAATAAGATAAAAAGAAGATTTACAAAAGTATCTAGTAAAACGATGTGGAACACAGAAACTACAAATGCACTTTGCAGAAAAAGGCAGAAAACGCTGCCGTACCGAGAGAGAGGGAGATGGCAGCTTGTTTACACGTCATGACATACACATTTCTACTTAACATTTTGTAACAAAAATAAATCATCTAGTTTAGTTTGACATTTTTCGTGATGTTTATCGTTTCACTTCCTTATTGAACCCTGGCAGGAAGTGACATACGTAGAGGTCAGTTTTGGGTAGTAACTGAATACTTGTATTCAGAATACATATTTAGAATTCTAATTTTGAGTAACTGTATTCTGGTAAAGTTACTCTTTCATTTCAGTGTATTTAGAAAAGTTACTTTCCAAATATCAAAGGAATACCTTGAAGTACTCAATCATTAAATTTCAGTTTCATATTCATAACAATTAGAAAAAAAATGTGTGGCAAATAAGTTCATAACAGGCGATGTTGCATAGCTGCATGTTTTCAATCATATGCGCTTTTATTCATGAATAAAATGCAAATCAATGTGAAAGTATTCTAAGTATTCAGAATACAGTACTCTGATTGGACCAAGTAACAGAATAAGTTACACTTTAAGGCAAGTATTCAGTATTCTGTAACTAAATACAATTGCAAAGTATGCAGGTTTGAACCTAGAAGTTCACGCTTTTAAATATACCAATACTGCTAGCTTAAACGTGGAGAGGCTTCTTCGTGACTTCAACTGAACGATTCTGCCAAAAAGTGAAAATCACAAATTTTCAAAAAAATATCTTTGTTTACGTTTTTCTCGAGACGCAGGCTGCCGACTTGTGTCTTTGGATTCCAGGGCGGGTCACATATGTAAACAAAACGGCTAATACTATAATAGTTAGCTATAAGATACTAACGTTGCATGAAGGACGTTACTCCAGACTACAGTCAAAGCAGTCGAAAAAGCTTTGACCAGTTATCATGCACTCAAAGCTTTAACCTTGTCCTTGTTTTGATAGTACCCATTAAGGTCATGTCTGGCTATTTTCAATGTTGCCAAGTGAATAGAGAAATGTGTTTATTTTTGTATTTATTATATTTTTTCAGCAAAATAATAATAATTTAAAAAAAACACACCATTCATTTTAACATAAAAAGGAGAGGGTGACCAGCACTAAGTTCCTGGGTGTGACCATCACAGAGAACCTTTCCTGGACCATGCACACTACATCTCTGGTCAAGAAAAGTAATCAGCGTCTCTACTTTCTCCGCAAGTTAAGAAGAGCTAGATTCCCAGCCTCTGTTATGTGCTCTCTGTAGTCCCTGTACAGAGGGACTATAGAGAGCATCCTGACCAGCTCCATCACTGTGTGGTCCTTCTACAGAGGGACTATAGAGACCATCCTGACCAGCTCCATCACTGTGAGGTTCTTCTACAGAGGGACTATAGAGAGCATCCTGACCAGCTCCATCACTGTGTGGTCCTTCTACAGAGGGACTATAGAGACCATCCTGACCAGCTCCATCACTGTGTGGTTCTTCTACAGAGGGACTATAGAGAGTGTCCTGACCAGCTCCATCACTGTGTGGCTCTTCTACAGAGGGACTATAGAGAGCGTCCTGACCAGCTCCATCACCGTGGTTCTTCTACAGAGGGACTATAGAGAGTGTCCTGACCAGCTCCATCACTGTGTGGTCCTTCTACAGAGGGACTATAGAGAGCGTCCTGACCAGCTCCATCACTGTGTGGTTCTTCTACAGAGGGACTATAGAGAGCATCCTGCCCAGCTCCATCACTGTGGTTCTTCTACAGAGGGACTATAGAGAGTGTCCTGACCAGCTCCATCACTGTGTGGTCCTTCTACAGAGGGACTATAGAGAGCATCCTGACCAGCTCCATCACTGTGTGGTTCTTCTACAGAGGGACTATAGAGAGCATCCTGCCCAGCTCCATCACTGTGTGGTTCTTCTACAGAGGGACTATAGAGAGTGTCCTGACCAGCTCCATCACTGTGTGGTCCTTCTACAGAGGGACTATAGAGACCATCCTGACCAGCTCCATCACTGTGAGGTTCTTCTACAGAGGGACTATAGAGAGCATCCTGACCAGCTCCATCACTGTGTGGTCCTTCTACAGAGGGACTATAGAGACCATCCTGACCAGCTCCATCACTGTGTGGCTCTTCTACAGAGGGACTATAGAGAGTGTCCTGACCAGCTCCATCACTGTGTGGCTCTTCTACAGAGGGACTATAGAGAGCGTCCTGACCAGCTCCATCACTGTGTGGTCCTTCTACAGAGGGACTATAGAGAGCGTCCTGACCAGCTCCATCACTGTGTGGTTCTTCTACAGAGGGACTATAGAGAGCATCCTGACCAGCTCCATCACTGTGGTTCTTCTACAGAGGGACTATAGAGAGTGTCCTGACCAGCTCCATCACTGTGTGGTCCTTCTACAGAGGGACTATAGAGAGCATCCTGACCAGCTCCATCACTGTGTGGTTCTTCTACAGAGGGACTATAGAGAGCATCCTGCCCAGCTCCATCACTGTGTGGTTCTTCTACAGAGGGACTATAGAGAGCATCCTGACCAGCTCCATCACTGTGTGGTTCTTCTACAGAGGGACTATAGAGAGTGTCCTGACCAGCTATTATTTTGTGATTATTGCATCATAATCTACAGTGTTCTAACCGTAACATTAAGAATGCACATAACAGCAAATGTATTTGCCTAAAAACCTCCAAAGTGGCTGTCGGCCACAAGGTAGCTCCTTTTGTGTCACCTGTTACTTGATGAAGAGCTTAAAGCTTTGTATTTAGTGTCCTGTAGCTTTCACGGCTTTCAATAAGCCCAAGTAAAGCCCCCATCTCTGCCTGTGTTGTCATTTTGGAGTCACAGTGGATTCAAGTCTCGGTTCTGATTATTTGCAGAATGTCTCTTCCTGCTCTTCACCCCCTCTCACCCGGTGCTGCCCTATCAATTCAACCTACGGGCCAAAATCCTCCTAGAATTAATAAAAATGTACACCAGTCTCATTAAAAAAAAAAAAGTATTTTCAATATTTTATTGCTATAATTTCACAACTCTAAATTAGGTTAGAAATCTAGGAGTAATCATGGACTTAAACAGCCACATCAAAGCAATAACATCATTAGCTTTTTATCATCTGAAAAACATTGCTAAGATCAGAGGAATAGTGTCAAAACCAGACTTAGAGACACTCATCCATGCATTTGTCTCCAGCAGGTTAGACTACTGTAACGGCTGCTCACTGGCCTTTCTAAACGAGCTGTTAGAGCTGCAGAACATCCAGAACGCTGCTGCTCGAGTCCTGACAAGAACCAGAAAATACGACCACATTAGTCCAGTGCTCCGGTCTCTGCACTGGCTTCCTGTCACTCAGAGAATAGAATGTAAAACAGCTCTGCTTGTGTACAAGTCTTTTCATGGTTTAGCACCAAAGTCCATCTCTGACATGTTAGAGCCGTATGAACCATCTCGGGCCCTGAGAACTTCAGGGAGGGGTCTCCTGGTGGTTCCCAGAGTCAATAATAAACACGGTGAGGCTGCGTTTCAGTTTCATGCAGCTAAAATCTGGAACAGTCTTCATGAGGATGTGAGACAGGCCTCAACTCTGACAATGTTCAAATCCAGGCTGAAAACAGCTCTTTTTACCCGAGCATATGAAAACTGAAAGTATTTTATCTGCACTCTGGCCTTTTACTGTAATTTTACTTTTTTTTTTTGCAACTGTGAAGCACTTTGAATGGCTTTGTGTATTAATTGTGCTCTACAAATAAACTTGCCTTGCCTAGATTACACACAGGTGGCCTCTATTTAATGGTTAGGGCAAGGTGTGAACATTCTGCAGTCATTAGGAATGTTATAAAGGCAATTTAATGCACTCAGAAAATGCTGTATAAATACTTATGCACGCCCCACTTTTCACTTTTCTATTTTTTGTAAATGAACAGAATCATGTATCATTTTGCTTTTTCTTCACAGTTGTGTGTGAACTTTCAGTAAAAAATTCAAAATAAAATATTTACGTTTAGGGTTGTAAACATGACAACATGTGCAAAAGTTCAAGGTGTATTTGTACTTTCGCAAGGCACTGTAGTTGTAGTGAAACCCCTCTGGCGTCTGCCAGTGTTTATACAGAGCCAGAGTTTGATCCATCAGCCCATGCTTTATTACTGTAATAAGAGTTCCGGCAATAAAAAAAAAAAATTCCCATGTAAAATTTCCTGTTAACCCTGGAATAGGCACGAATGTGTGGGTGTTTTTTGTTTTGTTTTCTTTTTCAATGTGACAGCACTTTATTAGCCTAAATGAGCCTTCATGATTTAAAAATTAAATGTTGATAAAATATCAATATTGAAACAGAACAAGGAAGTACCCTGCCGGTACCACCCTCGGCTTAAATATCAACGCTCTGCTCAGAGGGACTAAACGCTTCCTGTAGCAATTACAAAGTACACGTAACAGCTCTTTTGTGACGATGTCCAGCAATGATAGCTCATGAAACTCTTGGCAAACGACAAGACGGATGGTAAATGTGTCTTGCCTTGGCTTATAAGTTAGCAGGCACTGTTTTCAGTTTGTTTTTCAGCTTTGAAAGGAGAAAAAACACACAGCTTCACTACTTTCTAAGGGAGAATGTCTGGTAATAATAATGCATTGGTTTTATACAGTGCTTTTCTGGACACTCAAAGACGCTTTACATTGCATTATTCATTCACTCCATACTCAGTGGTGGTAAGTTACTATTGTAGCCACAGCTGCCCTGGGGTAGTCTGACGGAAGCGAGGCAACCAGTCTGCGCCATCGGCCCCTCCGACCACCACCAACCACTCACTCACTACATTCACCAGGCTTCCTGGTGTTCCCAAACGGTCTCCCATCCAAGTACCGACCATAGACATATTATTAATAGACCGTCATTACTCACTCCTCCCCGTTTACCACAATGACCACGCTCGAGGGGGAAATCATGGCGGATTCACAGACTCCTCCTCCCCAGCTCTGACGAAGCATGTTCCTAATAAGGGCATAAGTGCGGGATCTTTACTGTAGACTCGGCCCTTGCGTGACGTGTAGCTCACGCAGCTCCAATGCTAACAGTCCGAGAATTCTAAAATCTATCCTACGATAACCAGCCCGGTGCCTCTGATTGTGTCTAACCCAGCGTAATCACAGGAGGAACATCGAGCTGTAGACAGTTCCAAAAAATTAGGCACCGGGCATTAAAGTTGTTTTTCACGCGTCTAAAGTGCGATGGATTCCGATGGGGGACTAGCGGCTATATGGCGGTACTACAGCAATGGCGGCCTCCAGTGTCGTTGGCGCAAAGCAGAGCAGCCAGCGGCCATTGGTACCGACCAGGCCCTTCCCTGCTTAGCTTCCAAGGCCTGACGGGATCGGGCATCGCAAAGGCGGTGCGGCCACAAACCAGCAGAAGCAATGATCAGACAATGACCTGTTTTGGTAGGGGGGAGGGGGGGTTCAGGGTTTTGTGGCCCATAATTTCAGAAATATCTTTGAGTTCAGTACAAAGTTATTTATTCAGTGCAGCACCGGGTTGCCAGTTTGGATGCACACCCCCCTTTTGTTGCCTTTGGGGGGATTTCTCTCAAGAGCGCATCAAAAACACAGCTGTTTGGCGGCGTCCCCTAAACCGCTAAACCTCTTTGCGTCCGTAAAGAAAGTTTGATTGAATTCGGGCGCCAAAAGGGTTTATCCGGTACGTCTCGGGATTACGAGTGCGAAACGGCGCAAATATTTGTGCCGTCCGTCGTGTCGGGAGTGGATTAGAAAGACCTTTTAGTGTTGTTTTGTGTTTTTTTTTTTTTTTTTGCTTAGCGCCGAATTGACGGGCTAACGCGGCCGAGCGCGATAGGTTCCCCGGTGATGGTGTTATTTTGACTGCGTTAATCCAGCGACGAAATCCACGGGGGAGGATCAGAGGCTGACCCAAATTCTCAAAAGACGGAAAAAAAAAGAAAGAGAGGGACAAAACACGACGCGGATTACTCTCGAAAGCCCCTAATTATGGTTCAAATAGGCATAAAGGTAGATTCTGAAACCAAAAACAGCAATTTAGGTAGCGCAACACGCATCAGCCGGGACGGCACCTGACATTTAGAGCTTATGTAGGCGGCGGGTGGTGCGACGCTTTGACTAATGTCGAGCAAAATGATGGGTGAAGCAGTCGGCTGGAAATGATTCATCGAGTGTTTGTTTGGAAATATTATGTCAATATCACTCAAATCATATGAGCTTCTCGGATGGAAAGAAAAACACTGCCACTGTTCAGAAATAGTTTTGACATCGAGTAGCATTTTTTAAAAGCCCTGCATCGGATTTGTTAGAAATAGAAAATTAGAAAACGCATTTTATTCTACCACCAAGAAAATAAAACTTTAAGTTGATTTAAGTAGAAAATATATAAATAAAATAGTTTTAAATAATACGTTTTAAAACATGTATTGCTTGAATTAAAATCAGCACTTTAGTATTTGTACAGAAGAAAATGAGTTTCATTTACTAGTATTAAAAGAAATTATTGAGTGCCAGTCAACTTTTGTTTGTTTTTAGTAGAGATAGACCAAATGTCAGGTCTATAAGCTTGTAAAAACATAAATGCTTGTCCACTCCAGCCCATTTTATTTGAATACTTTAGATCAGGGGTCGCGAATAAAATCCCACCAAGGTCCGAATGGAAAAGAAAAATTGTCAAAATATATGACAATGATGTGTTTGTCTTCTTTGCTCAGTTACACAAACTGAGCCCTGCTTAGTCCTGGCTTAGTCCTGGTTTAGTCCAGGTTCAGACCTGTTTTAGTCCAGGTTTAGTCCTGATTTAGTCCAGGTTCAGACCGGTTTTAGTCCAGGTTTAGTCCTGATTTAGTCCAGGTTCAGACCGGTTTTAGTCCAGGTTTAGTCCTGATTTAGTCCAGGTTCAGACCGGTTTTAGTCCAGGTTTAGTCCTGGTTTAGTCCAGGTTCAGACCGGTTTTAGTCCAGGTTTAGTCCTGATTTAGTCCAGGTTCAGACCGGTTTTAGTCCAGGTTTAGTCCAGGTTCAGACCGGTTTTAGTCCAGGTTTAGTCCTGATTTAGTCCAGGTTCAGACTGGTTTTAGTCCAGGTTTAGTCCTGGTTTAGTCCAGGTTCAGACCGGTTTTAGTCCAGGTTTAGTCCTGATTTAGTCCAGGTTCAGACCTGTTTTAGTCCAGGTTTAGTCCTGTTTTGGTCCAGGTTTAGTCCAGGTTCAGACCTGTTTTAGTCCAGGTTTAGTCCTGGTTTAGTCCAGGTTCAGACCTGTTTTAGTCCAGGTTTAGTCCTGGTTTAGTCCAGGTTCAGACCTATTTTAGTCCAGGTTTAGTACCGGTTCAGAACTGTTTTAGTCCTGATTTAGTCCAGGTTCAGACCTGTTTTAGTCCAGGTTTAGTCCTGTTTTAGTCCAGGCTTAGTCCTGGTTTAGTCCAGGTTCAGACCGGTTTTAGTCCAGGTTCAGTCCTGTTTTAGTCCTGTTTTAGTCCTGGTTTAGTCCAGGTTCAGACCTGTTTTAGTCCAGGTTTAGTCCTGTTTTAGTCCTGGTTTAGTCCAGGTTCAGACCTGTTTTAGTCCAGGTTTAGTCCTGTTTTAGTCCTGGTTTAGTCCAGGTTCAGACCGGTTTTAGTCCAGGTTTAGTCCTGTTTTAGTCCTGGTTTAGTCCAGGTTCAGACCTGTTTTAGTCCAGGTTTAGTCCTGTTTTAGTCCTGGTTTAGTCCTGGTTCAGACCGGTTCTAGTCCAGGTTTAGTCCAGGTTCAGACCTGTTTTAGTCCAGGTTTAGTCCTGTTTTAGTCCAGGTTTAGTCCTGTTTTAGTCCAGGCTTAGTCCTGGTTTAGTCCCGGTTCAGACCTGCTCGTTGCCGATCAGGAAAGAGCCGTGCTATTTGCGCCTTACGACTGCGTGTGCATATTTACTTAGGGTGTCCTTAGTTTTAAAACTTTAGCGAGGCGTATTTCAGTCATTCCGCAGCCGGATATATGAAAAAGTGTTTCGAAGCTAAGATGTAGGCCTTTCTCCTTCTGTTCATCTGGGCTGTAGTTTACTGCTCTGCTCTGGAGGGAGAGGGAGAGCACACGCAGCCGCTCGTCTGAGGGGATTCACGGTCGGGTCCAAAGTTCTGATCCATGGGTTCGCGTCCCGACGGATTCGCGTCCCGACGGGGTGGCGCGTGGGTTCAGGACCGAGGGTCGCCGTTTAGTGACCTCTGGTTTAGAATATTCAGTCATTGTTTCTGTCCCGGCTTCGATTAGTTGCTGTTAGCATTAGCATACTGCCGTTAGCATTAGCATACTGCTGCTAGCCAAGGCATTTTGCGCAGCGCTCAGAAGCACAATTGTGGAGGTTAAAACTAGCTCAGCAATTGAATTATCCAGGTTCTGTGCTTCAACATGACAGACAGCATGGCCATTAGTCTTTCACTTTAGGTCCCGGAGATATCGTTTTTTATCGGCGCTCGATCGACTGATAGCCAATATTGTAAAATCCCCAAATATCAGCTGACCTCTAGTTTTTAGTTACACTGCCAAAAAAAAAGACTCCATAAAAAAATAAAATAAATAAAGGTCTTTAGCTTTAATTCGCTGTGGCGTCGTTTCCATAAGCTTCTGCAATGTCAAAAAAGACCGAGACCTTGTACTGACGATGAGAGTGTGTGACCACTGTGCAAAGCCTTCTCCAGCACATCCCAAAGACTCTCAGTGGGGTTCAGATCTGGACTCGGTGGCGGCCAATCCATGTCACGCTCCCTGAACCACTCTTTCACAACGTGAGCCCGACCAACCCTGCCATTGTCATCTTGGAATGCGCCCGTGCCATCGAGAAAGAAGAAATCTATTGATGGAATCACCTGGTTATTCAGGATGTTCAGGTCGTCGGCTGATCTCGTTCTTTGGGCACTTTGTGTTCCTGAACTTAGGCCTGACCAGCTACAGCGAACCCCATGATCAGAACATAACCAGAGGCAGCTTAGCTTAGTCTTCACAAGCGTTCCTACACTCATACTGTACATCCACATGACGAAGTACAGATCGATTGGCCACAGAGACAATGCCTACGTGATGTTGTGGTTCCTGGCGCCACTAGTTGGCTATAGTCTGACCTTGTGTTTTATCTAATCGTCCACGAAAAGGCACAGGGTGCACCCAGCTGTGTCCTAATTCTTTATCTTAACATAATTGCAATACAGAATAAGTGAAATACAAAATGAAAATGGGTCCATGAGCGGAACTGGAAAACTCTGGACTCTGGAAGAACAAAAGACTTATTGCATAGAGCAGTGGCTGTCAACCCTTTTACGGCCTCAATTAGAGCCGCTGTTGTTTTCCATTCAAACTGCATAGTCTCCCATGTGATCCGGCGAGTGGTGATCTGGTGACCCCCAGGTTGAGAACTGGCAAAGAGGCGATATGTCAGTATTACTCACGAAATGTCCATAATGTCAGAGGATTTCTTATTTATTTTTTAGATGTGATCATTTGGATGTGACAATCTTTAGTTCGCTTTGTGTGACGGTGGTGGCAGTAGCTAGCTCAGCCAAGTCTTAGGTCGGTAGTTTTGACCCGCCCCGGTGCTTTCACAGCAGCGGTATCCGAAGTAAACTCTAATACAAGTTCTTTTCATTCTGCCTTTGGAATCCAACGTGCCTTATATGATTTGTTTCTCTACTCTTTGAGCATGAGCGCCAACAAAAATTGGATTTAATAGTTGGACTTTTTAGTTTGGTTTCGGTTATTGGACAAGACGCCTCGTCAGGTTATGTCGAGAAGACACAATGAACTTTGACTCAAAAGTTATTCTCACCAGCTATGTTAGTTTGTTTTCAATTACATAACAACCAACTGCTAACACGCCCAACCTCTCCCGAGCAAAAAGAGAAAACTCCCCATGTGCTGGAACACTCTGACATAAATTGAACTCTCCTTTGTGATCGTTAAAAAGGACACCAGCCGCCCGGATCGGTGGCTCAGTCGGGTCAGCTCCGCTCGAGTGTGCTGCGAAGGTCCGTAAAAAAAGAAAAAAAGACGTGGGTTGATTCCGAAGTTTCCGCCTCCTGCTGGGGTGCCCACGAGCGGGGCACACCATCTGCTCGCTCAGCGGGAGAGCGGGTAGAGGAGGGGCGCGATTACTCAGCAGGAATAAAGGTGTTAACTGTCGGCAGCTCGGAGCGAGAATTACAATGGAGCAGTTGGTCGCTGGGAAAACAAAGTCTGCGGGGCCCTATGGCGACAAACGCTGACGTGGTGGGGGCAGTTTGGACCGCACTGCCTTTTGGAGCCGGAGACCAATGGCTTCTAATTAACTTCCAAGTAACAGATACAGTTTGTTTAGACTCCCTTTATTCATAGCAGTCATTACAGTCACTTAATGCAGAGTGGTGGTTTGGTTGTAGGTGTGCAGGAGGCTTTCAAAGTCTATCAAAATCTCCAAAAGTCTTGTGTGTTTGTCATTGTTGTCGTTTGCCGCTTGGTTTGCCGTTTTGTTAAGGAGCTTTCGGGTAAAGCCGAACTGGAGAAAATAAGCTCGGTTCAGGCAGGGGTTAAGAGGTTAACCGAGTAACCGCCTGAAAAAGCCCACGTACCACAGTTTGAGAACCAACAGCATAGAACATTTGAACTAGGGCTGGGTATTGCCAACAACTTATACGATACATATCGCGATTCAACTGTATCATGATAGTGGCAACAATACAATATATTCTGAATTAAAAAAAAAAGGATCTTATAGGTGCACAAAATGGAGGTTTTAATTAAGCTGAATAAACTCTGTGTACAATTAACCCTTTTACTGGAGTAGTTAGAGGCATGTTGTGATGCGTTCTGAATAAAGACCATGGGTAGATAAACATATTTGTGTATCACGATACAGGTGCCGTGATACGATATGTGTATCATCACATACTCCGTAATGATATGCCAATACTATTGAGCACGCCCCTAATTTGAACATGAAATGAAATAATGAAAGTGGGAACCCAGGACCAATAACAATGAAATGTTAGTAATCACAAATTACTTACAACATGTTGAAATAATCATTTTGTAAAATCTGGACTTATAATCATTTAGGGGGAAACAAATAACACAAACAGGTCAAGACTTTATTCTCCCAGTAGTAAAGTTTATCCTGTGACCCCTATTCTTCAATGACCTGGGACAATCTGCCCAGTGACAAGGCCACAGAGAGTACATTTACTTAGTGTTGCATTTTTGAGGATTTGTACTTTACATGAGTAGTATTTTATTCGCGTATCATCATCTCTTTTACTCCACTAGATTTGAAAGATAAATATGACACTTCCTACTCCACTTCCTTTCTATAAATGCTGTATAAATTGGCAGCATCTTCTGTCTCATTTAAAAACCTTCTGAACACTCCAGAGCAGTAAGTGGCTTTGAGTACTTAAAGGTGCATTATGTAACTTTTTATGCCAAAAAAGGTATATATTTGCGCGTATTTGAGCTTGTAGTGACCCCGCGACTGTATGCGTGGTCAGCATGGCACCTTTACATTCCATCACAGTGGTCTCTAGGACACTCCAGGATCAAATGTTTGGTGGTAGGTTTTCCGGTGAGAGCATCCGTCAGCAGAGAAAACCTTTCCAAACAATTGATCCTGGAGCGTCCTAGAGACCACTGTGATGGAAAGTAAAGGAAAGTAAAGGCACCACGCTGACCACTTATACAGCCACTGGGTCACTATAAGGACAGACACTAATTAAATAAAGTGATAAATAAAAGCAAAACTAGCCCACAAAATCCCCCAGACACACATTTCCAGTGAAAATCATGAGTTTCACGTATTACACCACTGAAAAAATGTCATGTGATCAATCGCATAAATTCTGCCAGGCAGTTTATTCATTTCGGGCCAAGACACTTGAGAATCAAATATTGTATCCTCTTTATGTAAAGGCCAGTCACTTAATCGGGCATTTTTAATTAAAGGTGCACTATGCAACTTTTTATGTAAAAAAAAACAAAAATAATTTTAATACGATTTAACCTTTCAGTGACCCAGCGGATGTTTGGATGGTTACCATGGCGCCTTTACTTACCATCCTGATGGCCTGTAGGACGCTACAGGATCAATTGTTTTTTAGGCTTTAGTTTAGTTTATGAATTTATTTGACAGGGACATGCACACACATGTGTTTATTTTAATTTTATTATTTTTAACTTTATTAATTTTGTAGATCCTGCTCTGTTTGTGTGAATGTGAGCAAGAGACTAATGCATAATTCCCTTCGGGATCAATAAAGTATTTATCTAGCTATCTGTCTAGTAAGCTTCTTTTTTTTGAACTGCAAAAAAACAAGACAAAACATTTTCGTATTTTTTTCTTCCCACAAAGAATGATTTTATTCAAAAACTAAACTAGACATCCATTATCCAAACCTGCATCTCAATTTTGTTGTTGAAAATATGAGCAATTTAAAATCGGTAAATACATGTATCCCTCCAATTCGCCTGCCGTTAATGAGTCAAAAAAGCCCAAATACCATCACTAAGTAATGAAGTGCATAACCTTCTGATACACACCTTGACATATTTCGAGAGTTTCTGCGGCAGAAATTTAGGGGCTTCCCTGATGTCGCTACAGAAAAAAGAAAAAAAAGAGTCTGTATGTAAATGGGATCAGTCATGTGGACACGTTAGATTTTTACATAAAGAGAAACTCAACCACCTCAGCCTCACTTCTGTGTGGTTTCAGAGGCCGATAATCTCTTCTTCTGCTGTCTGCGGCAATCGGGGCGTCATCAGTCACCCGGCGGGGGAAGTTCAGTGTTGACCACTCGACCTAATCACGTTGAGTACATCTCCTTAGCCTGACGTGATCACAGCTCTCACGCAGAAATAAGCCGTTTTTTTTACCGGTGACTGGCTCCTTTCACAGGAGATAAACTTCCGCGGGTGTTTGGTCTGAACACGCTGTCCCTTCATCTCTGTCACACGCTCAATGGATTCCGGATTTTACAACGTCATGTTACACTGTGCTGTGACTGACAAGGCGCTCGGGGGTCCCGGTTAATAGTCGTATTCTGGGAGGAAACCAGGATACTCACGAAAACTAAGGAAGCATGTACAGCCGTGGAGCACTGTCACAGCTTCAGAAGTGAAAAAAAAAAACAGTGCAGGCTTTTTACTTACTTATACAAGATGCAAAGTTTAAACAGTTAAGGAGGTACAAAATTATATCCGTCCTTATCAGAATATCTTGAATCGCTCTGACATAAACCGTAGCTACGGCGCTTGGTCGTCACCATTACTCTGCGGTTTGGGCGGCAATTCAGCTGAAATTGGCACAGAAATGCGAGTTGATTGCAGCGAGCACAGTGGAAATCAGTGGAAATCAAATATAATGGGGTATGAACGCATATGGAGCTATTTTTGAGCACAATCCAGGGAAACCAGACACCGCCCCATTGCTTTGACGTGACTCAGTATCCTGGAAACTGTGGGAAAAGAGTATCCTGGTTTCTAACTGAAATCAGGGGGCTGAGAAAACCTGGACACTTGAGCGCACGTGAACGCACCCTTGTGAAATATATCTTGGGATGTGAATCTACAAGAACAGGCCGTTACCATCACCAATGGCGGAGACATACCACCGTGATTTGAGTCAAAGTGAAAAAAAAATCCCACTAAAACTTGGCAACCCAAGACTAAAATCTGTGTGAACTTCCAAAGCCGTTTGACGCAGGCTGATGTCATTCATTGTCCTTTTATTGACAATTCTACTAAATGTGAAGCACACACAGAATCTACACTGTTTCACTTTCACTCCCTTTGTCATCCTCAGGGCAATATAATAGGAAGGGCAGAGTTCAGCTGCAGTTGGACCGAAGGCACTGTGCAAACTTTACATTAGGGCTGCAACGAACGATTAATCTACCGATGATTTTTACAATGAATCGCTTGGCTGTGAAAGGTGCATGGAAATGGTATTTGTTCAAATCTTTCTACCACATAAAGACACTACAGACCCTAACTTTAAGAACAAAGTAGGTTTTCATTAAAAATACATAATTGTTATGTCATTTGTGCTCAATTTGAGTCTGTCTTTACAAGAAAACGATTAATCAGTTACACAAATAGTTGTCAACTATTTCAATAACCGATTAGTTGTTTCAACCCTAATTTACATTACATTACATTTCATTCATTAACACATACTCTGTTGCAAATGACTGTTTAGCAGCTCTCCTGCTCTCAGACAAAATGAAACACAAGCCTTTGGTTTGACCCAAACCATGTAATTCCACGCCACCAAATGTGTTTATAAAACCAGTTTTAACCCCGTTTCTCCACAAAAGCCATTGTCAAAAATTGTACAAAAGGGGTTGGTATTTTTGCTTGATTTTATTTGTTCTGTGTCGAGCAATGAGCCTTTCAAGAAAGGAATGATGTGTTACACAATATTGTGTAATTTTGGACAGATTCGATCTACAGTTATGCTTATGTTCACATGGCAACCAATAAAATGTAATGCTAAGAATAATAAGAAACTAATCAAAAACCTGATGGAAGAGGTGTGGCGTCAGTGAAGTCAGAAAACTGTGGTCTGTTTTCTGTAACGGTGTTAATGTGTGGCTATGTACTGTTGACCAACGCTTGTGCAAAAGTAACTTACCAGTATAAGGACGCGGTTAACACTCGGTGTTTGACCTTAGATACACTTAGATGCAGTCACGCTGTTGACACCGTGTGCAATCGCACAAGACAAAGTTCCAGTATTTTGAAACTGGTCATCCTTTAACTTTTGCACGGAGGTTCAAAAGGTTATTTTTTTAAATGACAAATGACACTGCATTTATCCAGCTGTTCTGATCTGGGGCGGCTGCCGTTGTGTCAGGTCTAGGTTCATGAGCACTATGAGCCCAAAGAATGAGATCAGCTGAACATCCTGAATGACCAGGTTATTCCATCATAGAGCTCTTCTTCCCTGATGGCACGGGCATATTCCAGGATGACAATGCCAGGATTCATCACAGTCACGTTGTGAAACATGAGATGGGTTGGATGTGCCGGATAAGGCTTTGCGCAGTGGTCACACTCTCCCATTATCAACACTAGATCTTGTTGGAAAATGAACGCAACACTGGATCTTTTCACATTGCAGAAGCTTATCTAAACAATGTGACAGTGATGTCAGGCTCCAAAATACAGTGACAGTGCATATTTACACACTTAAATCAACTAAGATCACTGGTGGTTAAAATTCTTGGTTTCATTATGTACTGTAAATGTACTGTTGGTCAAATATTTTTCAGCTACAAGAAAAAATTGCTCAGTCAAATTAAAACTTAAGTTAAAGTACTTAAGTATTTCCGGTAGAAAAGTTGTCATTTTTTTTACCCGCCACTGCCACCTCAGGTCTTACGCGTAACTGCAGTTTCTAACTCGGACCCTAATAGGTAGCGTTCACGTGACATCACAACGTTCTAAAGAGCCTATAGTTTAACATTGAGGTGGAGGGCAACTGAAAATTCCACGGCCGTAACCATAGTAACGCTCAAAATGCAGATTTATAGTCTTAAATCATTGCTAATATCTCTGTAATTCCTGGGCCAATTCACATGAAACAAAAACTGACACAAAGTTCAAAGTCACATCTTTCAGCACATATGAACATATGTCTAATTATTTCTTCACAAGGGCGTCCAAAAGTGGAGACAATATTCAAAAACATGTGCTTGATGTTGGCCAGTAGAAAGGACTTTCAGCCATAAAATTCACATGTCAGGTTTGTGAATCCAATCACTGTCACATGATGATCAGAGAAAACATTTGGACATTTTCTTTTTGGAAATTTCTTTCAAAAACTGTTTCTCTCCCATAGAGTTGTATTGGCACCTGCCCTCCAACTGAAATGGAATTCTAAATCGTGAACGCAACCTATTAACACCTTTTAACACGGTGCAGGATTTTAGAGGCAGTTGTGGTGAACAGGTCTGGGCTCATTCTACACATTAGGACATTGCTGGAGCCAGTAGAGCAGGGGTCACCAACAGGTTGCCGCCCCTGACTTGTAGAGCACAAATTCCTGAGTATGGAAAAAAAAAGCCTGTGGCCCATTCCTGTGCGGAGGTATTACATTTTAAAGAAATAACCAGAATGCTCAATCCAGCCTCCAGGGGGCATCTTAAAGAAAGAAATGAAAATAATTCCACACGTGTCCAGCAGAGGGCACCGACATAAGAAGAGATCAGGATATAAACAACACATTATAATCACGTGGTAAATGGACAGTCTGCCCCTGGGCGGCTGTGGCTACAATAGTAGCTTACCACCACCAAGGGCTGAGTGAATAAATAATGACGACAGTGCAGCAGAGACTACACAGGCTTGTTAAGTGTGAGCCGAGGTTACAGTCCTGTCATCCTCATTATTATTAATTTATTGAAAAATGTTTCCTCAATAGTATTTTCCCAATCAAAACATATTTGACTGGATCTTTTGAGAAAATATTAGTAATAAAAAAATGAGCAAATGAGAAAAAAATTCAAGCTAAAATAAGAAGAAAAAAGGAAAGAAATTTTTTTTTTTTTTTTGAACAGGGACAGTGTACAATCTACATTAGCCTCAGAAAGGAGAGATGCATTGTACCAGGTTATAGCACTTGTGCTAATTTCCACCTGCAGTCCCTGGGCCTATTGTACATGTTTTTAGTGGTAGGGGAAACCGGAGTACCCGGAGGAAACCTACGCAGACACGGGGAGAACATGCAAACTCCACACAGAAAGGCCCCGTCCAGGTGGGAATCGAACCCGGGACCTTCTAGCTGTGAAGCACGAGCGCTAACCGCGGTGCTACCGTGCCGCCTATTGGGAATAATGGGGGAAACGTTGTGCAAAAAAATTTGAAATGAATACATAAAAGGGAATTAGGGAAACAAAATTAAGTGAAAATGGGGGGAGGGGTGATTTATTTGACCTGAAACAGCCAAGTAACTTCCTTAAATGCCGTCTCCTAACCCATACAAAAACCTATACAATTAATTATCATCTATGAGAATCCACTTCACTCAAAACTAGGGATGGGTACCGTTAAACGGTGCCTACTTGGAACCGACCGAAAAGCTCCGGTCGGGGGTGGTATCGAAAAACTAAAATTCTTTCGGTGCCAACTTTCGGTTCTTTTTCTCTCCAGAAGTCAATATATGACCCGCAGCGAGTCTAAAAAAACATGAACGTGTGCGCAGATAATGAGCCGCTTCAGCGCAAATGGAGCGAAGCAAAACTATAACTTAAAACTATAACTTAAAGAGAAGCAAAGCTATAACGTACTAAACATTTGTAATAGAGACGGCTCAGCCGCGGTCTGCGCCAGGACTAAACCAGGTCCAGGACTTACACCGGTTGTAAAACCCAGAGTCAAACTAAACCAGTTATTATAAACCAGGACTGAATAAGAAATTTGAGTTTTTAGGCAAATTGAAAAACAAAACAGAGCAGTGACAACAAGAAAGACGTGTTTACCTTTAGCGACAGACCCGAGGCTGAGTTTACGAGCTGTTGTTTACAACTTTACAAGCAGCTGCAGCGAGAGGAATATCAAAGATTGTTTGTGGAAAAGTGAGCGCTCACTCTGTATTAGACATTTTTTGTACAGTTGTTGTACATTATTAGTGGCAGAGTGAGCGCTCACACCATGTAAGGATCTTTGGCGGGAAAGTGCTTCGTCAAAGCGCAGTGTGTTTAGAAAAGTTTATCCGAAAGAAACCCGTGTCCTGATGTGGATCTGTCTCTGCAGCTCAGGAGGTAATAACGTCCTTTATTTCTTTTTATCACTGCTTAAGTGGAAATTGTGCTCAAAACATGAAGTTACAGGTGACGCTGCTGCGACCTGTGGAGCTTCTGTTTTGCGGTTTTAGGACTTTTTCCTTTTATACACGTTATTTTAATTGAATTAAAATGACATAGGTACCGAAAAAAGTACCGTTAAGGAACCGGCACCGAAAAGCAGGTACCGTTAAAGTAGTGGTATCGAAAAAAAACGAACGGTACCCATCCCTACTCAAAACAATAATTATGTCGCGTTTTTACTCCTAAATAGATACAACGATTAAAGTTAGGCACAGAAGCGTTGATTTTAGACGACTGTACACACTATTTCCACTCCAGGCATTACATATTAATGAAATGAGCATATTTCCCTGACGCGTCTCCTTCTTACCCACCGAGAGAGCCGTTTTTGGTCATGAGTCAGACTTCTAAATGCCCATCAGCGTCTTTGCCCTTGACCAAAGCGCTGATCCCACCGGTTAGACGAAGAATAGCGTAATTATTATCTGCTGGCAAATGAGCTCATCTTTCAGACTTCTTCAAGATTGAAAGATTTCAAAAACACTGGCTTCATTCGGGCCATGTGACCAGCTGACGGAGCATGACTAACTCTGGCAATAGGCTGAGCAGTCATGTGAATTAGCCAGGGCGGTTAGTGACCTTTTCCCCGCATTCATGACCACATCGGTGAGTGACCGTGGGCCGCGCGCCGCCGGGGTATTTTTTTTTTTGACAGCGCGCGCACACAATGCCGTCCATTCTGCGGCTCAGAGGCCTTTGAACTAAGAGACTGTAACGTGGAACACAGAGAGGCCCCACGGCAAAACAAACGCTAACATCAATACCGCTGCGAAAACAAAGGTGTTGCAATATGGCGTCGACCCCCTGACCCCACGAGCACCTGCTGTTGTTGCACAGAACATTAGAGGCCGTACAGAGAACAAAGCTAACGTCAGTGCGCTGGAAGGAATTCGTTTGTAAACACATTCGGTGGATGGAACGGGGTTTGAGTCAGAGATGCTGGGGGAAAGGGTGTGTCATTTTCTCCAGTTCGACTTTTACCAAATCTAAAAGAGAGGAAAAAAAAGGGTCAAAATAGCGACAAAAACGAGGATGAAAAAGTCGCAAAAACCCGACCAAAAAAGCCTTGAAAATGGAACGAAAAAAGCCACACAAAAGAACAACGGAAAAGCAACAAAAAACGCTAAACAAACACGCAATGAAACAAAATGTCCGAAAAGTGACCACAACGCGGCAACAATGCGAGGAAAAATTGTTCTTGTAAGTCTCGGCTTTCAAATGAGCCGTCACCCTGGCCTGTAGGCTGTAACCGTTTTTAGATTTGGGTAAAGCCGAACAGGAGAATTTTCCGTCATGGTGGCCTCTCAGACTCGCCAGGATCAATTGTTTTGATCGGGCAGCACAGTAGCACAGTGGTTAGCGCTCGTGCTTCACAGCTAGAAGGTCCGGGTTCGATTCCCACCTGGACGGGGCCTTTCTGTGTGGAGTTTGCATGTTCTCCCCGTGTCTGCGTAGGTTTCCCCTACCACCAAAAACATGTACAATAGGCCGGGATGAATGATGTGAGTGAGTGAGTGGTTGGTGGTGGTCGGAGGGGCCGATGGCGCAGATTGGCTGCCTCGCTTCCGTCAGTCTACCCCAGGGCAGCTGTGGCTACAACAGTAGCTTATCACCACCGAGTATGGAGTGAATGAATAATGACGACAGTGTAGTGCTTTGAGAAACACTTGGTAATACAGGCCTGTAAAGTGCAATACAATACAAGTGTAAGGCATTATTATTATTATTTTGTTTGAGTTTCTGGTAGGTGTTCGCTGCTGATGTACCCGTCTCCAGGGTTACGTATACGTTCCAGCCACCAAACCTACCAGAAACCCTGAAAACAATGAATCCTGGAGCGTTATAGAGGCCACCGGGATTGAAAGTAAAGGCACCATTGCTGACCACCCATACGGGCCGGCTGGGGTCACTGAAAGGTCAAATACTCATATCAACCGATTTACATAATAACTACAAAATGCATCGTTGACGTCTCTCTGACTCAAACGCTGCCGTTCCATCCACCGAATGTGTTTACGAACTCATTCCTTCCAGCGCACTGACGTTAGCTTTGTTCTCTGTATGGCCTCTAATCTTCCATGCAAAAACAAAAAGCTGAACCCTTCCCTTCCTCTGCTTCCTCCTTTGTTGATATTTGTGTCATGCTGTTATATTCAAGGCGCACTTTTGGCTTGTTTTGTGTGTGTGTGTTTTTTTTTTACATAGGAGCTCATGGAAGCTTACCCATCCCATCCTGGTGGAAACATCCTGTTCGTCAGTGGTTCCTAACCTTTTTTGTCTCCACATACCCCGCAGGCCAGTTGTTTAGTCCTGATTTGATCTTTATCCAGGCCTGGTGGCACTTGCAAGATCAAATGTTATACGAGGTTCATTTGTACTATTTCAAGTGCTTTGCTGAATATCCCCCTTGAGTCTTTCATTTCTACTCGAAGTACCCCTTAT
Organism: Proterorhinus semilunaris; assembly: GCA_021464625.1. NCBI lineage: Eukaryota > Metazoa > Chordata > Actinopteri > Gobiiformes > Gobiidae > Proterorhinus > Proterorhinus semilunaris. The sequence goes on from CM038350.1 coordinate 34,083,929, forward strand.
TTTGAGGGTGCCTCCAATCATTTAGATAATGTACAACTAAACTGAGCAGTGTGTAAAATTACCTTTTCTTTTCAAGTAGTGTTGAATGAAATTCAGGGGTCCACGTACCCCTAGTTGGGACTGATTCAGATAAACGAATGAAATGTGTAATGTGTTCAAAAACAGGAGGAGTCAGCGCCACGCGGCCAATCATGGAAGACACAGTTCACCTGAATATCAAAATCGAACGTTTGGATGACAAAGCGGAAGACTCTTTCCTCTGATCGGTCAAAGAGCCGTCTTCTTATCAAAGCTGGACCTAAACCTGGTCCAGAGCGGGTTTTGCGCTAAGGGCATGGAGCTCCAGCCTGACAGAAAGTGATCCAGCTTTGTGGTACGGCAAAACCAGGGTTAGCGCTAAACGTAGCTCGCTAACGTTCTAATCCGAGCTTCGTAGCTTACCCCTCTGAAGTCATTCCATGGACCTTTGCCTGTACAAACAACAAGGCCGTGGCAAAAGTACTCAAACATCGCACTCTGACCACTGACCGCTTGACCCGTACATGCACCTTAGCACACATCCAGACATAACGGCGGAGCATCGGCGTCGAACGTTGCCCAGGCCCGTCTGACGTTTGCCAAAGGTACATGGGGGTCGAGGGAAAGAAAGCGCTTCCGATTGAGGATTGTCTGCCGCCTGCAAACATGACAGTTCCTATATTCTCAGGCAGTAAAAGGAACCGGGTGACCTACTTCTGTCGCCGGCGTCTGCGTGTCACGGTGTGTGGTCATATAGAAACTAACTATAGGTTATGAGTAAAGTTAGACCGTGTTTGCTCTAGAACTGGAAGTGCACCATCAAAGCGAAGATCGGTGCAGGAGAATGGGCGCTTATTATGAAACACGCTCAAGGCACAACAGATCGGTCATGGTTTGAGGTTAAAGGGGGCATTATCCAGCAAATCCAACTTTTATTTTGAGCTTGGCTTTTCTCTTCATTCATACTGTTCTGCTTCGACTGCTGAAACAGCTGAATCCTGGACTTTCTGGCGTCCGATGGGTAATGAACAGAATCGGAAAGTGTTTCTCAAAACAAATAAATATTAGGCTTCTGCTGCGACTACCGCTGACATCGACCGCATCTTATACTCTCACAGAGGAGGCCCTGCACCTGCTAAAAACATACGCTACAGAACATCCTTTTGGGTTTTTTTTGCATATTAAGGCGACACTGCAGATGAATAGGAAACAGAAATGTAAATCTAGAGATATCAATTTGAAACTTTTGCTGAACATTACTGATATAAATATGAGAGAAAACTGTATTGCAAGTTATCTGTCATGTTTTCATATAAAAAATAAGGCATGGCCAAAATCGCCGATATTTTCAGCGACAAAATCTGGATAGACCCATATTTAAATGTATGGTTTTATTTTGTTGACATATTTGTAACAACGATTTTTTCCAGAGGGGATTTTGGATTTTGTTTCGTTTTTGAATAAGGTGGGGGTTAAAAGCTGAATAAATCCTGCTGCGAATTAGATATTAAAAATACGTCTGGAGTCTGTAGGAGCTACTATAGTGGCTAATTTGTTAAATGACTGGAACAAAAAGCTCACTTTGAGAAAACCAACCCTTGTTTTGTAGCGTGTGCACATGTAAAATGTCAATATTTGGGAATGAATGCCCGAGGGAAAGCCGGCTTTGGGAAATAGTTTCTATTTCCATGAAATCTCCGCCTCGCTAGCAACAAAACATCATACAATTTGCATCCTACGGGGTAAGTTTTGTCATTTTTAGACTCTGACATGAAAACTAAGATGTTAAGGGAGGAAAGTTTTAAATTCTCCATTCTGACCACTGTGTGAAAAATTCATACTTTCACCAACCGTGTCTCGCCTTAAGTAGCCATGTGCTTCTGGTGTGTGCTTAGCGTCGATCGAGCTTTTAATGTTGCACTGAGCAATAATGGGAAAGAATTTTCATTAATTTATTTGAAAACATATGAATACATTTGGTGGTGGTGAGGAAGGGGCGCAGATGGTAGAGCGGGTCGTCTCATGATCGGAAGGTCAGGGGTTCGAATCCCGCCTCCTGAAGGTGCACATTGTCGTTGTGTCCTTGGGCAAGACACTTCACCCTCCTTGCCTCCAGTGTCTGCGTACCCTGGCGTATGAATGAGAGTGTGAATGGGCCCCCTATGAGAGACCAACAGGCCTGTTTGGAACCATGAGGCCGTCCTTCCGTGGACCCACCACCTGCAGGAGGAGCCATAGGGGACTGGTGCAATGTGACTTGGGCAGCTCCAATAGCTGCCCCCACGACCCGGCAACGGACAAGTGGGAGAAAAAAAAAAAAAATGGATGGGGAAGGGGAGGCCCATCAGCCACTGACCTCTGTCAAATCTGGTCTACAGCCCTACCATAAAACACAACAGGAGCCGTTTTGCAAATGCAAACTGTGCTAATCACGGTGCCATTGATTTGTTAACATGCCACTGGGTAAAAAAAAAAAGAGTCTCACATGTTGTTTTTGGCATGTTCAATTCCTCCTGCTGCCAGTAGAGGGCGCGCCAACAAAGCCTTTCAATCAGCAAGTCTAGCGTTCATACACAGAAGTTGAAGTGTTCAAAATATCAACGCTGATGTGCCGAAGAGCGGGTTTTTAAACCACAACGATGCCAGATGTGTCCATTTTAAAGTTGGTTAATTCATTTCGTTTCAACATTCAACAGTCGGATACATTCTGATAATGTTAAAAAACAGTGTCAAAATATTGTACTACCTGTTAAGCATTCAAACCTCAGTATATGTATTCTCCATTCCTGAATGCTGTTATTACACGGATTGGACAGCAGGGGGATTGAAGAGCAAGTAAACTCTGTGCAATTGCCGTAAACAACAAAACATTTCCTTGGAATTGGCACAGCCACAAATGTATTCTTAAGTCAATATTTGTGTGGTGGGAATAACCCTTGAGATACGAACAAAGATCTTCCTGGATCTTCATTCAGGAAATTGTTCAGATTATTAAAACCCAAATTGCTCTTCTGCAATTGCTGCTAGGGGCCTTTTTATTTCCCTTCGGATTTTTGCCAATTTTTACATTACTCTAAGGGCTTCCTTTTGTTATATCATCCAATAATATATTTGGATTTGGAATGTCATTTATCTCATCTTTACAAACTTAAACATTGTGCAAACTACAAATCCAAGCTCACAATCGTCCAAAAAGGCACGGACCATGACTGTGTCCACAACTTTTTTTTCAATGCATCTGAATTATTCTTGGACTGGAACGTACAGCCACTTCCTTCCCGTCTGTAACAACAAGCCTGGAATTCAGCTGGGAAAGTTCCGCCCCTCCGGACAGAACGCCGCGCTTGCTTCTCCCGCGCCGTGAATAGATCCCCAAACAAAGACTGGACTCCGGTGACCTCATACCGGGGGGTTAGCGTCCTGACAGGAACACTGTGTACTTGCAGGCGGGCGAACCGTTACGACAGTCACCGCTCGAGCGCGTATGCCCCCACGTCACATCAGCGTTGACAATCGCGCTATAGAGGGGACTGAGGGAAAGAGATGTGGGCCTGTTGTTGTGTATGTAGCTGTGCAGAGGTCCTGGCAATGGCAGAGAAAGGGATTCATGTATGTGATCTTGTACTGAGGACACACCACGCATTCTTAAGAGACTTTGTAAAGACTGGGGGGTTTCACATTTTACATGTGTGAAGGTATACCGCAAATATAGAACAGCTGGGTGTTTACACATAAGGAGTGAGGAGTTTAAAGGGACTAGATGCAAGATGGTAATTTGTATACTCACTGCTGCCACCTCTGGTCTTACGCGTAACTGCAGCTCGTGCATGACGGCACTTCGGACCCGAATTAACACCTTTTTGAGTAACTGTGCAGGATTTTAGAGGCAGTTGTGGTGAAAAGGTCTGGGCTCATTCTGAATATTAGGACATTGCTGGAACATGTAGGGGGAGGAAAATACCTAATTTAACCATGGGCTCCACAACATTTGAAAGAGAAATATAATACTTTCTACACCTCTAAATTTATATTAGAGGCTCGAAAGTAAAAAAAAACAGTATAAAGTTGTCAAAAATAAGGCTATAATAATAGTAATGCCTTACACTTGTATTGCGCTTTACAAGCCTGTATTACCAAGTTTCTCAAAGCGCTACACTGTCGTCATTATTCATTCACTCCATACTCGGTGGTGGTAAGTCACTGTTCTAGTCACAGCTGCCTTGGGGGCAGACTGACGGAAGCGAGGCAACCCCTCCGACCATCACCAACCACTCACTCACTCACTCACACACCACATTCACCCCAGGCTTCCTGGTGTTCCAAAACGGTCTCCCATCCCAGAACCGACCAGGCCTTACCCTGCTTAGCTTCCCAGATCTGATGGGATCGGGCGGAGCAAAGGCGGTACGGCCTACGATGCACAGGAACAAAAGGGCAAGCATGTCAATGCCACTGTCTCACAAAACAGACAACGGTTTGTCCCCATCGTGCTAAATAAATATTAGTACGTCTTTGATCTTTCAGTGACCCAGTGGCTGTATGGGTGGTTAGCATGGCGGTGATCTGTCATCAATGATCACAGGGGAAAATCTTGGGTCATAGCTCAAAAACGCCTGGTTGTAGGTCGTACAGTGAGACGGGGACAAAGATTCAAAGTAGAACCAAAGACGAGCCGTGACTGACATCAGGCAATGTCTCCTATTTTGGAAGGCTAGTCACAGAGTGAGCCATCATCTCGCTGCAACTATAGGATCTCTGTCAGTGTCCCGTCATCACCGCCAGAGTCGCAATTAACACAGGCCAGGCATGAGCGGGTCTGACTCTGCCTTTTTACTGGACTTTCACTGCACTTTTCCCACGGAAATACTTGCCTCACCCAAACACGCGACATCTGTATTCTGAAACTACTACGACAAAACTCTCTCTCTCTTTAAACAACCGCACAGTGGAGACGAGAGCAGGCTCATGATTTTACAATCCCCACGTCGTGCAATGTGATGATGTGTAATAATCTTGTAAGACAGGAAAAAAAAAAAAGCGCAGTGTGCACCAGCCATTAGAGTTTCTGGTAGGCGTCACTGCTGATGTAACTGGTTACAATTACGTTGCATCCAGAAAATCTACCAGGAACCCTAAAAAAAACACAGAAATAATATTATCCTAGAGGCGACCAGGATGGAAAGCAAAGGTGCCAAGCTACAGTCACAGGGTCACTGAAAGGTCAAATACGCAGTAATATCAACTTTTTTTTCTTCTTTGGTCTGCACTGTGGTTGTTAGATCCCGTCTTAAAGGTAGAAAACAACAGTTTGTTCAATAAAGCCTCGCTCTGATTTCACTTTGGGGTTTGTAAGTTTGAAATAGCACAATGCTTAAAGGTAATGCACCGTATAGAACTTTTTATGAGAGAAAAAAAATTGTGCATGATTTACCTATTTATGACCTAGTGGCTATATGGGTGGTTAGCATGGCCCTTTGACTTTAGATCACGGTGGCCTCTAAGACTCTCCAGGATCACTTTTTTTGTAGGTTTTTCTGGTGAGAGGGTCCCGTCAGCAGTGAACACCTACAAGAAACTCTAAAAACAATTGATCCTGGAGCATCATAGAAGACATTGTGATGGAAAGTAAAGGCGCCATGCTAACCACTGGGTCACTAAAAGGTCAAATACTCAGTAATAAAAAGTTGTATTTTTTCACATAATGGCTAATAATGGTAAGTAATGGCACTGGGAACTACCAGATGTTGGAACCAATTTATGCAGTTCATTTACTTGGCAATGGCTAAAAAGTTAAAAAAAAAAATCACTCAGTGTTAGGAAGGAGATGTAAAAAGTGAAGTGAAAGAGATACAGCAAGTTTGTGTTGCAAATAAATACAAATGGCCAACTTGTCGATGTAAAAATAGCTCCTTGCAGCAGCAGATATCTGAGACTGTGCTTTGCAATCTTTTATTTTAATGTTTTGTCCCCTCCAGAATCACACAAACCGTCAAGCACAAATTCGTTGGCCTTTTTCCCCATGTAAGGTCATTTGTTATCGCCCTAAAAAGCAAGCTGACAATTTCCACTGCAGCAAACGTTTACTGCAGTGATATCATTTCATTGAATCAGCCTTTTACTATTCCCAAAGGATAAACGCCACTTCATTCACATCTACTGCTCCATTTAAAACCACACAAAGGTCTTACCTCACAGCACGGACTGATTAAAGAACACACATTTTTTCAGCTTACTTTGAAAAAGGAAGTAGCCCACGATACAACGCCAAACATGGATCGGCTCAGGCCTGTCTAATGTCTATCAATACTGCACTATCTGATGATGTATTGTTTCCAAAAGGCTGTCACTCTGATGCATCAACCACTGGACTAAGTTTCATCCACACGCGATACAAGTCATGGTTAATGGGAGCTTAGGGGCCTCTGAAAAGCTGATTACAACTGCTGCTGTCACAGTGCACGCCTTTAACGTCGTATAATGGGTGACATAAAAAGTGCAACAAAAGCTCTGCAACCTTTTTAGGGTCTGGTAAAGTTACAACATGGCACCAATTACTTACATTACATAACTTACACAACTTTTACAAATGGAGACTTAACCCTTAAGCAAGCACAACCAATTTTTTTACAAAAATGCAAAAATAAAAAAAAAAGGAACAGAAAAGCGTCTTAAAAAGTGTGATTAAATGAAGCTTAAGTGCAAATTCAACCTGCCGCATTCCTTCATCGGCTCATCACCGATCTTCCAATCACAGTCCCATCTCAAACCGAATCTTCGCGACAGCCAATCACCGAAGCTGCTCATTCCTGCTTCTGCCACTCATGTCCCAGGATTCCCTTCTTAAGCCCCCTCGTCCATCCATCGGCTGTTTCCCAGCTGTGCTGCGATCCGCCTCCGCCCCTTCTCCTCGACTCTGCTCGTTGTTGTCAACTGGCCGCCCCGGGTCTCGTCCTCTACCACCACCCGTGTCCAGACTCCGGGGGAAGATTCGACCAATCATTCGTCATTGCCATGAATTTGATATTGTTCATTCAATGGTACGCCGGGGTCTGCGCCCCACTTATGATTCATGTCCAAGAACACATTCTTAACGCCACTCTGTTTCTGTGAGTCTTTGTGTGAGTTGAATTCCTAAACGTTCATATGTAATAACTACTAGTTTTTTCCAACAACCCAACCACCACCCAATTGTACCAGAATCGCACACCTGTCATGCTACTTTATTTCATGCTAATACAATACGAGCACTATCCTAGTCCAGTGCAAAGATATATATATATATATATTTTCTTTTTTTTAATTTGTATTTTTTTTATTTTTTTGAGGTCATAATTAGTAGCAGGACTCGATTATATTTTTTTATTGCAATTAATTAATTAATCACAATTAATCACATTTAAGCATAATTAATTTCGGGGTTGTATTTATTTTTTAGAGGTATATTTTAGATGACTTAGACATTTATGAAGTGTAGATGTGAAGCCCGTGGGATCATTTCAAACACTCCAAAGACAATAGCAGTTTGATTTATTTTGGAGAATGATCTTTTGAAATGAGTTTATGTCGGCTTAAGTGTGTGACTGTAAAATTGTTTTTGGCTTCACGCCGTGTTCGTCCCTAAGCAAAGTCTGCAGGAAAAAGGAAACCGCAAAAGTGTCTGTAAAGTAAAGTCAAGTGTGATTCATTTCCATTAATATTTAAATTGTTAATTGTAATTAATGGAAAAAAGTCCCAGCCAATATGGAAACAGGGCTACAGGCTGCACTCATGTTATTGTTGGACTTGTGACTTTCTTGGAGCCAAAGCACTGTTAAAATTTCGCAGTAAATGCACCTTTATGATGCTGCATGGTGTTGTCAGTATTGAAATATACACGAGTGTGACTGTGCATGTTCCTCTGAAGCAATCGAATGTAACTCGATTACCTGGCCAACCTGTCGCTCAGCTCATTTCATTCAGCCATTCCCATTAACAATTAACAGGTCTTTTGTGTTTTATAGCTCCGGGGGAACTTGTGGGCGCGCTGTGCAATGTTTAATCTGACTTTGGCAGAGGTTGACTGACTTCGCTGTTCCCACCCCCCCCTGCTCCTTATCAGCCCTCTGACGTCATCAAGAGTATAGCCTACATTGTGGGAGACAGGCCCCCCGGCAGCTGCACCAGATAAAAGGAGACTCCACAGACGCAAAACTCCAAGGAAACAGCTGAGTGAGTGAACTTAGATGTATTGTGACGGTAAAGGGACATATGCCAGTTGATACATGTTGAGCACACATATCAGAATCAGAATAGGGTTTATTGCCATGGTTTGAGAACAGGTTCACAAACTAGGAGTTAAGATTAAAAAAAAAAAGCAAGCCTTATGGGGTTTGACTCTACAAGGTTTGCACATCTAGAGACTGACATTTTAGCCCATTCCTCTTTACAAAACAACTCGAGCTCTGTCACATTAGAAGGAGAGCGTTTGTGAACAGCAGTTTTCAGGTCTTTCCACAGATTTTCAATAGGATTTAGGTCAGGACAGGCCTCAGCAGCGTTACCTGTAACTTCGTATTTTGAGCACAATTTCCACTTAAGGAGCGATACAAAAAAAAAAAGAGAGAGAAACATTTTTACCTCCTGAGCTGCAGAGACCAGATCCACATCATGACACGGTTTCTTTCAGCTAAAATTTGCTAAACACACTGTGCTTTGACGAAGCAAAAGCACTCCACACGTCAAAGATCCTTACATGGTGTGAGCGCAAAAAATGTCTAACACAGAGTGAGCGCTCACTGTTCCACAAACAATCTTTGATATTCCCCTCACGCTGCAGCTGCTTGTAAAGTTGTAAACTCAGCCTCCGGGTCTGTCGCTAAAGGTAAAGACGTCTTTCTTGTTGTCACTGCTCTGTTTTGCTTTTCAATTTGCCTAAAAACTCAAGTTTCTTATTCACTCCTGGTTTATAATAACTGGTTTAGTTTAGCTCTGGGTTTTACAACGGTGTAAGTCCTGGACCTGGTTTAGTCCTGGCTCAGTCCTGCCATCTCTATTACAAAAGTTTAGTACGTTATAGTTTTGCTTCTCTTTAAGTTATAGTTTTGCTTCGCTCCATTTGCGCTGAAGCGGCTCATGATCTGCGCACACGTTTGTCGTTTTTTTTTAGACTCGCTGGGAGTCATATATTGACGTATGGAGAGACAAAGAACCGAAAGTTGGCAGCGAAATTATTTAAGTTTTTCGATACCACCCCCGACCGGAGCTTTTCGGTCGGTACCAAGTAGGCACCGTTTAACGGGGCCCATCACTACTCACTACTTATATTACCTGAGATCAGTTCAAGTCATGCAAACTTACAGGGCCGACTGGCATTCACCCTTTGAAAAATAAAAAAACTAAAGTAAAAAGCATACCATAGATACAGACAGCATCTCTGGAATTGCCCATATATGACCATGTTTTAAGCAGTTGAGGGGGAAAACAAAGAGGAGGAAAAAACTTTCTATAATTACTCCAAAACTAACAAATGCTGAATTATGAATATAGTTTTCTACTAAATAAAGATACAAATACACAGAGAGGAGCAAAGGGTTCAACAGCCCATCATTACAAAAATAATGGTGCTACATGCTAACGCTTGCTACCCTTTTTTTGCTTTAACTGAATCGGCTGTGAAAAAACATCCATATGGACCCGATTTAGACTTGACTTTATTTGTGTGTGATAAATAAGAAACGGCAAAAAAAAAAAAGAGCGAAACATTGTGTTTCCCAAAACATACTTCCTTCCCCCTCGACAAGGCCACGCCCCATTGTATGACACGAGGCCAACTGTATCTATAACCTCTATTCTCATACTCTCCACATCATCTCTGGAACTGCTATGTTCGAAGCTGCCAGAGGAGTAAAACAAAGAGGAGATTAAAAACTATTGTTTGTCCCATTTTACCAAAATTATTTAAACAAATGCTGAATTATGAATTTATTTTCCTACCAAATAGACACAGAGACTATTTGGAGGAGCAAAACGGTTCAACAGCCCATAATTACATCAGTGACGGACAAAGCTAACCATAGAAATCACAGAGATGAAGCCTAGGCGCAAATTCAACCTGCAAAGACAAATTTCAGCATCACCTACCTCTAGATAATGATCGTGTCTGCCAGGGTCACACCTCCATTTCAGCCTATCAGCGCAGAGCCACACCTTCGTCACAGGCAATCCTCGCCCTCGGTCCTGCGTTTAGGCTCCAGTGACATGGCTCGTCAGCTTCCCAGCTGTGCTGAGACCTGCCTCCACCCCTTCACCGCCGCTTCTATCCGTGGCTCCACCCTGCTACATCCTTCACCGGTGTCTCATACCACCACCAGTGTCCAGGCTCCGGGGGAAGACATGCCTAACTCTAACCTACCCACCCACTAACTATAATCCTTATAATATCTGAGAAAGATATTATAAGGTTAAACTTAACTGAATTTGAGTTAGCATTTAGCCCAGAGGACACTACTTCGACGCTAATTTGTGTCTAAAGTAAAATCTCAAAAGGTCTTTACATTCATTCATGATTTTTATCTAGACTTTGACCTCACCTAAATGTGGTTGATGGTTGACATCTGGATCGTTCATAATTTGTGATGTTTGGTGGCTAATTCTAACGGCTATAGTGAAAATACATTGAGCAGGCTAACGGACTCTGAGAAATCTCCCGGACTAGCCGACTTGCTAGTCCGCATACATTAGGATTGAACTTCGCTTCTCCTTTTTATTCCTAGGATGCTAATCATGATTCCATTGTTAGCTTCATGCTACATATGCTAACGCTAGCTACGAGTGCCATTTTTCCTTTCTACTGGACATTCTGTTCTGTAAAACATCCGCATGGATTTGATTTTGACTCGACTTTATTGTATGATAAATATATTCATAGTCCGCCAGAAATTGTGATTCCCAAAACATTCTCCCCCGTCGGCTAGGCTCTGGCCCCTTGTAAGACACCATTTTCTAAATATTGCATTAACAAAACAAAAAAAAACGTGTTGCACTCTTTTTACAGGTGGGATCCACTTCGAAGGATCTGCGCGGAAGAGGTGTTCAAAAGAGCCCAGTCGGTCATGGGGTCGGCAGTCTAATCAGGGTTCTCCGAGGCTTCCCTCACCCCCAGACACTTCCTCTATCTCCTGGAGGACTCCCCTATAGGCGTTCCCAGGGCTTCCCACTGACTGTCCCTTCAGCGAATCCGAAGTCTTCCCTCCTCCTGATGGGACAAAAGCGATCCAGAACAGACGCCCGAGCTCCTCTCGACCGGCGTGGAGGAGCAGCGACTCTACTTCGAGCTCCCCATGAGATATTTTTTTAATGTTTATTATTTACCTTCCTTATAGGATACAGGCGCAGGGTGCGACATAAGAAGAGACAGGACTTCCATCTTCATCCGTTTTATATGACACCGATCTTGTCTGTGTTCCTGTATTTGTTTTAGAATGTTAAATATAGTGCTGTTGATTTTAACCCATTGGAATGTTGTGTAATGTTTGATAATGTCCTGAAACTAAACTACGCAAAACAACATTTCTCCAGCCATTATACTGGAATAAAACGATTACCACAGACTTTGTTCCATCCAATAGTTATACTGGAAGTGTGACAGAGATTATTGTTCTGTAATTTTTAAAATAACAATCTTAATATGTTTACCTAGGGGGCAAAAAGGGGGAATGATAATATTATCAGCCAGCTCTGAAAGTTTGGAAAATGCATTGCACCAAACAACTTAACTGATATTATTGCAGTATTTTGTATTATTGCATCAACTACGTACAAAAAGTAAGGGAAATTTGAGTGCTCAAACAACAGATGCCTTCGTTCACTCTGAAAGTTTAAAACATTGCTCTCTCTCGCGCTCTCTGCAAAGTGCGCCTATCTCGAAACCGCAGAGTAAAGAGTTCCAAGTATTAGTGCGAGTAACAAGTAACTATGCGTCAAACTACTGTTGGCAGATAACGTTCTGTGTCAGCTGACTTCCCAGAATCGGCTGCTTTTTTTAAAACAAGGGGGCGGCCTGTTGCTAAGAGGAAGTATAGGGCCTGCTCTCATGGCTGTTTAAAGAGCTGCTCTTCCTCCAGGCTCAAATTACAATCCTCGTTCACAAGTGCTACATTACATTGGACAAATCCAGGTTTTATTATGAACTTGCCCACTGTGTAAAGTTAGAAAGTCTCCAACAACTTCAAGGAGAAACAAAACGAGTTGAGATCAAAGCGTGCACTCTAGTTGCGACAAGTTATTTGTGGACTTTTGTACATTGCAGTATAACCAAGGCTTGGCACGCCGTCATTTACCAAGTATTTGCTCATTTGCAAAACAAGAAGCGCATGCAAAAGTGGATACGCAGCAGAGTCATTTATGCATCGTTTAGACATGCAGCATTCTCTCATTTACATCGATCAGATTGAATCGCTGAAACTGCAAGACAGACCTTTTCAAATTAGATGCAACATGCCCAAAACATTTGGATGCTATATTCCAGCTTGCACTCGTATTTAGCATCTTTCTTGACAAATGAGTGTTTTTGGTTGTTTAAAAAAATATAAAAGCCTATTTTAATCAATCAGCAACGACAGCCTATACTTAAATGTAACATACAGTATGCAATGTGTTATTGTTATTCTGGCTTTTTCATTTCCAAACTGTACACTAAACACATGCATAAGTGTTATTATTTGAGCAAATCATTGTTAAAAATCATCATATATGACGGCGAAAGCATTAACCTCTTAACCCCCCCCCCCCGCCTTAACCAAGTGCGTTTTCTGCAGTTCAGCTTTACCCAAATCTAAAAGCTTGCAGCCAGTAGGCAGGTGCAACGCCCCATTTGACCTACAAAACACATTTAAACAGATATTTTAGGGAAGTAGGGAACCACTGCTCTACAGAGTAAGACTCTGGTACTGCTCCATAGAAATTATACACTGCCTGACCATAAAAAGATCAGGGGCTGCTGCTGCTGGTCAGGTCTAGGTTCAGCAACACTTTGTGACTAAAGAAATAGATCAGCTGATGACCTGAACATCATGAATGACCAGGACGAAAAGGAAATCCATCAATGCATTTCATTTTCCCTGGTGGCGCGGGCATATTCCACACTCCAATGCCAGGATTCATGGGGCTCACATTGTGAAAGAGTGGTTCAGGGAGCATGAGATGGCTTGCCACAGAGTCCGGGTCTTAACCCCAATGACCCTCTATGGGATGTGCTGGAGAAGGCTTTGCGCAGTGGGAAATGAATGCCACCCTGGATCTGTGGCCACTGAAGGAGCTTATTGGAACGACGAATGCGCGCTGTTCATCGACTCTAAAGGCGCCACACTACCAGGTATTAGAACGCATGACCTTTGTTTTTGTGGCGACTGGCAGCGCGTTTCCCTCGAGTGTTTCGAAGCAGAAAACAAATGTTGTTTTCGTCATGTTGCAGCTGTCTCCGCTCGCACTGAGGCCGCGGAGGTGACACTTTTGCTCACTCTGCGCCAGTTGGGTCCGCCTCGAAATGCAAACTCTATGGAGCGGTACCAGTCTTGCCCTGAGGAGCAAGACAAAAACTTCAATTTCCTAAATGGCCACGGAATAAGAGTGACCGGCCAAAGTATAAATCGTGCAGCACGAATCCAATATGTGGTAGCATTTGTATTCGTCTGGCAACTCATGTGCAATTTCAAATCAACTCCAAACACAGCACGGGCCCTGCAGACCTTTGCGCTGGATGACATTTTTAACCTTTGAATTTGCAACCTTACATAACAGTCCTTTTGAATGTGGAATGCATGTGGGATTGTTCAGCGCCGCTCCCTGAAACTCTCCCAGGCCAGGAATGTGATCACCTGCAAATGTTTTCTCTCCCACGGTCCACAGCCACAGTGCTTTTTGCAACACTTTTTTTTGCAACATTCGACTTTAGAAAATAAAAAAAATAAAAGTTCGAACCCACAAGCGCAGGATAAACACACGTTTTCTTTTTCGTGGCTTCGAAGGGGAAAAGAAATCAAAAGACGCCTAACCTTTCGCACAGGATTAAACGGCGTGCGCGTGGTTTTGCTTTGCTCTTTGAGGCGAATGCTTTGACGGGAACGTGTTGCAGTTGTATTCGTTTCAAGAAGTTCAGACGAGTTGATTTCGTGAACACATTACAAATCGCCTATTTCGCAGAAGAATCTCAACACACATGCGGTTCACTCGAATAGCTTCAGCTTTTGACGTTGCATTTTCCCCGCTCTGGCACTCAAGTATAAACACTGTTTTTTTACACCTTTGCAATGTTTTCAGCGAGCTGTTTTTGCAGGCCTCGCGGCCGCAACCGCAAACATGTAAAAACCTCAGGTGTGTCCATGGCTTTGTTTCTGTTGCAGTGTCTTGGCGTATGACTTTGGCTTGTGACCTACTATCGAATAATCATATTTGCATACATTTACCACACTTGACAAATTTCTAAACAAAAAAATGATTGGGGCATGTTAAAGCAAAATGGATACTGTGAGCGGATCGGCTAATCTCGCGCAGCTCGGGCTAACAGGCTTGTTGCAGTTCACACGTTGTTACAATTAATATATGATAATAATATTATAAATAACAGTAATAATAGTAAGGATCCCATGATCGTTTATTACTTTTAATTAAATAATTCATTCATAATTACTGTATTTTTGTTTGTTTTTGTGTTCACTTTTTTTCACTTCACTTTCTTTTTCGTTTTCTATTTCTTTCTTCTTTTTGTTTTCCACTAATTGGAATTTAAGGAAGGCCACCATAGACATTTTTAGTCATCGTGACATCCCTATTACACAATAGTAAAGCAAAGCAGCAACCCTCATTTCATGCCAGCAAATTCCTACTTGATTCACTTCCAAGGGATACATTTACACATATGATTCAAAAACAGATAAACAGATATGGTTACAAATGATACAAGGGTCTTAAACCATACCATTTGAAATGTTCTAATGGATGTTTTTATGTTTATAGCCACTGAGATTCTTGTCTCTCCGATACCCATGAGGCCGACCAGAAATAATACTGGTTATTAGGAAGTTCTAGTCCTCCCATGGAATGTGGTTTCATTAAAGTAACAATCCTGACAAGTCTAATCCTGGGTTTTTTATTACTCCAAATATATGTTATAAGATGTGTATTCAGTGATTTGAGAAAATATTTTGGGTAGGAAACGTGGTTAAATCGTGGAAGAATGATAATTGTAATGACATTTATACACCCAAGTAATGAAATAGGGAGTTTGACCTGTTCCTGATCTAATCTAGTCTAATTCTGAAGTGAAATCTTAAAAGGTCTGTACATTCATTAATGATATTTGGGCTTTAACATTAACTAAATGTGGTCGATGGGTGCTGAAAACATCTTAATTCTTCATAATTTGCTATGTTTGATGGCTAAATGCTAACGGCTAACGGGAAAATACATTGAACAAGTTTCCCGAACTAGCCGGCTTGCTCCTTTTTATTTCTATGCGTACCGGAACATTCTTAACTGCCGCCTCAACCATGTTGTAACAATGAGAAATGAGTGAGCCAGAATCCTATGGAAACTATCCCACAATCTACTGTTAAACTTATCATGTGCACTTTAATGTCACACGAGAACCCTTTGCGTTTGAGACCATCTTTGTCACGCATTAATTACTGAAAACACAGAAATCTTAGTAATACGCTTTCAAAACGTGCCGCCCTAAGCTTATACATAGGGCTAATAACATTACATAGGTGTAAATAACGCGTGTGTAATAAGCTCATAGACGGCGCTTTGCATACGAGCCCCTAGACGGCACACGCCTGGATGGCCTGTGCACGCCCAATGCACTTGTGTATGTTCAAGCGACTGTGCGATATTGCCTCAGCCTCGAATCCCCAAAGGACCGCGCCGGCGGATTCTTCACAATGAACTGATAAAGAAGTGGGTTACCAGGGTGGAGGAATAAGGCAGGTCTGCTGTGGCCAGTCACCAAGGAGCGCCTCCCCTTACTCCAGTGTCCTCCCGGGACCGGAGGCTGAGGTGTTTGCTCGGTAACCAAGGACGACAGGGCGATCTGAACAAACATGGGCGCAGCCAGACGCGAGGCCGAGGATTCCCCTGCTCCGGGCCAGGAGTGGATTTACATGTAATAGATATGCAAGACGACAGTGTAAACCATCATTACTGCAATAAGAGTGTTAATGAGATGCAGTAAGTCGCTGTATTGAATAAGAAGTTGTTTATACAAGATCAGTATTTGATGAGAACTTTTTCAGAATTTCCACAAATGTTACAGTACAGCTGTTAAGTACCAAGTAAAACCATATAATTATACGAAACCAGCAGGATTCCCCCTTAAACCAGAAAAGTCCACCTCAGGTTTCAGAATCTCTTTGATGTCAGGAGAGTTATTACCTAAGGGGGCAATCTATCGTTCATGTTTTTTACAATTGGCACAATGGCTGAGGTTAGTGTGTGGAGTTTGCATGTTCTTCCTTCGTCTTCGTGGGTTTCCTCACACCAAATTAACACATACATTGAGTATGTGCGTGCATGCATACTGTATGCATAGCTGCATATGTGGATCTGGATATACACAGATACATGTCCACCATCCTGGTACCAGCGGAGTCTTACCACGAGCTCAAGATCTGGAGATGGGTCTCCGAACACCTGCTTGCCCCAGCCACAGTGAAGGACAATGCTAAAGCAGACATGTCCCTACTTTACAGAGCCATTAAAGTACATTTTAGTTTTGGCCATACAAAGTTTTTGTCACAGCGAAGCGAAGAGCCAATAGTCTGGTTAAACATTCGTCTTTCCTACAATGATACTGATCTGACATACTATATTTGTAGCTCAAAAGGTAATATACATTTCACTTGGTGACTTGATTGTACTGATTAAAATCATTAATGTATTGCAAAGCTAGTTTTGAATGGTCCAGGACCATCGTTTTCTCAAATATTCTTTTACAGGATAATTACCAATTGATCTAAGCATTGTTGTACTTTGAAAGCAGCGGACTTTTAATGAAAAATGCTCAAAATTCCACAAAATTACATTCATTATAACTTCAAAACACCGATACAAGATGCAGTATCAACAGCAGATGGGTCTTTTCTGCAGTTACTTTGCAGAGAGAAGACGACACTGTCCGACTGTTGTCCTCAATGTTAAGAGCAGGTAAAGTTGCTATGAGATGACATCCCTCAATCCTCAGGTTTAAAAGACTTTTAATGGACTTTTCATCTGATCATCCACATCACACCAAAATCAGCCAGTACAGCTAAAGGGTTGTCGCTAGGAAAATCAAGATGGGAACAGATGTAAAAACGAGCTCATGTGCACTCGGTATATCAAAATATTAAGATGGTTGATTCTGTTAAACTAGCCTACTTAAGAGGAGACGCACCAAATATTTTGCATTTTGGACTATGTTTTTAAAATTTTTGATGAACCAATGGAGTTGAAAAATGAAATTCAAAATCCCCACACTCAAATTTTAATCTGACTACCCCCTTTTTCATTTGAAATACTTTTGTACACATAAAATAGCTTACATTTAGAAAAATCAATGATAGAACACGTGTCCAACTGAAATACTGTCTTGCCTTATAACTACTTATTTCCACCCCAGACAAATGCCGTTTGGAGACAAACTGCTGTACCAAGCATTGTGACCATAGTTATCATGTTATGTAATTGGCAGATCTTGGAACCCACTCTTGCCCTATATTCTGTTGACGCTGCAACACAAATAAAAGCTATGCGCATCACTTTGCAGCTTTACCACAACCGCCTCTCATTTCTAGGAAACTGCTGCCATCAGGGTCAAACAGAAAGTAAAGCCCTGGGAAAACCGTATCGCTTCGCTCGTATGAATAAATATATCAAAAAAAAAAAGGTTTGTTGTGAATGCTTTTTATTCGCCAGTGGGAAGAGCGTGTGGATCGAACATATTCAGTGAAGCTTACAAATTAATCATTACCAGTAAAAATTATAAACTTTCGTGCTGCCACAGTCTAAATATTTGTCAACAATGAGGCTCTTCTCTAACGATGTGAAGTGTCCAACTTTAGCTCACCGCATTAGCACAGTCCTGGGCTTACATTTCTTCTTAGCTACAGCCAGTCCAAGCCTCGACTTTATTACAAGCGCGGAAGTAGGACGCTCATGCAAATTCACCCTCCTCCTCTGACATGTTTCCAGAGTCCACACAACGAGGATCCGTGCCTTTGTATGGAAATTCTGAATGAGGCGGATGCCGCCCGCTTGCTTGAAGCTTTCTCCATTGATTCCCATTAAAACGGGGTCTCCTTTGTTTTCCCCCTCTCAAAGTAAACATAATCAACAGCAGGTTCCAGGTCAACTGAGAGCTGCTAACCATTTTTACTTGCATAGAAGCATTCTTTTAAACATTTACTAGAAAAATAAAACTTTGTCAAATTAAATACAACTTAAAACGTCTCGAGGAAAAATGTACATCCCAACTTTGTGATCTTGCAAAGTTTGAGGAAAAAAGAAAAAAAGGCTCTCATTCCCATGTTGGTGCCAGAAGGAGAGAAGGTTGCTAAAACAAGATGACATCCAGCAAGCGTCAGGTTTTTGGAAAAAGTCTTTTTAAAAGTCCACCACATTCACCTGATTAACATGGCCAGGGTTGCACCGATTCCTGCTAGTCCGGCCATAGCCATAAGTGTGTTCCTCACTTTTGATTCTGGGTCCTCTACTCTAAAGAACTCGACAAAACCATCCTGAAAGAGAGAGAGAGAGGAGAGACACATTAGGGGAAGTTGTCCGGGCAGCCATCTCCATTCCAACAGTAATTCTTTCCTTTGTCTGGTTTTTGCGCAACCATCTTCCCCCCCCTCACACACTGGACTCAACTTACCCAGGAGTTGTTCCTGATCAGCCAGTCTCGTTGGTCTGTTAGAAGATATGTGGACATTTCCTCGGCCAATCTCTCCACGCAGCTTTCCCTTCCTTTGGACTTCAGGTACTGGCACACCACCGCCCCGAAGGAGATCAGGCTGGCGATCCGACCCCAGTTGGTGGTGCCGTCTTCGAATATACTTCTGGCTACGTCGCCGATGAACGTCACGTCGTCCCCCCTGTCGTCCACTGACAGTTTGTTAATCATACCTGTTGAATGCATTCATCATGAGACACAAAACGTATGGTAAGGATGGAGCAACTCAGATTATGCTAAATTTGGACAGATACTTAATCTCTTAACCCCCACCTGAACAGAGCACATTTCCTCCAGTTTGTCTTTACCCAAAACTAAAAGCTTCTTGGAAAAAAATGAAATGAAAATATGGCGAAAAAGCAATAAAAAAATCCGTTTTGTGGGTCTTAGCTTTCAGATGAGGCGTTTCACTGGCCTGTAAACCTTTAGATTTGGGTAAAGCTGACTGTGACTCAATAATGGTGCAATTGCAAAGTGTTCAATAAAGAAATGACTGCGAAATTAGGCAGAAAGAGCACTGCAAACGCAAACAGATTCAATGCAATCCTTGTTAGCGACGTTACAACACAACCCAGCGTCATATGCAGCTGCTTACACTTCCGTAAAAGTCGTTTGAGGAAATACAAAGGTCGGGTTGGCCCATAGCTGGGACTTGCAAGGCAAATTCAGCGTCCCCAGTCATTCGGATTCAAATAGCCAGCCTCGCGTTAGCTTAGCTGCTGCCACAGACATACGACTCCCTTTGTATCGGGCACATTACAAAATAAAGGCACCTACCATTGTACGCGAGTCTGTGTTTCTCTAAAAGGTTGTCCACGACCCTCTTCATCGTCGTTAAAGCGGGTCGCTGGATCCAACCCGGCTGCGAAATCCCCGTGATTAAGTCGAAAAAGTCGCCGAGGAGCTGCCTCGTGTCGCTCTCCAGAACCTCGTCCTCCTCCGCGGAGTAGCCGGACATCTCCTGGTCACTGTCCGACTGGAACTCGGGCGTGCAGGGGAGCGAGCCGCCGTCCGAGTTGCTGTCGTAATCGCCCTCCCGGCTTTTGTGCTTTCTCGAATGGTCGTTCTTGACTTGCAGGGCTGTGGGTCTCTGCTGTTGCGGGTGGCAGTGACCGAGAGAGCCGTTGCCGTTGCGAGCGTCCATAGGCATAGCTCCCTCCGCCTCCACGACTCCATTTTGAGGCATGAACATACCCAACATTGTAGTATGGATGCCGAATTGTGCCCGTTTTGCAGGGAGCATACTTCTCTTAAATAATGGGTAGAACACGAATTAGCGCGTTGAAGAATTCAGTGGGTTACTTCAGAATTTTGTTAGACTAGAGCTAACCGTAAATTTAATTTAGTATTACGTCCATGGCGTACCGAGAGCGAAGAACAAAACGCGGAACAGTGGAGCCATATATATATAGCCAAATGACGTACGTCACGTCACGCTCACGCTCACGCCCACGCCCATAAATGTACTGCCTGGAAATTCTCATCTATCTCATAATAATTATCTTAACAAAAACATATATACATTTATACACACATCTATAGTTAATTCTATGAAAAATGTACATTTTAAATACCAAAGATTCCAAATTATTGATTGTCCAATACTTAGTAAAAATACCAGTGTTTTTCCATGACATTCTATGGCTAATACACAGGAAGTGGAAGATTTTTAATGGAACCCCAACATTAAACCACAAATTGAATTCGAAATAATATTTAATATGATATGAATCATTAATTTTACACTTCACAAACATGTTTAAAAGACGAGACCAAGAAACTGTAAAGAAACGGAAAAAACCCCACTTCACTCGTAACATTCCACATAGCCTACAACGAGACTGAAAGCTTTGAGAAATTCCCAACATTTGTTGTGGAGGGCTCGTGAACGCTGCCGTAGCTCCCTCTAGTGGTTAGTTGTGGGTAGTGCATGGTCTGACCGAGTTGACTCCCGTTTCAAAATGTTACACTAAAAACATACATTCGAGTGCTTTTAAAACGTGTAACTACTGCAAGTTTGTAATTACTTATAAGTATAATCGTAAATATTATAACTACAGTAGGTAAATCAAATTGAAACTGCACGCTTTTTGATTTGCTGTTTCAGGGCTGCACAATTTTGGTTAAAAATTAATAAACGAGAATACAAAACATACATGTGCTCGTCATATAATTAGAATATCATGAAAATGTTCATATATTTCTGTAATTCAACTTAAAATAGGAAAGTAATATGATATAGACTCATTACATACCTCACTTTGTATGTAATGAGTCTATCATATATTAGTTTCACAGCTTAAGTTGAATAGAAGTGAATGCACTTTGTCATGATATTCAAAAAATATGACGAGCACCAGTATAATAAGAATCATTAATTTCAGAACATTTGTAGATGTTGAGATGATAGGGTAAACTGATTTTATACAACACTCAATATAGCTTAAAATATTTAGACTTTTCAGGATAATGTACTTCCCCATAATAGCAACCATTTGATTTGATTGTGATTAATAGTGCAGGCATACTGTATACTACTACTAATAATAAAACATAAAAAAACATAACAAAAGTCTTATTAATGTAAAAGTTTTATTTCAAATACTGACAAAAATCTTCTCACCAGATCCCATAAAGCAAAAAACATTCCAAGTGTGTGACGTCTTAAAAATCAACCCTGGCATCACCGGTCGTTCAGCAGAGAAATGTGAACCCACTTTTTACACAGGGAGGTCAGCTCCCGCAGTATTTCTGGGCCAGGATGAAATACAATTATTTCATAAAGTGAACACAAGAAAACAAAACACACAAATGTTTTTTGTAAACCAAACAACAACAACAAAATGAGAGAAAAGAGCAGCACAGAGCCCATACATTCTGGCGTGTGTTTTCACGTGAGAGACCCCATTGCATTTAACAAGCCGTGCCCTGCTTCAAACCATCTTGTGCAACATTTTCTCTAAGGCAGACATTACGTACCAAGGAACAACTCTTGCCATCAAAGTGTTACCTTGTTAGCCCCATTTTTTTTTTCTTTTAAAAAATATTACACATTTTGAAGCTGAAAGAGGCAGGCGGCGAAATGACACTAAACCGTCTCGTCTTGGCATTCACGGTAAAAACCAAATAGATCATCAAACACAACATTGCAACACAATACATTTTTGTCAAACTCAATGAGAGGGTTTGAATTGTCGAATGACTGCAACAGCCGTAACGGATTTTACTTGGATTGGAAGAGTAACAAAACAAAAACACAGGTGCCATTTCCAAAGTGTTGCTCAGAGTTGTCGGACTAAATCAGCAGCATTTATACATATTTTCATATGATACATAGCTTCTGGGATACATCGTTACAGCAGAAGCCAAAATGACAAATAGGAACCATTGACGCGAAGAAAAGGCAATGACAATTGGGATATATCAGACATACGGTTCTATTTACAAAGCGCCAAAAACGTCCATTTGTACATAATTACAAATTTTGACACGTTTAAAGCCTTGATGTGGAATTGAGATGTTGCATGGGCCGTTTACTTTAGTCTGTGTTTCACATGGAGCATGTGTACATTTCCTTTCCCCGAGGGATTGCCCCAAACACAACTTCATATCAATAATTGCTTTTGATATACCAACTTTGGCTCTTTATAGCAACTATTAGTGTTTTTACTTAACTATTGTGTGGATCCATTCCCCGTTTGTGTGATCAATGGTTCATGCTATATGCGTTTGCAATTTTAGTTTTTTAAAAGTAGTGTTGGGTAGCAGCAGTATATGGCTAAATGGAAACTCCTACATTCACTCAATTGAAGGAATATGTTATTAATCAAACTTTAAAAGCAGTACCAAGTCAGTGGGCCATAAGCACTGCAGGTGTTGTAGCATGTGTTTTTTTTTACTCATTAATTGTCCATGAGAGTAAATACTACGCTGACAGAAAAGATAAAGGGAGAGAGGGATATTGTACTTTTATATTATACTTTCTTTGACTCAAATGTGGCTGTGAATACTGTTTAAGTGGCGCTAGCCCACAGTTAGCTTTGCCCGTTAGCCTGTTAGCTTCTTCTTTGTGATTCCATTAGTTTGTATTGGTAGCTCCGGCCCGGTGGCAGCGAAGTTGCAAGTGTGGTATTCTGGCCAGAAACACCTGGGGGTAGGGCTGAACGATAAATCACATTTACAATTTTATCGCCATATTACACAACGCAATTTAGAAATCGCAGAGGCACGCGATTTCCCCCGATGCAGCTGATGTGGCCCATAGAAGTGAATGTAGTGGCCAGAGACGCCACCGACGTCCGCTTCGCGGGCTTTTGTTTACTTCTCAGTCTAATAAAGGTGCGCCGTAGATCGTGGATGTGCTGTGAACATATCAGCGTTTATAATGCAGCCACCGCGAAGGACTATTGCTTTTTCCTCCGTTAGCATTGCGTTAGCTGCAGCGCTATTCCCTCTGATGGAATCAGAAACTCTCCTCCGGATTCACACGTCTGTGCCTCAAGAGATGAAGGTGAGCCTGGGCTGCTTGTTAAGAGTAAAGAGTCCTTTGCGGCTCACTTTTGGAGGCTTAGGTTTCGGAATGTTTTGGATAAGAACTTATCTCACAACCACGGACTAATACACAAGAGCAAATGGCAAGAAATAATGTGGGCTATTTACCAAAAAAATAAATAAAAATCTGTATAAGCTTATTGTAAATGGATATGTGGACTATTTTGAATTATATTCCATATGATTATAAAGGACTTAAGTGTAAGTAATACTTTATTAAGTCAGTTGTAAATATTTAATTGTATTACAACAAAAAGTTATTAGCGGAAAATCGCAATAAAATCAAAATCGCAATATTGATTTAAAACAAAAATCGCAATATTGCTTTTTGGCAAAATCGTTCAGCCCTACCAGGGGGAGATGAAAGACCCCTCAATCATCCCATTAACACTTGTATTACACCCAGAGGGACTACGAAAAGGATGTATTAAAGGTCAACAAGTTACTTAAAGTCTGTTTTATATGGATTTATTTTTTGAAGTCTTTGAACTTTTGTTTTTGACCAAACACACCCCCGTATCTCGAGCATGTGTTACCTGAAAGACAGAGCTTACATTACAGATTACAAATTGTAAATTGTCAAATAGATTTATGACAGAATCATTTGAAAGTTGGAGCTTTTTATGTTGGTCTAGCACCATTTTTAGCTTCCGTCAATGAATAATTGAGTAGCCCCCCTCAATTTGCTCATCCAAATCCAAGCCTCTTACCAATACTCAACCGGTTATGTACTGTGCCGTACCGCTCAGTAAAAGTGTGCCAAGAGTCGATTTAGTGTTCCCATAACTTGCATCTGAACAGCCAGTCTGAACTAATCCTGCAGATTTTTGCTTCCACACCAGTATGATCTTTTTAGTTAAGCACTGCAGCTAAAGCTTTCAGACATCCCCTGCCCCCTCTCCGTGTGTTTGGGAAAAGCTCAGCAGTGTGTTGTGCCAAAGCGGCGGAGTTAGCACACCCTGTAGGCATGTGGCGTCCCACTTCTGGGTCAGCGGCTCAGAGGGTGATCCAGGGGCATGGGGCCGGCACCTGTGTGAGAGCGCCTGCCCGTTTACCCCGGAACAACCCCCTGACCTGGTGTTTGGTGATTCAATACAGGGACAGGGGACACATTAGCTTTGAAAGATTTCAATTTGTAATATAATTTTATTCCAGTCTATTTATAAGTCAAAACAAATCGTATAATTTACAGGAGCCTAAGATTTCTATTCCAAAAGCTGTTTTTACTTATTTACCATCTTTTATTTTAATGAAATGTAATATTGTGGCACAATTTAGCTTCTGTGACAAAAGAAAGAAAAAAAAATCTTTAAAAATGACTTACAACCTCTTATTTTAGAGCATGACTGTGTCTTAACTACAAGGTTAGCCGGTTTCATTCCATTTTACAGTATTACAAGCTTAAGTGCAGTCTTTTTAATTTGCTAACTGGGACCATAGAAAATCACAGAAACGCTGTTAGCTAGCTTAGCCCGTTCCTAATAAATGCGCACTTACTATATTGAAGTATGGTGAGGTAAGGAGTGTCCGGTTCATGGCCACTGGATGTGTAGACACTTTAGCATTTAGCTCAGAGGCCACTTATATACGCCAATTCTTATTTTAAGTTAAATCTCAAAAGGTCTGTATACTTATTAGTGACTTTTAACTAGGCTTGCCAAATTATTCTAATTGTCATTTATCAGCCCTGGTTTAGCTTAAATTGGGATACAAAGCCCTAATACTGGACTACTAGCATCCTTTTTGTTCAGTATTATTTTAAGACGTGTTACGAGTTTGGTTGAGCGTTATTACTGAAGGCATGAAACATATGCGGTTTGCGTTTAATCTCCCCGCAAATCTCCTTGGCCTCTGGTAATTGCTTATTTATGCAACAGCAAAGGAAGTTGGCAGGCCACTGAAATGACATAAATATCCCGGCCTGGCTTTGGGCCACCGATAATTAAATATGCGGGCAAACTGACAGAACAGCAGAATGTAAATAGTTTAAGGGTGCATGTTTAGAGGGAAGTTTTGTTTGTAATTATCTTAAAAAGTGAAGGTAATACAATCCCACAAGTAATTCAGGCCCCGTTTGAGCGACAAAAATAGTTGAGAGTCCTGGGGCGGTGGGGGGTGTCAGGCTAATGAGGTTATAGTTAACAAACAGCACACAGGAAATGTTCACCGAGAGGCAGGTGCAGGTGGCCGGTAAGTAGGTGTGTTAAAAGAGGAAGGGTGTCCTTTCAAGGAGCTATGCAAAGATTTTAGGTTGATCATTTTTTGGTTTTTAACCCTTGTGTGGTCCTTGGGTCATTTTGACCCGAAAGCCACTGGAGCCACAGCCCATCCAATGGCCCAAAGGCCACTGAAGGATTTTTGTAAAAAGAAGCAGAAATATTAGGGTCTTTAAAGGGTGCAAAATTGAAGGATCACACGAGGGTTAATATATAAAATATCAGTGGAAAATTTTGCTCTACACAGGGAGGGCTAAAGGGTAGAAGAATGCACTACGATGCTGCAGGCCAAGTAAATGTCACAAGGCAATTACTGTACTTTCAAAATGATTCTTTGAATGCTGTGAGTGAGTGGTCCGTGAAATTATGAAATCATGAGATGCGTTTGTGCAAGTTATATCACCAGCTTTGAGTAATGTTTA
The DNA here is from genome assembly GCA_021464625.1 of Proterorhinus semilunaris. Lineage (NCBI taxonomy): Eukaryota > Metazoa > Chordata > Actinopteri > Gobiiformes > Gobiidae > Proterorhinus > Proterorhinus semilunaris. The sequence goes on from CM038350.1 coordinate 34,110,100, forward strand.
TAAAAAGGATTCTTGTTCTCTTTTGCAATAAATCATATAGGAGATTTACAATCATCTGACATTGTGACAGGCTGCATAAATCTACACCCACTTCCCCATTTAGTTGGTCGTAAAAGTCGAGCCACGGTTGCAGAGCTTTTAGTTCTAATTTAACGATAATTTCCCCGATGTGTTTAAAACTAGTCCCTGCTTATCAACCAACAGCTTGTGTGCATTTCCAAAATAGCTTTATGTCACCAAAACACACAGCTACATTCTTCGCAGAGATGATTGTTGTGTAAACAGGCTCGGGGAGGATTCACGTGAAATTAGCTCCTCCAGGAAACGACACATACACCGTCTCAATCCTTAGTCATACTGAAGTCCAAATTCACAGACCCCCATGTGCAAGCGGCGCCATTAAAGTCACATTCATACTTTAATCATTTCAACAACAAAAAAAAAAAACAAGACAAAAACAATCCATCAGCATAAAAACAAAAAAACAATACAATCATGGTTCCTAACTCCTACACATAGGCCTGTCACGGTGATGGTTAGATCGGCTATTTTTGGACGCGAGATTTATCAAAAGCATTTTTATTTACACAAGCTTTTTGTAAATTTTTCATAACTAGCATATCTATGATTCTAAGGCGCCAAAAGACCGATTTTATAAATGGAATAGAACAAGAGCGTTGCATTCATTACCAGCTCGTCTCCACTTAGCCAATAATGAAGTTTAAATGTATTAAGTCCTCCTCCAAAATGCTATGTTGATACCTCACAGCAAAGATAGCATTGTCGGAGTCTAGCTGAGCATTAGGAGCATGTTTGGGATAGAGGTCAACCGATATATTGGCCGATAAAAGTCGATATCTCCGGGACCGAAAGTGATAGAGACTTCACTCTTCAGTGCAAAAAACGGGAAGTCAGGGCCTTAAAATGAGGCCTCAGGGGACAGCAGTATGCTAATGCTAACGGAAACTAATCAAAGCTGGGACAGAAACTATGATTGAATCACCCAAGGTAATAAAATAAATTCACTGGTCGAACTAAACCGGGTCTCGGTCAAACTACTTTTGACGACATATTTTAGTCAAGACTTACCCGAACAATACTTTTTGTTTTAGTAGACAATGTTATGCAAATATAAGGTTATTTAGTCAACTTTACATTTATATTATTATACTCAACATATTTAAACGCATTCTCGTCTTCATGGACATAAACAAAGCACAGACCTGTTCCTTTGCCAGTGAACTCCAACGATATGAGGCTCTTTCACACTGCAACACTGAAAGTTTACTGTAAAGTATTTAGTCTTCATGAGTTTTAAATCCTGGTTTCAGCCTCATTAACATCCTCCAATGTTTAGTTTAGGTCTAAATTTTAGTCACAAAAACATAATTAGGACAAAATCATGGCCAACCATGTTAGTCGACAAAATGAACACGAGTTGAGAGGGCACAAGCCTTTGCCAAGGGAAAATTTCTTTCAATATTCATCAACATAAAACAGTAGGAAAACATGGCCTAAGTCTGTTAAAAGACGCGGTTCATCACAATTTCAGCTTTAAAAATCATCAAGTACAGCATTCGACATTATACATAAACATATTTCGGTCACGGCTTTGGTTTCCAATGCCCTTCCAGTTGAGAAGCTTTAAACATGGCCGTTTAGAAAAAGCGTCGACTAGTATTAATAATAGTTTCACCGTGACAAGCCTACATATCCTTTTGGTGTCGATTATAATGAACGTACTGTACAGAATACAAAGTGCATTTAGCTCATCCTCCGGCCCGGCCGCCCGACGACACACACCTACGTTAGAAAGCGATGCCTCTTGGGGGGAAAAGAACCGTGGCACGAGCGAGTGGAGGCACCCGCCGTCAGCCCCTGCCCACACAAGCCAATAGAACTTATACAACTTTGCCCCGATATGCTAACGCCAGTATATGGCTGTGTGTGTGTGCGTCTGTGTGTGTGTGTGTGCGCGCGTGGGTGGGGGGTGGGGGGGCTAGCCGGCTAATTTACTGGTGACCAAAGACGACTTCCTCTGGGGCAGGTCCTGTGGCGTGGGAATATGGTCGCCCGTCACCAGGTTGTTGTCCGGGCCGGCCACCGGGAGCTGCTTGTTCTTCATTTTGGCTTTGGCCATGTTGTAGTCGCCGGAGTCGAAGTACTTTTGCTGAAAAGGCGAGAGGGACAAGTCAGTACCGGCAGCTTGGCATCACAGAGCGGGTAGCTCAGACAAAGAGGCGACACCTTCCGTCTTTGCCGAAGGACCTGGCAACACGACTCAACAGCCCCTTGGCACAATAAATAACAGAAGCGACTTACACTGGTGTGAAAACATTTTTTGTTTTCAACTGATGCCAAAGTGTGATGAAAGTAAAACAGCTGACAAAGTATTGAAAAAAATAAAATTAAAATGAGGCATTTTACTGGATTTTTGTTACATGACTATTTACTTGCATGTTGTCGACAGTACTTGGGATTTTGATTGGCACAAGTGGCATATATTTTTTACTGCTTTTAAAAACATATTTAAATTATTTTGGAGGGTCATATGGATTAGAGCAGGGAAAATAAAAATATGCGTGAAGACTGAAATGCAGCGGATTAGCCTGTATTCAGTTCAATTTAGTTGTTTCTTAACAGGGCAACAAGACACTACATGTGAGTAGTCGAAAAAATTTAATTGAGATATTGTGATTTAGATGTACAATGTATGGCACGTTTTCTGTCATTTTATGTTTTCATATAAAAAATAAAACCTTTTATGATAACATTTCCAATTGAATATATATTAATATATATTGAATTTATTTTGTTGACATATGAGTTACAAAGACTTTTATTCAGAGGAGATTTTTTTTGTTTTTGAACAAGCTATTTATAAATCTCAATAGCTCAATCTGGGAATAAAAATATTGTTAAGTCCAAGCCTGGACAGTTTGGAGTCTGTGTAAGGCTACAAAAGTATAGTATTTGGATTACAGCATCCTCTTGGTCACAGCCTTTTGTGCTACTCATGGATACAAACTATGTCAATATCTGTGAAATAATACGTGTGGGGGAAAGAAAGCTGTAGTGGTGCAATGTTGAAGTGACTTCTTGGATATCTTGTCTTAAAATAGGTGTTGTAAATGGCAAGTTTGGTCTTTGTTATACTCGGACATCAAAACTAATTTTAATAAGACACAATCATTATTTGTTGTGGCTATATTTCTTCACTGAAAATGCATTGTTGTCTTTCGAACTAATAGCATTATGAAAGCATGACCTTCTTCTATTCAAGTGTTTGAAAGGACCTCTTGTCTTTTTGTCTCCAGACTGACGGACTAAATGGAGTATCGACTCTTTTGTCGATACATAAAAGGGCCGCTTATGATCCTCCGATACTACAACGCTGTTATTGTGTTGTTCCAAGCCTCGTCGGACCACATCATCATACCCCTTTCTGTAGCCTCTTCATGAGGAAGTCGGAGCCCCCGGGCTTCTGCGGGTACTTGGCCTTTAGCTTGGCCTCCTCGGCTTTCATCAAGTTCGCATTCTTCTCCTGAGAGTCCTGCGGAGACAAGGACACAGGATATCAGTGTGATATGTTTGGACAGAAAAGATACTTGAACACAGCTTTCACATAAGGCGCATTGAATAACCGGAACACGAGGATGACCGACTGCAGGGTAAACTTAAATCCATGAGCTGGTTGTGTTTTTCCTCATTTAACCAATAATGTTAATATTTTTATTGTTAGATAAGACTAAAACCTACATAAATAGACCGGATATTCCCAAAGTCCTCCGTGGCCCTACAATATGAAATAACACAATTTAAATCATGCCTGACACCAAGTTTTAGCAAAACCGTCGGCCTCTCAGTACGCAACGGAAATTATTGTAAAAGGAACATAAATTCAAGAAGCAGAGTCTGTCAAGTATTTCGGCGCACATGTCGAAACTGATAAACTCTAACATTTGATTTATCGCAGTTTAGATATCTCCGCCCTCAAATGAGGACAGATCCAGCCAAGCTCCATAAGCATGCGATGATTTGTTCACATCTTTCATGCCACACTACTGTAACATTGTGAAGAAATATAAATGATTACGGTTGGAAAATTTGATTTCGTTTTCAAATGGGTGAATTTTCGGTCCTCGACTTTCGGACAAAAGTCAACTCTGCAGGATGTGGAACTCTTTGCCAATAACTGTTGAAGGGAGTAGCACTTTGCAACAGTTTAAACTTAACCTGAAGAAGTGGTTGAAAGATGATTTAAAAAGACAAGAAGGTAAGCTTTTTTAAATAATGCACAAATAATTAAGCAGGTGTGAATACTGTAAATATTTCATTTGGACGGTTGTTGAGGGGATCCTTTTGCCGATGCTTTATATTGTGAACGCCAAGCACATTTTCTCCAGTTCAACATCCACCCCAAAAGCTTCTCGACTGAAGCTCACCGACTATAGGCCAGCGTAACGCCTCATTCGAAAGCCAAGACCTACAAAACTGATCCATGCTTCTTCCACGTTATGATTTGGTTGTGTTGAGCACGTTTTTGACACGTTTGGTCACATTTTTTTGGCCTGATCATGGTTACATTGCACTACAAAAACAAAATGCGGCCAAAACGCTACAAAAAAAAAACCATAAAAACGGGACAAAAAAAAAAGGACAAAACATAACATGGTAACACAAACAGGGAAGACGCTTGGGTCAGTTTTGCAGGTCTTAGCTTTGAAATGAGGCGTTACACTGGCCTATAGGCTGTAAGCTCCAGTCAAGAAGCTTTTAGATTTGGGTTAAACTGGGGAAATGTGCTCAGTCAAGGGTGGGGGTCAAGTGAGAATGCTCATGTGTCCACTGTAAACCTGCTGTCACTTTGCCTCTGCCCAGGGACAACAGAGGAAAATGAGCTTGTAGCCATCTCTGGTCTGTGCAACACATTTGTTGTGCCATGTCCCTGTAAAAAAAAATCATTAAAATACAAATAAAAAAATAAGAGCAAGCCATGTCTGTTACCGGAAATTAGGGCTGGGCAATTAATCGAAATCACAATCTCAACGTTCACCAATTTCAAGTGCGTTTACAAGGGCTCAACATTCCCGGTTATTATCGGGAGTTTTTAATATTCCGGTTTTGTTTTAGATCATATAAACTAGGGGTGTGGATCACCTAATCTCAGGTGATACGATATATCGAGATATTGAAGAATTAGACAATATTTTGTTTTACTACTTTGGAAAGAACTATTCAGTCCACCTTCATTAGATTTGTATCAAATACATTTGATCTATCCAAGTAAGTAAGTGCTTTATTGTCATTGTACAAGCGTGGAAACGGTGCCACGCCTCCTGGGTGTGTCCCTGTTTCAGAGCGTGGTGTCCTGCACTGGTCAGCTCCACCTCCTCCTTCCTCTTCCTCCCTCCGCTTCACAACAGTCTTTCACCATCTCTCGTTTGTCTATCTATCCATCCATCTTATGATATAAATGCTTTTCACCAATGTGCTTGTGACTGTTGTATGGGGATTATGTAACTTTGAACGGAAAACAGATTTCTTGGAAACCTAGTAATGAAACCAATTACTGGGGATGCACGTTTTCTAGTATTTCTATAGCTGGGAGCCCTTAGCGATAAGTAATAACTATTATGGGTTTCATTCATTAAAATATACAATAACTCAGACAGGGCATTTAAAATCGTATCTACTCCACAACGGGTGTCACTTGTAGATCAGGGAATGACAACACGGGCATTACCGTGACTATAGCGCTCATCTCTTCTAAATCTTTTTGTTAGCAGTAGCACACAAACGGGGCCGAGGGGAAACTAAATACAGCAGGCTCTTTTTAAACTTGTGTCGTAGTAGTGCGGTGGCGAGACACAGGTTTGACATGAGCCTGCTGTATTTAGTTTCCCCTAGGCTTCGTTTAATTACGTAATAAAATGCTACGAAGATAAACATATGCACAAAGCTGGTGGCTCTCGTAATAATCCAGGTCTCCGTCTTTGCTGTAAATGCCAAAGTGAAGCCAAACGTGTTTTAAAAGAGCCCCGGAGCATCTCCTATTTTCAGCGTATTGTGCTCAAGAATGTAATGTGTGCGCCTGCACGGACAGAGCTTAAATTCGAAAAGCCGGGTTTCCTTATTTGATCATGTAAACAAGGAATTTGAGTTTCCCCCGATATCTCAGTGTCATATAAACACCATATCCCGAAAACTGCCATATCCCGAAAACTGCCATAACCGGAATATAGCTAATAACCGGGAATTTTGAGCCCTTTTAAAACACACTCAATATCATCTTGGGACTCAATATATTGCACCATTGGATTAATATATATATATATATATATATATATATATAGCTACGGTAGATCGATAGAAAATGAAAATTTTTAGATGGTCGCCAGGGTAAATCTGCCTCCAATTCGAATAACACCTCATCATGCAAGTCATGCAAGTCCTCAATAGCATGTAACACCCAGTGAAAATGAGCAATGTTGTTTTGCTAGTTCTAAACAGGTGACACTTCAAAACTAAAGTCTGAACCATTAATCACCGTTGACTGTACCGCCACCTGCACTGGTTGAACTGGTCTCCGCTATAATTCTAACCTTCCGGAGCCACTTCAATAGAAAGGTAGTCATTTAGGGTGCCTGGTCTCGCCCCGTCTGAGTGAGTGGCCGTAAACGTGCGTCATTAAAAAGTAAAACATAACAGACGTGTGTGTTGGACAATAGACCAGTGTGGGAATTTAAATGGAGTGAGTTATTTATACCCATCACTCATAATAGGATGTCACAAAAATGTTAACAGGAAACCTTTAGAAGCAGTACTATATGGTTTAAATATAATTTACTGTTATTAAATCAGATCGATTATAGATCCATTATCTTGCAGACTCCATACGGACGGTATTTATACTTTATTATTAAGACTGGGTACTGTAAAAATTTTCCCCCCGACATCAGTACTTTAAAAAGGTCCTATATATCATGCAGCATTTTTAACCATGTTGTTATGCTACTTCCTTATCAAAAACAGAGTGTTGCTCTCTGAGCAGCTGCTCCGCCCTCTCCTGGAGTTGTTCCATTCTGACGTCAGAAATGAATAAGGAAGTGCGCAACATCTGTAATGTAATGCCTTACGGCCTGATTTAACAGCTTTTTCATTATTTCTGTCGTAAAATAGAAAAAAAGACAAAAAGGAAGTGCCCCTGTTCTTTTTTCTTAGCGATATATTCCTTTTACTGCTAAAGTTGCATGGGCGGAAAGAGGGGCGGTGTTAACTGAATCAAAGCGTTTTGTCTTCCGGGTTTGAAAAATACCACCAGAAAAACACTCCATAGTGGTAGAGGTACAATATATCATATAAATGACTAAGTTTACTTTGGAATGGCTAAAATAGCATGATATGATTCCTTTAATGATACTTGGTGTTCGAGACTGATACTCGAACAATACTTTTTCCTGATACCTATTAGGGCTGAACAATATGGACAACATTTTATATCTCGATATTCATGCCAGATATCTCCATATCGATATGATATAACTATGGGTTAGGTGAAAAATCATAATACAAAAGAGTGCAGTTTTATTTATGAAAATCTATATCGTTTATATCTTGCTTTTTCGATTTTAATATTTTGAATGTTCACATCTCGATATCTATACGATAATGATATCTTTCAGCCCCAATACCTATACTGAAATATTTCTCATCTAGAACCAGAAAACTGAATAATAATGTGTGGAAGATCGGGTTCATCTCCAATGTCAGGAAATGTGTGCAAAATTGGGAATAATTTGAGACAAAATGCGGGAAGAATTGGGAGAAATTAAGAACAAAAATAAGCACATTTTTTTACTTGAGTCATCTTCTGTACTCAGTACCGAGTACAGAAGATGACTCAAGTACCTTCATTGAAGATGGACAACTCCTGTACTTCTGAGAGCTTACACAGACAAAAACAAACCACATTTATTTGAGCTAAAAAAAAACAAACAAGCCATTGGAGAGAGTTCTTATTTAGAAACGCTGATGGTATCAGTTGGGTGATAGTTCAGGTATGCAACTTTATCAGTATCGGAACTACCCAAGAAAAACATTTCAACTAAAAGCATAGAAGTCCTAGAAGTTCACGTCAGGACTCAAAAGTAAAGCCTCAAAGTAGTTTGAAGCTTTGAAGCTGGTGAGCAGGTCCCACTGGAGGAAGAGGAAGAGTAGGAAGGTCTGCTGCTGAATCACTTGAAGCAAACGATGTGCTGCTACATTTAGCGCCTGAGCGGAGACATGTCGCTGGTGCGGCCTTCACACACCGAGGTCAAGAAGTGTTGAGTTTCTGTGCTGTTCACCTCAGTCACCTCCACACGTTTCCAAAACAAGACCAGACAAACTTTTATCACTCCAATTCTGATTTCATTCCCACAACTGCACTGTGCGGCGCTGAGTATCAAACATATCTGGGCAGAAACTTTAGTCAATGCATCGCCTAGTCTCAGGCGATACGATACATCTCGATATTGAAGCATTAGACGATTGAGATTATTTTTTCCTACTTTGGAAAAAAACTATTCAGTAAACTAGTACGCCTTCCTTAGATTTGTGTAAAATACATTTTATCTATCTGTGCTCGTCATATAATTAGAATATCATGAAAAAGTTCATTTAATTCTGTAATTCAACTTAAAATGTGAAACTAATATATTATAGACAGATTACGTGCAAAGTGACATATGTGACCCATCACGGAAACCACGGAAACAAATAAAGGCTTGACATAATATGTCATGCCTTTATTTGTTATAATGTTGATGAGTATGGCTTACAGTCCATTTTAAAAAGCTGAGCCATAATCATCAAAATAACAAATAAAAGCTATACATATCTCACTTTGAATGTAAAGAGTTTATAATATATCACAGTTTAAATTGAACAACAGAACTGAATGCACTTTTTCATGTTAATCTAATTATATGACGAGCACCTGTATATAGCTCCATCTTATGATATAAACGCTTTTCACTAATGTGCACTTGTGACTGTATGGTGATTATGTAACTTTGAGTTGCCCAAATCCCATAGCACCAGCACCTATGGCTCCTCCTGCAGGTGGTGGGTCCACAGAAGGACGGCCTCATGGTTCTAACCGGGCCTGTTGGTCTCTCATAAGGGGCTTCTGAACCGCTCTATGTCTGCGAATTAATTCATGCTTTTAAAAACAGACGATGTGGAAAATGGCTAAATTGTAAAATTGTGTCCGCCGCACCATGCCCGCCACACGTGCGCTCCACAACGACTGTTTTCGGAAATGTCACCCGAAGAGAACCCAGAGACTTTTTGATGATCTCTGCGGCTTTACAAAGGCCGCGCGTGTTTTCGGAGTGCGCAATAGAGTTTTCTAACACTACAACTGAGTTTTCCCCAGGCTGATCCTCTTCCTTCTCTCACCTTGGGCCATGCTCTGAGCAGAGGCACACAGCAGCAGCTTAACTCCGCCCCTTTCCCCTTGAGTCTCCATGGAGACGGTTGTCAATCACAGCAGAGGCATGAGAATGAGAAAACTAAAATGCTTTTGAAAACTCCATGGCTTATTTAGAAGTTTTACTTTTGAGAGCAGACAAGGAATATTTAAAAAGGGAAATAGCATTTTTTAATGTGTCTAAATGAAGGCTATATTATGAATCTGATCCCCGTTATGAATCATATTATGAAAGATCAGGAGACCTTTAAAAAAAAAAAAAAATCCAATAAAATCGATTAAAATCGTGCAAACTGAGTATAAAAAAAATTAAACAAGATTTTCATTTTTGGCCAGATCGCCCAGCCCTACTTACAATAGTAGTATAGTTCCCCTTTTTATCCCCATAGAAAATCGACATGTTCTAATTTTGTATACATATCCTTGGATCGTGTAACTCTTCGTGTAACCGTATTTAAATAGGGGAAACGTGGAAGAGCTTGGTTGCTTCTAACTTCACTCCCGTTTGGGTGCATAGAGAGGAGGAGAGGCTAAATGCTAACACCGTCTGTGCTCTGTTTGCGTGACTGAGCGTACGCGTAAAGTCCAGACGGGTATGCATCAGCTCGTCTAAGCTAAGGTAAGAACATACCTCAGTATGCAAAAACGATGGCCTATTCCTTTAAGAAACTGGCATTTTTTTAAATGATTGAAGAGAATAGAATACAAAAAATATATCTTTCTGGATTGTTTAGAATGGATGGAATTGAAGCAATTTCTCCGATTGCTGCACAGCTAAATGAATGTGTATAATAATGTATGTATTGTTCATTGTCGACGAATCGCTTACATTTTATCATTATAGTCAGTCACTGAGTCATTTTTTTGACCCGGTGATGCGTTTTCTTGCATCTAAAAACAGGAACCTGTTACCTTGTATTTATAAAATCCCAATGTGATATATTTGGTCATTTAGTCCCAACAGCTTAATTCCTTAAATCGTGCAGGCATATATTTACTTGCAGAGAATGTGTTACATTACAGTAGTTTACTCTTATTTTTCTAGAGAAACAAAGAGAGAAATAATGCAGCAAGTTATGGTGGGAGATGCACTTGAAACTGAAGGCAAGAACACATTATAGATAAAATCCACCATGTTTCAGGGGTTTTTAGTTCACACAGACTCAAATAGAGCAAAAAGGAAATGCAAACGTAGTATTTTTGATGAAAACCTACTTAGTTTTTATAATTAGTGTATGTAGTGTTTTCGTACAGAATTAGCACTAAAAGCCTCCAACATTTACTTTAAGTTTACTCCATCAACATGTCCTCAGGCGGCACCACTTTAGAGTTATGTGATAACATGTTTTGTTTAATTTATCGATTAATCGTAAAAATAAATCGATAGATTAATCGATCACAAAATAGTTGTTAGTTGCAGCCCTAACTTACACTTCTCAAAAATTGTATAAAAAGTGGGGAAAATAGCTTACTCAAATAGCTGTTAATGCTTTTATGTGAATGATAATGCAAGTATCAAAGCATTTGAAAGCTAAGGCCTACAAAACTGATCCTACATTATTTTTTTTATTGCATTGTCGCCACACATTTGTCTCACTTTGGAAGTTGAGTTGCTTTTTTGTCATGATTTCACCATGTGTCAATTTTTTGTCGCACTTTAGTCACTTTTTGTTGCTTTTCTGGCACGTTTTTTGTCGCTCTTATGTAGCTATTTTTGTCAAGTTTTAGTCGCATATTTGTTCACCTTTTGTTGCATTTTCATCCTTTACAAAGTCCTCATTTTCGTTGATATACTGACCCTTGATTTCAAGAAGCCTTTAGATTTGGGTAATGCCAAACTGTAGAAAACGTGCTCGGTTCAGGTGGGGGTTAAGAGGTTAAAGCATGTTAAATGTATTTACAAGTAGTGGTAGTACTCGGCAGCTAACACTGTTCCACTGCTCTTTTCATATTGTTTTCAGTTTATGTTAATCTATGGATCATGTTGACCTGCAGTCCTGCACCAGAGAAACATGGCGGATTTCCATTCCGCAACAGTGATTTTATATAACATCCCACCCCGAACTCTTAAATGCATCCGTGGTCATACAAGTTGATATTTACACATTGATGCTAAAGAAACCACTGTCGGTGGCCCCATTGATTTTCACGATGGACCAATGAGGCCCTGGCTGCTCTGAACTCCGCAGCCAATGACATGAGGCAGGGGACAGACCGAGTGACACTCTTGCCAAGGTGCCTGCTGCTAAAGTCGTGATGAGGCATGTTTTCCCAACCTGACAACACACATTTCGCCAGTCTCCGATGTCCGCCTGCCCCGCACTTTGCAAAGCCGCCTTCAGCTAGCCACGACACCCGTGCTTTTCACAGCCAACAAGCAGCACGGACCTTGCAGCCTCTCTCTCACTTTGAATCCCACCTGTTTTTCGTCCTCGCAGTCCACCTGGGTGTCCGAATCCGGGTTTTCTGTCGACATCGCGGTGGCGTTGTGTGCAAGACCACCGTCCTCTCCGACAGCCAGTCCCGTGTTAGACAACGCACGCAAGTGTTCCTGTGGATACCTGCGTTGAAATGAAAGCCTCCTTTTCCCTCCGAACAACACGAACACGACTGGTGCTATTGCTGCTCCCCAACAAAAATGGCGGAATGACGCATGACATCAGCGGAGGGGGGTTGATTGACACATACAGTAGTCAATCGGAGCGCAGAGTGATCGGGTTTTGTCCAGTAGGGACTGGAGACGGCAAGGGGCGGGTATTAGATGATGGACAGACCAGGCGACCAATCACGTTACGCTAAGACAGCGGCGCGGTGGCTGCGCTGCATCAACACTGAACACACATAAACAAACAAATAAAAACAATAATAAAATACGTAACTTATATTATGTGTTGAAATGCACTGTGTGCATTATCTATACAAGTAGATAATAATATCTATTTATATTATTATTTTTTTTTTCTTACGCTGAACTCAGGAAAAAATCTCGATCTTCTGATTGGCTACTTGCCGATGATGACCCCGTGGTGCTTGTCAATCAAACTATTAGCGGGAATTTGCTTTTAAAGTTACGGAAGCTTCGCATTTTAGACAAATAGACCGTTCTACTGTCTTGTAAGTGCAAGAAAACAGTCCTCTAGTGGCATTTGATGAAACCTGTAAACCAGACATTGTTAATATTTTGTAATTTGATGCGATCAATTATGCTAATAATATCCTGCTAACTTAGCTTCTTCGTTTGGATTTAACGATCTGTCTCTTTTTTTGTTTTTGTTTCTCAGAAACAAGGGAAATGGCCTGTCTGCAACAAGTTCGGACGTCTCAGGTAAAACTGTGTTCCCCTCCATTTTAGTATTTGATTTGATTCATGTTTTATTGTACTGTATATTGCCAAACTGAAGACATGCTCAAAAATGCTCAATGTTGCTGATTTCTGGTACATAAACCTGGTGATCCATTATCTAGATCAGCGACAACATATTTTAATTTTAGTCGAGATTTAGTCAGATAATTCTCTTCAATTTGTTGAAGAGAATTATTATGCAATTTGCGTCAATTAAAATTACATGTACATTTATTAATTAAAAAATTACATGTACATTTATTAATTTAGTCAACTTTGCATTTATAATACTTTATAGTTCCCTCCTTCATGGAGCTTCTCCCACATGAACAAAGCTCAGACTAGAGCTGTTCCTCTGGCAGTGAAATTAAATGATATGAGGCTCTTTCAAACTGTCACTGGAAGTTTGGATGATTTTAGTCTCTTTTTTTAGTTCTTTTCATTTTTATTTAGTCGTACTCGACAAAATATCTGGACATTTTCGTCATAGTTTTAGGCTCATAAAACACTTTAAATTTATTGGGTCAGCAATACATTTTAGTCTTGGACAAAAATGAAAACTAAATATTTTAGTCAACAAAATTAACACTTATGTAGATACATAGTTTGGTGGTAGTTTGCTATTAATCAAATTACCTTGCTAAATTACAAAATTATGTATGAAAAATTGCTTCCACAGAATGTCCTAATGCTAAAATAGATATCGATTATTTTTTATAAAAGAGGATCCATTAATTTGCTATAGATTTCCTCTCACATAATACAACATCATCCATATATAAATTCAACAACTCTTCAACCGCCCCGCGGATTGGGTCACTTAACTGCTATCGTCCATGTAATTGTGTTTTGTCTTTTCCAGGACACCCAGCTGTTGCCTAACAAAGTGGTGACCGAACAGCAGTCGCTACTCGTGGTCAAGAAACTTTTGGCCATTGCAGTCTCGGGCATAACTTACCTCCGTGGGTTATTCCCAGAAAAGGCCTATGGAACCAAACACGTGGAGGGTCGGTCATCGTAACAAAACAACGATACAGAATAGTTATGCAAGTTACACCCTTAATTCTGTTTTCCACAGACCAGACGGTGATGATTCTCAAAGAGGAGGAGACTTGCCCTGGTGCCAGTCAGATTATCCAGTGGTACGTCTGACTGACCTAAGATTCATATTATTTCAGCATTTTGTTTCAACCCAAAACAATTCACATGACATTCTCTTACCCTACTACAACTAAACCTTAATCTTTTAACCCCCACCTGAACCGAGCACATTTTCTCCAGTCTGTCTTTACCCAAATCTAAAACCTTGGAAAAAGCGTCAAAATAGCGACAAAATGCAACCAAAAATGAGATAAAAAAGAGCATAATAAAAGTGACGACAACATGGCAACAACGCCAGGGAAAAGATCCGTTAACATCAGTTTTGTAGGTCTTTCAAATAAGGCGTTACTCTCGTCTATTGGCTGTACGCTTCAGTCAAGGAGCTTTTAGATTTGGATAAAGTCGAACTGGAGAAAATGCAATCGGTTAAGGCGGTAAGAGGTTAATTGTAGCTGAATGAAAATGGTTTGAATTGCCGTAATTCATAAATTGTAGAGTTTGTAATCATTTAGGTTCTGACTTCTCTCCGTGGTGTAATTCTAGACGTTTTACAAATGATTTCTGCAGCATATGTATAATAGGCATAATGTAAACAAAAACATTAAACAACATCGAGCAATAAACGGCTAACTAATGCACACATACAATTTGAAGGGAATTTATCTGTGACTGCCCTCGTCGTGAACTAGGCAGCTAGTTAAACTTTGACTCAAAGACCAGACGTGACCTTCTTGACATTGGCGCTTTAATATTCAGCCTTGCCATTGAGTACAAAAGTAAAAAACTGTAAGAAAAACAGAGAAACAGGCTACAGTTAGGTGGTTGCCAGGCAACATGACAACTGATGCTTACTAAATAACTCATTTGGATAATATTACAATATTATTCAAGATAAACATTCATACTTAATAACTAAATGAAAGTCCTCTAACTCAACAAAATACTCACAGGCGTTGCCTTAGCGGGAGTAAAATAAAAGGTTCAAAGGCTTTTGCGTGTCAGACATCTCAGCAACAATCTAACGTCTGTGGTCGCTAGGGGAGCTATTTATAGTACTGGGTGTGATCCGCCAAAATAAGAGCGGTTGTTTCAAAATAAAAGTCTATGTAAAAAATGTACTTAAAACATGCCGCGAGGCAGAACACTCCCCGCCTGACCTACTAAGGTCACAATTTATCTCAAAACATATTTAATCTATAGGCAACAGGAGAACTATTTCCGAAATGGGTCTCCGAAAATCCTTAAGGGTCCCTTGCTCTGAGGTTTTGTGTAGAACTTCTCTGACTCTGCCATCTCTTCCTGGGTAGACAGCAGTAATCTTCGCCATTGGCCACTTGTTGCGTGCATTTTGACAGTCTTTCATGAGTACAATGTCTCCTTCTTTCACATTCCTTTTTTCGCCTGTCCATTTCTTCCGAGTTTGAAGCGTTTGAAGATACTTCTGACGCCAACGATGCCAGAACTCATTTGCAATTGCTTGCACATATCTCCACTGTTTGCTGTAGAGATCTTTGTTAGCTTCACTCGTGTCGTCTTCGTTAGCTTCGCTCGTGTCGTCTGCGTTGGCTTCGCTCGTGTCGTCTGCGTTGGCTTCGCTCGTGTCGTCTCCGTTAGCTGCACTCGTGTCGTCTCCGTTAGCTTCGCTCGTGTCGTCTGCGTTAGCTTCGCTCGTGTCGTCTGCGTTAGCTTCGCTCGTGTCGTCTGCGTTAGCTTCACTCGTGTCGTCTGCGTTAGCTTCACTCGTGTCGTCTGCGTTAGCTTCGCTCGTGTCGTCTGCGTTGGCTTCGCTCGTGTCGTCTGCGTTAGCTTCGCTCGTGTCGTCTGCGTTAGCTTCGCTCGTGTCGTCTGCGTTAGCTTCACTCGTGTCGTCTGCGTTAGCTTCACTCGTGTCGTCTGCGTTAGCTTCGCTCGTGTCGTCTGCGTTGGCTTCGCTCGTGTCGTCTGCGTTAGCTTCACTCGTGTCGTCTGCGTTAGCTTCGCTCGTGTCGTCTGCGTTAGCTTCGCTCGTGTCGTCTGCGTTGGCTTCGCTCGTGTCGTCTGTGTTGGCTTCGCTCGTGCCGTCTGCGTTGGCTTTACCCGTGCCGTCTGCGTTGGCTTCACCCGTGCCGTCTGCGTTGGCTTTACCCGTGCCGTCTGCGTTGGCTTCACTCGCGCCGTCTGCGTTGGCTTCACTCGCGCCGTCTGCGTTGGCCTCACTCGCGCCGTCTGCGTTGGCCTCACTCGCGCCGTCTGCGTTGGCTTCACTCGCGCCGTCTGCGTTGGCTTCACTCGCGCCGTCTGCGTTGGCTTCACTCGCGCCGTCTGCGTTGGCTTCACTCGCGCCGTCTGCGTTGGCTTCACTCGCGCCGTCTGCGTTGGCTTCACTCGCGCCGTCTGCGTTGGCTTCACTCGCGCCGTCTGCGTTGGCTTCACTCGCGCCGTCTGCGTTGGCCTCACTCGCGCCGTCTGCGTTGGCCTCACTCGCGCCGTCTGCGTTGGCTTCACTCGCGCCGTCTGCGTTGGCTTCACTCGCGCCGTCTGCGTTGGCTTCACTCGTGCCGTCTGCGTTGGCTTCACTCGCGCCGTCTGCGATGGCTTCACTCGTGCCGTCTGCGTTGGCTTCACTCGCGCCGTCTGCGTTGGCTTCACCCGTGGCGTCTGCGTTAGTTTCACTCGTGTCGTCTGCGATGGCGTTGTTAAATGATGACTGCCATGCTCTGTAACTTTCGGGTTTGTCGTCAAATTGGTAGAGACTCGTACTTACCAAGTTGCGGCGGGACTGGAGCTGTACTTGTTTTTCAAAATATTCCTCCGTTCTTATTTTGATGTTCTTTTGTAATTTTTCTTGTGCTATTGAGTTGGATTTTTCTGACTTCAGCTCCACAGCTGCTTCTAATGCTTCAGCTTCTGCTATGGCTGCAGCTGCCTCTCTTTGGAATTCCAGTGCTTTTAACTCAGCTTCTGCTATGGCTGCAGCTGCCTCTCTTTGGAATTCCAGTGCTTTTAACTCAGCGTCTAACCTCGCTTTGCTCAACTGTAGCTCCGCTTCTTTAACTGCACTTTCCACTTTAATCTTTGCTTCCTTTTCAGCATATGAAGCCCGAGCCTTTGCTGCTTCGGCCTGAGCCCGTGCTCTGATTGCGGCGCTGGATGGAGAGGAACGGGAGCTTTTTATGGTTTTTGAGCCCCTGTCTGACTTAACTGCTTCTTCCTCCATCTTCTTTCAGTTAAACTCCAGATTCTTACGCCTTTTTTCACTGTGACTGCCCTCGTCGTGAACTAGGCAGCTAGTTAAACTTTGACTCAAAGACCAGACGTGACCTTCTTGACATTGGCGCTTTAATATTCAGCCTTGCCATTGAGTACAAAAGTAAAAAACTGTAAGAAAAACAGAGAAACAGGCTACAGTTAGGTGGTTGCCAGGCAACATGACAACTGATGCTTACTAAATAACTCATTTGGATAATATTACAATATTATTCAAGATAAACATTCATACTTAATAACTAAATGAAAGTCCTCTAACTCAACAAAATACTCACAGGCGTTGCCTTAGCGGGAGTAAAATAAAAGGTTATTTTATTTTATTTTAACTGTTCAAATAAAGCGCAGATAGACTTTGAAAGGTCTCTCCTACGTTCAGAAACCCCATTTACTTAACCCATTTTTTCGTTGTGGTTATTATTTGTTTTCTTCTGAAAACAAGGCTTTTGCGTGTCAGACATCTCAGCAACAATCTAACGTCTGTGGTCGCTAGGGGAGCTATTTATAGTACTGGGTGTGATCCGCCAAAATAAGAGCGGTTGTTTCAAAATAAAAGTCTATGTAAAAAATGTACTTAAAACATGCCGCGAGGCAGAACATTATCCACTAAGTTGGCTTTTACGTAGTACTTCAACTGACCCTCATCAACTGGCTCGCTCTACACCTTGGCTTTTTATGCACCACACTATGCAGGACTTACATCATACTGGACACATAACTCAATTTAATAAATATATAATTATAATAATAATAATTAAACACAAATTCAAATTATATTGAGGATGGTAAGGGTAACTCTTGGTAATGTTTGACACGGGTAATAATCTGAAAGAAATATATGAATGATCGCGTTTTATCACTTGCCTTGTACCAGACAACGTACATGAAATGAGAATGTTGTTGTAAAATGTACATAATAATATTCACTGAGTATAATATGTATATTAATGTGTCTTTTATCTTTTTTTTAATGTTTTTATTGCAATGATGTCGGGGGTGGGCGCTTATAAGCTTTTGCTTCAGCCCACTCCCTTTGAGCAGAATTTTAACTGTTCAAATAAACTAATAAACTAAACTACTTTAAATCCTATTGTATTCAGCTAAAAAAAAATATATATTTTTTTAAAGGCACCCTTTTATCTCTTGTCTTGAAGGATGCATGGCTGCTTCGATGCCATTCAGAGGAAATATGTGAGTATTTGTACATAAAAGTAACAAACATTTGCATAACAACGCTGACTTTTTTTGAATTTTTTTGATTTATTCTTGGTTCTCCTCTCAAGCTGCGGTCAGTCATTTTGTCGGTAGGTATTTGGCTAGAACTTGTGGACATTCATTCAGCATTCCGCATTATTACATCATTATCATTATTAATGTTTTGCTTTTCCGGTTGTTTTTACTTAGATCTACACTGACCCAGAAAACCCCCAGGTATTGTGGCGAATTTTGTTGGGAAATTACATTACATTTGCCTATAATCTATCTCTAATTTATGATTTAATCTTTCAGAAAGTGACTGAGTTTTACCAATTCCGCATCCAGTACACAAATCAAGGAGCGCAGATAGACTTTGAAAGGTCTCTCCTACGTTCAGAAACCCCATTTACTTAACCCATTTTTTCGTTGTGGTTATTATTTGTTTTCTTCTGAACAGTAAGAACAAAAACAAAGAGTCGTCCATGGCCTGTGGGAACACGAAGAAGGCCAGTATCCTGCTGGTGAGAAAGCTGTACACTCTGATGCAGAACCTGGGTCCGCTGCCGGACAACGTTTGCCTCAACATGAAGCTGGCCTACTACGAAGATGGTAAATCTTTCAGTTTAATCTGTTGTTTTTATGTATGACTTATTTGTCCAGCTGATAAATTGAATTTCCTTCGGGATTAATGAAGTACAGTGCCTTGCGAAAGTACTAATACACCTTGAACTTTTGCACATTTTGTCATGTTTGCAACCCTAAACATAAAGATTTTATTTGGAATTTTTTACTGAAAGTTCACACACAAGTAACAGACAACTGTGAAGTGAAAGCAAAATGATACATGATTCTGTTATTTTTTTTAAAATAGAAAAGTGAAAAGGGGGGCGTGCATAAGTATTCATACAGCATTTTCTGAGTGCATTAAATTGCCTTTATAACATTCCTAATGACTGCAGAAAGTTCACACCTTGCCCTAACCATTAAATAGAGGCCACCTGTGTGTAATCTACTCTCAGTATAATTCCAGCTGTTCTGTGAGGGCCTCAGAGCTATGGTCAGAGTGTATTGGTCACTAAACAACATCATGAAGGCCAAGGAGCTCACCAGAGAGGTCAGGGATAAAGCTGTGGAGAAGTTTAAAGCAGTGTTAAGTTATACAAAGATTTCCCAAGATTTGAACATCTCACAGAGCACTGTTCAATCCATCTTTCAGAAATGGAAAGAGTATAGCACCACTGTGAACTTACCAAGACACGGCCGACCACCTAAACTAACAGACCAAACAAGGAGAGCACTGGTCAGAAATGCAACCAAGTGCCCCAAGATAACTCTGGAGGAGCTGGGACGTCCTGCCGCTGAGCTGGGGGAATCTGTACATGGGACAACTATAAGTCGTACTCTACACAAATCTGGCCTTCAAGGACGAGTGGCAGAAGAAAGCCATTATTGAAAGGAGGCCATAAGAAATCCTGTTTGATGTTTGCTAGAAGTCATATGGAGGACACAGCTACCATGTGGAAGAAGGAAAGGACACTCATTTGGGAAATAATCTTTGTAAGTTTTGTTTTTGTCAAATGGATGGTACAATTCTGGTATTATCCTCTTACCCTCCGCCTTAACCGAGCATATTTTCTCCAGTTCAGCTTTACCCAAATCTAAAAGCTTCTCGACTGGAGCTTACAGCCCATAGGCCAGTGTGTCATGTTTTTATTGTGTTTTTTTGTGTCTTTTTTTTGTTGCGTTTTCTTTAGTCGTGTTTTTGACGATTTTTTAATGTGTTATTGTTGCTTTCCGGCACGTTTTTGTCTCTCTTTGACAGTTTTTTTGTCACTTTTTTTTTTGCGTTTTCATCCTTGTTTCTGTTGCTAATTAAACGCAGTTTTTTTCAAGACTTTTAGATTTGGTCAAACGAAACTGGAGAAAATGCGTTCGGTTAAAAGGGACTATACAGAATGTATTTTCCTCCCCCTACATGTTCCAGCTATATCCTAATGTGTAATGAGCCCAGACCTGTTCACCACAACTGCCTCTAAAATCCTGCACTGTCACTAGTTATCCAGAGTGTTGTTGATGTCTGGAGATATTTTTTTCTTAGATTCATGCAGTTCTTATATTTGAAGAGTCTAGTGGCGCTACGCTAGGGCCAGGCTAAAGTAATTCTTTGGTATCAGTTAGCCTGCATTAAAAACAGTCTGACCCACTCCACAGTGCACCGGAGGCAAATCACTTATAACGCCAGACTAACGATATAAATGTCTATGGCGATAGAATAATTTTAACCATTTAAAATAACTTCTATTTGAGCAGCATCAGCTTCATGGCTGTAAGGTAACGCAGCGGCGGAGTGATCTGTAAGAAAATGGTCCCTCAATATTCGGTAATTCATGTGATACAATGTCAGTTATATTTCAAAAATTATTCTTTCGACAGACATTTATATTGTTAGTTTGGCGTTATACATGATTTACCTCAGGTGCTCTGTGGAGTGGGTCAGACTGTTTTTAATGCAGGCTAACTGATGCCATAGAAATGCTTTAGCCTTGCCCTAGCCTAGCGCCACTAAGCTCTTCAAATATAAGAACTGCATGAATTAAAAAAAAAAAAAATCTCCAGACATCAACAACACTCTGGATAACTAGGAAATTAGGCCCTATGTGAAAAATCCTGAAATATCCCTTTAATATAGAAACTGCAATTACACATAAGACCTGAGGTGGCAGTAGTGAGTATAAAATGACCAACTTGCATCTAGTCCCTTTAAGGCGGGGTAAAACATTTAAAAGAAGCCTGAAATATGAACTGTGAAAATGACAAGCGTCACATGTATTTGAGAACATGTTTGTAGAGTTCTAAACTACAGGGTCAGCTGATTTTATACAAATGCAGACTAAAAATACAGTTAGGGATGAGTAAGGTTAAACAGTGCCTACTTGGTACCGACCGAAAAGCTCCGGTCGGGGGTCGTATTGAAAAACGAAACATTTTTCGGTGCCAACTTTTGGTTCTTTTTCTCTCCAGACGTCAATATATGACGTCTGGAGAGACGTCATATAAACCAGGACTTGGTTTAGT
This sequence comes from Proterorhinus semilunaris, assembly GCA_021464625.1. Taxonomy (NCBI): domain Eukaryota; kingdom Metazoa; phylum Chordata; class Actinopteri; order Gobiiformes; family Gobiidae; genus Proterorhinus; species Proterorhinus semilunaris. Next base: position 34,131,534 of record CM038350.1, read on the forward strand.
CCTGGCCCAGAGAAAAACCCAGAGCCCAGAGCTAAAATGAACCAGGACTGACTAAGAAACTTGTGTTTTTAGGCAAATTGAAAAACAGAGCAGTGACAACAGACCCACGGAGGCTGAGTTTACGTGCTGTTGTTTACAACTTTACAAGCAGCTGCAGCGAGGGGAATATCAAAGATTAGTTGTGGAAAAGTGAGCACTCACTCTGTATTAGACATTTTTTGTACAGTTTTGGTAAATTTTTAGTGGCAGAGTGAGCGCCATGTAAGGATCTTTGATGTGTGGCGTGTTTTTGCTTCGTCAAAGCGTGTATGTTTAGAAAACTTTGGCTGAAAGAAACCGTGACATGATGTGGATTTGGTCTGTCTCTGCAGCTCAGGAGGTAATAACGTCCTTTTTATCTTTTTTTTTTTATCGCTGCTTAAGTGGAATTTGTGCTCAAATTGTACCCATCCCTACATACAGTAGCAATATATCGTTCAATGTAGGATTTTCTTACAGTTGGTAGCTACTGTATTATTAATCTTTATTTATATCTTTAAAACAAGTAGTAATTCCACAGGGTCACAATGTGAGGTTTGTTAAATCTTGTCATTGTTATCAATTATGCTAAACGAAATAAATAAATCCACTATGCGATCACTATGTGTATATTGTTCTCCTTCGTGCCGTTGCAGTCACCCCGCAGGACTACCAGCCCCCGGGCTTCAAAGAGTCAGACGGCGACAGTATGGAGTTCGAGCGCGAGCCGGTCAAGCTGAACATGGGCGAAGTGGCGACTCAGTACCACACCGTGAAACTGGACATGGCCACGGAGAGGCAGAGGCTGGAGCAGGTCGGAAAAACTGCACGCACGCCACGAAACTGTGTATTCATGCTCCTCATTCTGATATACTGTATGCCCCGTGTCCAGGTGGAGGAGAGCATAAACGTGGAGGAGAAGTGGGTGCTCACGATGGAGGAGAACGGGTCTCTGTCTCAGGTTGGTTCGAAACAGTTCACAAACAGAAAGTGTTTCCTGATTCATAAAGCTTCTTTTTTGACAACATAGATATAATAATTAGAGATAGATTAATACCTATTCAGCCCCATTTATAGAAAAGGTCCCAAGTCATCTGTGAAACTTGCATGGCCGCTCAGACTCCTCCTACACAGCCTGATCCTTAAAAGGGCAAAAAGGCGGGAAGCCCTGTGCTCGTGGGGCGGGCGGAGCCTCCATAGCACTCCAGAGCTTGATTGACAGGCCCTGGAGCCAGTCAATGCACTGAAAAGGCTTCCTCTTTTTCGGGCTGATAAACAAAAACCAGCGTGGTTAAAAAATATTTCACTTACCCCAGCGTTGTCACATGGGTCATAGCATTTTGTAGAAAAAAAAAAACTCTTTGGAGCCAGGCTTTTAAGCCATGAGGACCATAGAGAAGCACGTTCCTCGCCCATTGTTTGACATTTATTCATGAGTATTACTGGGAGCAATGCTAGCAAAGACCATGAAGGATGTGTTTAAATACAGTATATAATTAAACCCAAAAGGCAAGAAAAATCAATAGAACATAAGTACTTGTAAAATTAAATTTAAACTGTGCAGATAAAACACTTTCTGTTGTCCTATGCACAGGTAAATACTAGAAGCGTTTTCCATCTGGATTTGAAAAAATGTTAAAAACATAAGCTTGTTTATTAAAAAAGTAAAGCACGATGAATTGATAGAAAGTGACAAATTCATTGATTAGAGAAGTTATGAAGCACGTGTGTCCCTTAAACATTATCATATTTAACAAAAGGAAGAGTCCGCAGAGCTGTCATGTTTGTAGTTTTCGGTGACATTACTGTCATTTAGAATGAAGGTGAGACGCAGGAGGTGCAAACAGTGTTGAGATTTTTTGCTAGTTTTCTCCCTTAACATCTTAGTTTTACCGTCAGAGTAAGGAAAAGACGAGTTACCTTTTACGATGCTTAGTTGCTAATTCATTTATTTGGTCGGGACAGTGGATGTTAATGAACATGCATGGGTCTGATGCATGTAAACAAGCCACACCAGATTGTAGCCTTGGGCTAATTTTCATCCGTTGTCCCCCATGCGCGCTCTCAACCACACTCTAATTCATCCTGGCCAATTGTACATGTTTTTAGTAGTAGGGGAAACCGGAGTACCCGGAGGAAACCTACGCAGACACAGGGGGAACATGAAAACTCCACACAGAAAGGCCCCGTCCAGGTGGGAATCGAACCCGGACCTTCTAGCTGTGAAGCACGAGCTCTAACCGCCGTACTACCGTGCTGCAGATTTCCAGGAAGTAACTACAGTGGCCTTTTCCCCTGCGCGTAGTCATTCACAGTATTGACATATTTTGTATCCTCGTGTAACGCTGTAACGTGTAATCCTTTCTGGCAGACAATGGCAGCGAAAACAGGAGAAATATACAAATGATACAAAACTTGTTTTGTTAAAATTAGGTTTTCATTCCACTTTAGTAGCTCCTACAGACTCCAAACTATACAATCTTGGACTTAAACATATTCTTAAGTTTTCTTCATAGGGATTTTTCTAATATCAAATTCCTGCCTGATTCACTGAGCTCTGATTGTTAAAGGGTGTAAACATAAAACCTCGACAGATTATTATGACATAGATATGAAAACTTTAAAAAGTGTTATTGAAAGTGTCTCTAAGCTTTTGACATACATTTGTAACTTATTGTTCCAAACTGGACAATTTCCTGATAGTATGAAAGTAGCAAAAGTGATTCCTCTGTTCAAGGCAGGAGATAAACATCTCTTTACAAACTACAGGCCTGTTTCCCTTTTACCGCAATTCTCTAAAATCTTAGAAAAGGTTTTCAATTCTTGACAGCTTTATCGAAAGTAATAAATTACTCTGATAATCAGTTTGGTTTTAGGAATAATCACTCAACCTCACATGCGCTCTTTGATATAATTGATGAAATAATTAATTCTGTAGACAAGAAGAAATATGCAATAGGGTTATTTATTGACCTAAGTAAAGCGTTTGATACAATAAACTATGATATATTAATTAATAAACTAGAACATTATGGGATTAGGGGGGTAGCTCTACAGTGGGTCACCAGTTACTTAAAAAATAGAAAACAATGTGTGAAAATAGGTGATTACCAGTCGAGTTGTCAAGAAATTGTGTGAGGTTTGCCTCAAGGGTCCATTCTGGGTCCAAAATTGTTATTCATGTATATTAACGACATTTGTAAAACTTCTCAAATACTTAAATTTATCTTGTTTGCAGATACAAATATATTTGCATCAGGAGACGACTTACAACAGCTGTGTCAAATTGTTAACTTGGAACTCAAGAGTGTCAATAAGTGGTTCAAACAAAATAAATTATCCTTAAATCTGAGTAAAAGCAAAATGATAATATTTGGCAATCGTAACTCCAATGCTCATGGAGCAATTCAGATAGAGGGTGTTGTTATCGAGCGAGTGCATGAAATCAAATTCCTTGGAGTTATTATAGACTATAAAATGACTTGGAAATCTCACATTAAATATATAACTACAACAATTTCTAGAAGCATTTCAGTAATAGCAAAAGCAAAGCACATTTTAAACATCAAAGCTCCACATATCTTATACTGTTCTCTGATTTTGCCCTATCATAAATTACTGCACTGTGGTTTGGGGTAGTACTTATAAAAGCACATTAAAACCAATAGTATTGTTGCAAAAAAGAACTATCCGATTAATTAATAAAGTTGGGTTTTTGGACCACACAAACTCATTATTTTTTTAAATCAAAGATCATGAAGTTTTGTGACATTGTTGAGTTCCAAACTGTACAGAGGTTATTCAAAGCAAGGATTAAATTGTTACCAAGCCAAATACAAAGAAGGTTCCAAGAACGTACTGGTCGTTATGAATTATGTGATGAATTAAACTTTAGGATTCAGAAACATAGTACAACCTTGAAAAGTTTTAGCCCGACAGTTAATGGGGTACAATTGTGGAACAAAATGGAGATGGAGTTGAAACGATGTCCAAACATCAACCTGTTAAAATATAAATATAAAAAAAAGACTTTTGAAAAGTATAGAGAAGAAGAAACGCATTGCCACAAAGATCAAATTACATTTGCATTATATTAACGAAGACGGCGTGTTGTTGCTCTGAACGGTTGTCATTCTATTGCTCTAAATTATAAATTGAGAATTGGGATAAGCGAGTTATGGATCTGTTGAGAGGACCCTCCCAACGGGCTCATAAACCTCGTCTTCTAACGCACCACTAAGCATAGGAACATCATCTACAAATTCAGCCAGTTAGGGCAGCTGGGTGGGGGTTTGTTGATGGGGAGCTACTGCCCTCTTCAATGGACCTGCTCTACACCCTGGCTTCTTAACGCACTACAGTATGCAAGGCTTACATATTTACATTTTACATAATCCTTTGAACAAAATAAATAAACAAACAAATAAATACAAATTAAAAAAAACATAATAATAATAATGATTAAAAAAAATTAAAAAAAGGAAATAAAGAAAATGAAATGATGGAAATGACAACTGGGAAGTTGCAAGATCCCGGATAATATGTATATCAAAGTGCCTTATTGAAGTTAACTATGTTTGGCAGTGGTAGCCATCTGTAAAAATGAAGAATAAATAAATAAAATAAAAAAAGAACAGAAAAAAATGTGTGTGTGTATAAATAACTTAATGATCGCCTTTGTCACTTGCTTTGTATTGGTTCCGTTAAATTCTGTTAATTTCTAGAGCTGCTTTGTGGGTATGGTCCGTTTTGAAACGGCCGCTCTGGTGTGTTGTAGGTTCTCTTTTGCCAGTGAGGCAAATTCAAAAATCAATGTATGATGTTGCTTAACGTAGGATTGATAATGTAATTATTACAGGTAAAGTTGGATCACGGAGGGGTATGTTGTGTGTGTGCATGCCGTGTTCCCGGGCTCTTGTACTTTGTAACATGTTCCCTGTACTATTGTGATTTGATTAATTGTTTTTATTTCAATGATGTCGGGGGTGGGCGCTTATAAGCTTTTGCTTCAGCCCACTCCTTTTGAGCAGAATTTTAACTGCTCAAATAAACTAATAATAATAATAAAAAAATATAAAATGAGAGAACACTTACAATGTTTTTCTCATATTTACATCAGTAATGCACAGCAAACGTTTCAAATGATATCTCTTCATGTGATTTCTTTTCCTTAAGTCGCTATATTTGCTAAACGGATTGTTTGTATTGACCGTGTTTAGTGAGCTTCTTTTTATTTTCAGAAAACTGTGACTGGAGATGTGGAGCCGCCTGCCCAGGCCCAAGACACTGGTGAGAGACACTTTCTCAGCTTTGATTTAATATTTGATTTTCTCCCACTTATTTCATTTAGTTGATTTACTAATAATATAAAGATACTATTGAATTGTTACTTAACTATATCAAATCACAGGGCTTTCTGTTACTTTTCCCTTTTTTTTCTTTTTGTAATTCCACACATGGACACCAGATGGCAGTGTTCACAGTTAAAAGCGCAGCAAGAATTCAATCAGTCTCTACCATTTCTTTTCATGCCTGTCCTCTAAACTCTTCTAAAACACTCGTTTTAGAAGAGTTTTGAGGACGTTTGCTCTACTTTGTTTGCCGTAGTTGCACATTATAAACAGTGTTCCATTGACTGATTGCGTGCAGAGATCAGGATGAGCTGTCATGAAGAGATCCAGTGCACCGAAGTCACAGAGGTACGACACACAACACACTGTCAGCCTATTTATGAAGGACTCGCCATGAAAGTGCTAACTTTATGATCCAAAACTGATATTTCTTGTAAAACGTCTTTAGTTTTACATACATTTTTGTTCAAAAGCTGCCCGTTGTGTCCACTTTACTTATATTTATATATATGTTCTCAATTTAATGTACTGTATATCTTGAGTTGTCGTGGCAGTGAAAATGATTTATTCTGGCATTACCTTGTGAGTTTGGGGAGTTAGTTCTCACTTTCATTAATCTCAACTGTGGTCGTTCAGAATCATTTTAAAACAAACGTACGAACACAGAGACCTTCAACAGTGGCCATTGTTATTTTATCATTTTAGGTGAATCAAGCAGACAAAAGTACCGTCATTTCCGGACTATAAGCTTTGAACCTTGCGGCTTATACAACAATGCGGCTAATTTATAGATGTTTACCATCGAACTGAATATTGTGTCAAGTTATCAATAACAATGCACCTGGGTCCAAAAACACTTTATAAAGAAAGAACTCTGACACGAGAAAGAGGCAATAACAGCTCCACATACAAGCATAAAGTTATGGAGCGGTTCCTTTCATTCGTTTCCCACTCAATCTGCACAAAAACTCAGACAGGTGCAAACCCTATCCCCGTCTTCCTCCACCTCTGTGTTTACAACACAGCAGGATGCGCTATAGCTAACGTGGCTTTGGATGCAAAATAAATGCGTTTCATTCTCTCACCCCTGAAATATTATTAAGCGGAGCATGGGTTGAATTCATCAAAAGCCACCACGGACCCTGATCAGAGCTGCTTCGAACACCAGGAAACTCCCAGGGGCCGGGACGGTGTGGACAGACATCCCGAGGAGGGCGGCTCTAAACGGCTCTACTGCGTTGTCGTCACTTTTTAGTCGTATTTTTGACGCTTTTTCATAACTTTTTTGTCACTATTTTGTTGCATTTTTTGTAACTTTTGTCTCTTTTCCTGTGCATTTTTTTATGCTTTTTGTTGCGTTTTCATCCTCGTTTATGTCTTGTCTTTGTCTTTATTTTGAAATTTGTTCAAGAAGCTTTTAGATTTGGGTGAAGCCAAACTGAAGAAAATGTGCCCGGTGCGGGTTAAGAGGTTAAAGAATATTATAATCAAATGTATAAAGTTTTAAGTTCTTAACACACTTTTATAAAAGTCAATGTAACCGTAGGCTCACGCGTGAAGAGAAAAGTCCAGCATGGACAGTTGCGGCTTATCTTTATTATTGTTTTCTTTTTTCTAATACTCAGGTGCGCTCAACAGTCCGGAAATTACGGTATGTCGATGTTGGTGTAAAACTTTTTACTCAAAACTTAAAAAACGTAGTTATAACACGTCCATATTCATATTTGATTAAGTTGGCGAACCAAAACAAGTATCGGTTCAGTACAGGACCTACAGCATGTTCTGGGGCGGTTTGCACCTGAGTGTGAAGCCGCCGGGATGAGGATCAGCACCTCCAAATCCGAGGCTATTGTTCTCCACCGGAAAAAGGTGGTTTCCCCGCTTCAGGTCGGTGGGGAGTCCTTGCCTCAAGTGGAGGAGTTCAAGTATCTCGGGGTCATGTTCACGAGTGAGGGACGGATGGAGCGTGAGATCGATAGATGGATCGGTGCAGCGTCAGCAGTGATGCGGTCGCCTCCCTCGGGAGGTGCTCCAGGCATGTCCTATTGGGAGGAGGCCTCGTGGAGGGACTATGTCTCTGAGCTGGCCTGGTGTTGCCTCGGGGTCCCCCCAGAACAGCTGGAGGAGGTGTGCGTGGATCGGGAAGTCTGGGCATCTCTGCTGAGGCTGCTGCCCCCGCGACCCGGCCCCAGATAAAGCGGAAGAGGATGGATGGGTTCAGTACAGTTTGGAAATCTGGAATCAGTGCCCGATCCCAAATCCTTTGCAGAATCAGCTCCGATATCGGATACTGGTATAGCACTGGAGCATCTCTTCTATGAAAGAGATGCTCCAATCCTATATAAATTCCAGATATCCGTCTAAATGTTTATTTTTAGCTGGTTGGAGCCTGTCATTCTCAGGGGAAGGTGGATTGTCACATTGAGAACCACTGCTTCATCAAAGATCAGCTCAGAAGAAGCTTGAATAAGGTTTATTATTTTTATTATTAGTATCATTGTTGCGTGTGCAGAGCGGACTGTAGCTCTTCTCTTGAACAGAGTAACTTTTTTCCTTCCACAACAGTATTGGACGTATTCATAAGTGTAATTTATGTGATGTAGGCTTGTGTATGCTTAAAGTATAAAGTCACTTAATGAATGTTTGATTAAAGATCAATAGCCACAAAATCATTAAAATATGCATGAGTAGTTACATGTGCTGGCACGAGAAACGACAGAGAAACTGCAGCCAAATCCGATAGAGTCCGGCAGGTCTCCGCTCTAATTACTGAAATAGTAAGACACGGTCTTTGCCCACGTGCCCGCGCTGCGTTTGACTCGGGGCCATAGTTAAACTTGTAAAAGCTGTTCATGTCTCGACCTCTTACCGAGTGAATCTTCTCCAGTTCAGCTTTACCCAAATCTAAAAGCTTCTCGACTGTAGAGCAACAGTGTAACGCCTCATTTGAAAGCTAAGATCTACAAAAGTGATGAGAACTTTTTTGTCACGTTGTCATGTTTTTGTCATCCTTTAGTTCTTGTTGCATTTTCACCCTCATTTTCGTTACTATTTTGATGCTTTTTTAAGCGATTAGATTTGGGTAAAGCCAAACTGGTGAAAATGTGCTCGGTTCAAGTGGGGGTTAAGAGGTTAACACACCATAGCAGTCATATCAAAATTATTGTTTGCAAATGAAAACAAAATTCTGCACAGGACTGACTCTGAAAAGAAAAAAAAAAATGTCGGGAAAAGTGCCCTGTTTTCATAGAAAGGGCAAAATGTGCATAATTGATTTCCCGATAGCAGTCCAGTAATAAAAAAGCCGTTTGTCTTGGACTGAACGCCGGCCCACAAAGCCTCATTGAGTGCAGTAGTGCAAACATAAGTGTGAGGGCTCTCAGACATTACGGCCCATCTGTGCCTCTCAGATGGACACTCTGGTGAAGGGGACTTCCGACATCGAGGTGGGGCTGAAGAGGACCAGGAGTGGACGCGTCATCTCCTCCTCCTTCACGGTCAGTGTCCTGACTCTGCTCTGAGAGGGAAAGAACTCTCACTGCGGGCTGTGAAGGAGTCAGATACTCCTCCACTGAGCAATCTCATGTTACTCAACCTGCATGCAGTTAAAGGCTATACCTGATTGTTTTTTCCTTGTAATGGAGCAAATTTAGTTTTGTCCTCCTGTAGTGGGAAAAAAAACTGTGCATCTAATGGGCCATATGCATGCGAGCGTCACATAACTTCTGAGTGGATCTGCTCTTCCTGTCCCCTTATTTCCCCATGAGTTAGTAGCAGCGTCTTGTCTAAAAATAAAAATAGCTCAAGATCACATGGCAGGCAGTGATTTACTGATGGACAGTCACAAGCATCGTGTTAAAGGAACAGGCCACCGTTTTTAAATACTGAGATATGTTCTTACCTTAGCTTAGACGAGTTAATGTGTACCTGTCTGGTCTTCGTGTAGCCGGCTGAAAATATGAGCGAGCGAGCGGGGGAGGCAGGTGTTGTAGGTGACATCAAGCATAGCTTGCTTCACTTACTCGGGCGCATTACTTCACAACCAAAAGCTAGCGATTGGGTAAATCAGATCCAATCGTTTCAGAGTTTAAAAGGAGTTCACCCCGCCCACCTGAAAACTGAGCTCCATTGTGAAGATCCACAAGAAGAAGACTCTCTGTATGAAATGAGTATGAGGGTATGGTGAGACCAAGCTAGACACGGACCAATTGTCCTCAAGTTTCCATCCCCAATCCACCACATTCATGTCACTCCCCTTTCCAATCCACCATGATCTGGTAATGCACTGAGCAAATGACATTTAAGATATTCTTTGCTTGGTATGTCATTATGGTAAAGAATCCGTAGTTTGTGATGGCTACAGTGAAGGTCCTTCAATGCAAAAACTGAGTTTGTGGAAAAAGAAGATTTCCTTTCCAGACCTTGTAACAAACAAGGACTTATTGGTCTTGTGACTGAGGAACTGCAGAAGGACTGCAATGTCATCAAAGCATCAGGAGCTGCAGACGTGGACATCGTGAAGGCTGCAATCAAGGTGTCACAACATCAGCCCACGACCTTGATATGCAAAGATACAGACTTACTCATTCTTCTTTTCTACTAAGCTGAGATGAACAATTAGGGTCTCTATTTTTGTTCGGACAATCCACAGTGCCTCAGGTTTACAACATCAGCGAGATGAAACCACTCCTGGGGAGTGACTTGTGTTCTCAGTTGCTGTTGCTTTCACAGGTTGTGACACAACTTCCCGGATTCATAGAGTTGCAGAAGAATGAGAGATAGAATTGTCTATACATTCTTTTATTACTTTTTACAAAACCAAAAGTTTTCATACATTTCATTAATATTTGGTAGCATTGCCTTTAAACTGTGACTTTGACTGTGGTCAAACGTTTTGGATTTCTTGAGATGTTGCTACAATATTTCCACATAGTTTTTATATTATTTATTTACAAAACACTTATATCACCCATTCCTGCGTTCCTGCCTCCATCTTGGAGGCAGGAACCACAACAATGACATTGCACAACTATTTTTACTGCATACCTTCGACTCTGAAACTTTACACTATCCTCACAATCTCTAACTACCACCAGTAGAAACTCTGAGTCAGCAAATGTTTATTTTCAAATTATACCGAAACAACAAAAAACAGAAGGAAAATATATTGAAAGGTGCTCTTCTTCACAACTACATTTTTAAAAAGCTAAAAGACAAGTCAATATTTGTTTGGAAAAGTATCTTTCCTTACCTGGAACTTCACCATATTTTTATACTTGCATATGTACTCTTTTACATGTATTTTAAATGTATTCTATATTTCTCCGAATATTTACACAGATTTCGCAAGTTTCATTTTAGATTTCCGTATGCAGCTCAACAATAAAGGACTGTTTTGTATCATATGATTAGTGCTGTTTGAAAAATAAGACCTTAAATGTCATTAAAAAGCACTAAATTAGATTAAAATTGGAATGATGACTTGTTCAACAATGTTTACAATATAAGTTAATCAAAAATACCAAATACCTAAAACATGTTCAGTTGCAGTTTTGGCTCAAAGTGACCTCATTTTTTTGCCTGTTTGGTCCAATTCTCTTTCCTCTGTTTGATGAAATGTTTGGAAGCCTTAAGAAATTACGCTGATATGTTTCTGCGTCTGTGGCATTGGAATAAAGCATTTGGACATTAAAAAGCATTAAATCTGCTGATATAAACCCTGATAAATGTGTGTTTGTTGTGCATCTGCAGGTGTCAAAGCCGAACAAGAGTAAAGTGAGCACTCCGAAGGACAAAATGGTGAGAAAATGATTAAACCTGACTAATGTGTTCTCTGAAATGGAAGTAAAGTGACCAGACGTCCCAGTTTACCCGGGACAGTCCCTTTATCCGCATATACACAGTTGTCCGCAAAGAATAAACCAATTACAAATCTCAACTCCATCATCTCGTCAGTGCTAATATGCATGTCCTTACCCAAAGACATGGACAGTTTTAGCATCAATTTAGCATGATTTGGCTCCTCCGCGACAAATTCCCAGATTGTGTCCCAGTTTTAAGGAGAAACACTGCAGGTGAGTGGGAAAAATAAATAAATCTAAAGCTGAATGAATAAGTCAGGCTGGGAATTAGATATTAATCTCTTAACCGAGCGCATTTTCCCCAGTTCGGCTTTACCCAAATTTAAAAGCTTCTCAACTGGAGCTCACAGACTATAGGCCAGGGGAAGGTTTTAACTGTCAGTCTTAACTTGAAAGCTAAGACCTACAAAACCTACGAAACTGATCTTTTCCCTCGCGTTGTTTCCGTGCTATAGTCACTTTTTCACGTTCTTCTTCACTTTTGCTACTTTTTTGTTGATCTTTTGTGGCGTTTTTTCTTGCGTTTTTGTCACATTTTCATTACTTTTTTTGGCTGATCTCTCGCAGCTCTGGCTAACGGGCTGCCACAGCGACCCGGCGGTAGAAGCAACAACACACGGGGACAGGGGGATAGAGGAAAATCTGTAGGGTTTGGGCTGAGACCGAGTCCTGTTGTTTAGGCGTTACAAAACAGCATCAGTCTGTTACAAGTTGCTGATGAACTGGTTCAGTAGAAACATGCTATAGAGACAAGTAGAAGCTTTTTTTGCACTTTCTTTCATATAAATGTGTTCTAATTGATAACAAATATATATATATACAAATAAGATTCCAAACTCACATAACCGTAATCATCTGTGTTAGTTGTAAAATGCAGTCAAATGGAGGGCTGTCCCATTTCTTAGGGCGGTCTTTTCAACCCTTAGCCCTCGGTTTCAAGTTGTAGGGAAAGGACTAGGGCAAGGGGTAGGGGTAGAAAAAAGAATTGAGATTGGGCCTTGGATTATAGCGTCATCTCCGGGACCCTTCACGACACGTGGATGTAAAATCTGAGGGAAAGCCGGCTCGTGACAAAACATCATAAAATAAGTACGTACGGGGTAAGTTTTGTCTTTTTCATACTCTGAAAACTAAGATGTTAAGGAGGAAACTACGTACAAATCTCCACTTCAGCCACTGCGTGAAAACTCAGTACTTTCAACTGCAATGTCTCGCCTTAAAGATGGACAATCTGGTCACCCTAAATAAAAACCACATTCACCTGGTAATGTCAGGATCTGTGGAAAGTCTCTTGACATTACCTTGACGTTGTCCCGAGGAGAGCGCACGATGAACTTGATAAATGATATACATATTAACATACATAATTATTCTATTATCTGACTCGTCCGCAGGAGTTTGAAATCCTCAACAGCCAGGACACACCTTCTCACTCCGCTCCAAGGAAGAAACGCAAGTTCAGCGAGCCCAAAGAGTGCTTCTGACCTCCCTCAGCGCCGACGTTCTGCTGAATATTTACACATTTTTAACTGTGTGGATTTGTTGCTGCAAGTTTAATGTTTTTTTTAAATAGACGTTTTTAACATATTTGTGTTGTAAGTTACAAAAGTTACTGTTTATATTGATTGCAATCCTTTGGCTACAGATTAGCATTCCAAGTATTAACTTCTTCGTGGTCGGAGTGGTTTTGTTTTTTTGTTGAGTGTCCAGAGACTCCATTTGAGCTTGTTTCTGCAGAATTCATTCATCTTAGATCAATTGGTTTTAGTTTTATTGTGCTTTGTGAATGCTTCATTGGCCAGCATTTTTGTTCAAGATGAATGTTAAAAAATATATGTTTTAATTAACAACAAAATGGAAGTCTGTAATAATAAAAAGTCAAAAGATGCTTTGTGGACTGTGTGCTGTTGGATTAATTATCCAAATTTAAAAGACCAAGTAAATTTAATCTGTACTTTATATCTTAATTTAATCTACCTGCAAATTCAAGTACAGTATTTGTATCGATCGAGACTCGAAAGTGTTGGAGTTGAACCATAGTGCGAAATATAAGCCAAAGTCACTTCACCCATCCTACCTTTGCTACCTTCTCTATTTCATGTTAAGTTCTATTAAAATATATTTAATAAAAAAAAAGTTGTTCCAAAAGAGCACACTTAAAATGTGCTTTGAATATAGAATCAGAATTGGTTTTATTGCCATTGTCAGTGAATGGGTTCACAAACTAGGAATTTTCTTCAATCGTACAACATGAAACCTATAACATAAAACTTGGCTAAATAAATAAAAACTATTCAAACTTGAAAACTGTAAGGGCATGCATAAAGGAGATTAAAAAAAATGATAAAAATAAATAAATAGAACAACAGTGTGAGAGTATTCACAGATGTGCAGGTGTATTAAGTGTTAGCAGCAGTGCTTGGCAAGGCAAGGTGTTATGTAAGGCACATTTCATGTACATGTACAACTCAATGTGCCTCACACCAGACACCCAAACACAATAAAAATGCAATAAAATTACATTAAAAAAATCATATTAAAATTTCGTTAAAATACAATGAATTGCTATAGGCAACAGTAAAAAGGTGTCCTTTCGGCCTGGTCTTAAACATTGTCAGATTTGAGGCCTGTCTCACATCTTCACGGAGAATGTTCCAGACTTTTTCTGCGTGAAACTGAAACGCAGCCTCACCGTGTTTGGTGGTGACTCTGGGACCCACCAGGAGACCCCTCCCTGAGGATCTCAGGGCCCGAGGTGGTTCACATGGCTCTAACATGTCCGAGATGTACTTTGGTGCCTGAACATGAATAGACTCATACACAAGCAGAGCTGTTTTAAATTCTATTCTCTGAGTCACAGGAAGCCAGTGCAGAGACCGGAGCACTGGACTAATATGGTCATATTTCCTGGTTTTGGTCAGGACTCGTGCAGCAGCGTTCTGGATGTTCTGCAGATCTAACAGCTCGTTTGGAAAGGCCAGTGAGCAGGCCGTTACAGTAGTCTAACCTGCTGGAGACAAATGCATGGATGAGTGTCTCCAAGTCTGGTTTAGACACTATGATTTTTATTTTAGCAATGTTTTTTAGATGGTAATAGGCTGCTGATGTAATGGACTTAATATGACTGTTAAAATTCAGGTCTGAGTCCATTATTACTCGGAGATTTCTAACTTGACTTCTCGGTCCCAGTGATGGCGGGGTGGGGACTGAAGGGATTTAAGCTCAGGTCTGTCGTGGCACTTTTGACTCTCCCGTGCGCGGATCTCTCTCCTTTTCCGTGGGGTCTGCGGAGTTGTGCCCGTGGCGGTGTTTGCGGTGACACCACTCTTCCTCTCCTCTTTTTAACAGTGCTTTCTTTCCAGTGCTCTGGCGTGTTTTGACACAGCTGCAGCTTTGGGAACACCGCTTTACACCTCATGGGTGAGCTGGAAAGTTGTCGGCCCCTTACGTCGCCACACTGTGCGTGTTCGTCCCTCCTTTTTCAGTGTCACTGCAGCTCGCAGAGGCCGCTGACATCAGCCTGCTTGGATCAGCGTCGGATGTTTGGGTCAGCTGCATGCCTCACCCAATGTCACATTAAAGGTGCATTATGCAACTTTTTATTTGGAAAAAAAAGTTGTATGAGTGGTCAGCATGGCGTTTTTACCTTCCATCACAGTGGTCTTTGTCTTGTTTGGAAGGTTTTCTCTGCTGACAAACCCTCTCCCCAGAAAACCTACAAAACGATTGATCCTGGAGTGTCCTAGAGACCACTGTGATGGAAGAAAAGGCACCATTCTGACCGCTCATACAGCCGCTGGGTCACTACAAGGTCAAATATGCACAAATATAAAGTTTTCTTCCACATAAAAAGTTGCATAATGCACCTTTAAAATATGTTTTACTCAATTAGAAGTAAAAAGTAGTGGCCCATTTTAATTACTCAAGTAAAAGTAAAAAAGCACGTTACTTGAGTAGTGTGAGTACTGTAACTCAGTAACTGAGCGTAAAATTTGATTCATGATTCAGTCGTGGCATAAATAATTAGTTTATTTGTTTATTTGAGCAATACACATTGTGCTCAAAAGGAGTGGGCTGAAGCAAAAAGCTTATGAGCCCCCACCCCCAAGTGCAATAAATAAAAAAAGAACATTTCAAAACATTTCAAGCAGCTACATTCGTACAGACCAACTTACATCAAACAACAAAAAATATATTAACTGTTTATATAATTAATTGAAACAACGCACAGCTACAACAACAATCTAGTTTCATATACGATGTCTAATACAAAGCAAGTCAAAAAAATGTGTTACTTAATATATTGCTTGCATATTTTTACCCGTGATTACAGAGTTACTTTTATGGTATAAAGGTACATTCATAGATATTATAATCTGAGATCTTGATACTTTCCAGTTGTCATTACCATTCTCAGTATAATTTTAATTTGGGTTTAATTATCATCATCATTATTATATAATTTATTTAATTGATTTATATGTGAAGTATGATGAAAGCCCTGCACAGTGTGGTGCATTAAAAAGCCAGAGAGTGAGCCAGTTGAAGAGGGCAGTAACTCCCCTTCAACAAACCCCCACACAGCTGCCCTAACAGCTGATTTTGTAGAATATGTTCCTATGCTGAGTGGTGCATTAAAAGACAAGGTTTAGAGCCCGTTGGGAGGATTCCTCTCAACAGATCCATAACCTGCCAACCCTAATTCTCCGATTGTGAATTTGAGCAATAGAATGACAACCGTTCCAAGCAGCAACACTCTTCCTTGAATATAGAGGAAAAATACACATAATTGATCCCACTGCTCCCCTTAGTGGCAACGCATTTCTTCTTGTCTGTATATTTCAAAAGTCTTTTGTTTGTATTTATATTTGAACAGGTTGATGTTTGGACATCGTTTCAATTCCATCTCCAGTTTATTCCACAATTGTACACCATTAACTGTTGGACTAAAACTTTTCAAAGTTGTGCTATGTTTCTGAATCCTAAAGTTTAATTCATCACGTAATTCATAACAACCAGTACGTTCTTGGAACCTTCTTTGTATTTGGTTTGGTAACAATTTATACCTTGCTTTGAATAACATTTGTACAGTTTGGAACTCAACAATGTCACAAAACTTCATGATCTTTGATTTTAAAAATAATGAGTTTGTGTGGTCCAAAAACCCAACTTTATGAATTACTCGGATAGCTCTTTTTTGCAACAATATTATTGGTTTAACTGTGTTTTTATAAGTACTACCCCAAACCACAGTACAATAATATAAGTAGGGCAAAATCAGAGAACAGTATAAGGTATGTAGAGCTTTGATGTTTAAAATGTGCTTTGCTTTTGCAATTACTGAAATGCTTCTAGAAATTTTCGTAGATATATATTTAATGTGAGATTTCCAAGTAATTCTGTCATCAATAATCACCCCAAGGAATTTGATTTCATGGACTCGCTCGATAACAACACCTTCTATCTGAATTGCTTCCTGAGCATTGGAGTTACAGTTGCCAAATATCATCATTTTGCTTTTACTCAGGTTTAGAGATAATTTATTTTGTTTGAACCACTTGTTGACACTTTTGAGTTCCAAGTTAACAATCCGACACAGCTGTTGCAAGTCGTCTCCTGATGCAAAAATATTTGTATCGTCAGCAAACAAGATAAATTTAAGTACTTCAGATGTGTTACAAATATCATTAATATACATATTAAACAATTTTGGGCCCAGAATAGAACCTTGAGGTAAACCACAGACAATTTGTCGACAACTCGACTGATAATCACCGATTTTCACACATTGTTTTCTATTTTTTAAGTAACTGGTTACCCACTGTAGAGCTACCCCCCTAATCCCATAAAGTTCTAGTTTATTAATTAATATATCATAGTTTATTGTATCAAACGCTTTACTCAGGTCAATAAATAATCCGATTGCATATTTCTTGTCATCTACAGCATTAGTTATTTCTTCAGTTATATCAAAGAGCGCGTGTGAGGTTAAGTGATTGTTCCTAAAACCAAACTGATTGTCCGAGAGTAAATTACACTTTTCGATAAAGCTGTCGAGTCTAGAGTTAAAAACCTTTTCTAAGATTTTAGAGAATTGCGGTAAAAGGGAAACAGGCCTGTAGTTTGTAAAGAGATGTTTATCTCCTGCCTTGAACAGAGGAATCACTTTTGCTACTTTCATACTATCAGGAAATTGTCCAGTTTGCAACGATAAGTTACAGATGTAAGTTAACGGCTTAGAGATACTTTCAATAACAGTTTTTAAAGTTTTCATGTCCATGTCATGGTAATCGGTCGAAGTTTTATTTTTACACCCTTTAACAATGTCCAGTATCTCCTTTTCCTCCACAGGTTTGAGGAACAGGGACATAGGATTTGCTTCTATCAGATCACAATTATAATTCTCAACGTTTGTAATTTTTGCAGCAAGGTTCGGTCCAACATCTACAAAGAATTTATTAAATGTTTCGACGACTTCATTCATATTATTTAACGTGTTATCCTCATCTTTGAAATATTTTGGATAATAAATCGTTCTTGGTTTATTTCTAATTATACTATTTAAGATGTTCCATAAACCTTTAATATTATTCTTATTACTATCCAACAACTTATTATAATAATCCTGTTTACATTTTCTAATGATACCTGTCAATTTATTTTTATATTTCTTATATTTATCCTCAGCTTCTTTTGTTTGGTTATTTATAAAGTTTTTGTAAAGATTATTTTTTTTCTTGCAAGCATTTAGTAAACCTTTAGACATCCATGGTGTTTCTTTACACTTTCTGTTTTTACAGTATTTCTTCATTGGGCAGTTTTTGTCGTATACCTTTTGAAATACTTGCGTAAACTCATCATAAGCCATATTCGTGTCATTCTCTCTGTACACAATACTCCAGTCTTGAGCTAAAAGCTCCTTTTTAAATGCATCAATAGTTTTCTCTGTTTTTACCCTTCTAAACCAATACTTGTTTTCCTCTTCATCTTTTAAATATCCATTTTTATACATAACGAAAACTGGAAGGTGATCACTAATATCATTTATAATTAACCCGCTGACTGTGTCACTTTCTATTTCATTTGAGAAAATGTTATCAATCAAGGTGGCACTATGGGTTGTAATTCTACTAGGTTTGGTTATTAGAGGAAACAGACCTATACTGAATAAAGTATTTATAAATTCGTCCGTCTTTTTATGTTTATATGGGTTTAACAAATCGATGTTGAGGTCTCCCCCCACAAACATGACTTTATGATTTAATCCTGAAAAGTGCTCCTCCATCCACTTAGAAAAAACATCTATATCAGAGCCAGGTGTTCTATAAATAGAACTCACAATAATATTTTTCTTTTTTTGCCTTGTAATTTCAACAGTAAGGCATTCAAGTGTATCATCCACCACCATTGTCTTATTTTCCATTACTTTATAACTATAGTTGGAGTCTATAAACATAGCTACGCCCCCTCCATGCTTGTTCCTTCTGTTCATACTTATAAATTCATAACCATCAATAGAAAACTCAAATTCTCTGTCATTATTGATCCATGTTTCTGTGATTAGAATGACACTGAATGGTGTGGAAAACTGTTTTAAGAAGCTTTTGATGTGGTCAAAGTTTGCATAGAGGCTTCGACTATTGAAGTGGATTACAGTGAATGCCTTAATGTTCTTAAGTTTACTATTGTACAGATCCTCTGTGTAGTATTGACAGTCATTGGTAGCTCTAGTAAAAAAGTTATTTTCAGGGTCGATGTCGATCTCAGTGTTCTGTAGGTCGTATTGAGAGAATGTAAAATCCTGGGAGTTTGCTTCAGCAATTCTCCTTATTGAAAAGTCCAAGTCGGTGCTTCCTATAGAACTGTATGTATTACTAGACATGTGAAATTATGTGCTTTTACATACCAAAATCCATAAGTTTTTCCCGGTGTTTATACTGGATGTGGTGTACTGCTGCGTGGACGTATAATGAGTTTGTCATATCGCAAGAAGGCGATCTCCCCCCTTTCTCGTGCAGCTCTCAGCTCCGGCATCAGTTCTTTACGTTTTCTTTTTATTGATTCGGTGTAGTCCTCGTTTATGAAGATTTTTGTTCCTTTGAGTCGTTTGGCGCGCTGCAAGATTTCCTCGCGATCCTTCCACCGCAGTAGTCTGGCGATGATGGGTCTCGGCCAGTCTCTCCCTCCGCCGGGTTTCCCTACGCGGTGAGCCCTCTCCACCTCCACCGCGTGATTTAGCTGTAGCTTCTCCTTCAGTATCTCCTTAACTTTTTCCTCAGCGTCGGCCCAGGTCTCCCCAGGCGACTCCAACACTCCCTCAAATACCAGGTTATTTCTGCGGCTCTGCCCCTCCAGATACTCCAGTTTGTCCGTGATGATGTGTAAATTGTCACATACTTTGTAAAAGTCCGTTTGTAAAGTGTTTGTGCGCTCCGTGAGTTTCAGATTATGTTCTTTTAAAGTGTCCACCTCACCTTGCGTGAACTGCAGGCTTGTTTTTAGTTCTTGAATGTCCTTAGTCTGTAAATCCATGCGGGTGTTTGTTGATTCCATGATGAGTTTTATAAATCCTTTGAAGTTTTCCTGCTGTTGTTGAATTAATTCTCTGAACATGACCCTCTGCTGCTCCATGAGCTCCGTGACTCTACTGAGGCTTACGTATTCCTCTTCCACCGCCGAATCTGCCTGTTGCTTCGCCTCTATTTTCGGCGGTTTTGGCATTTTGCTCCCTCTCAACAGGCCTGAATATAATAAGGCCTGAATATAATAAGAAACAAAACATGAAATAATGTGAACATTTTAACATTTTCTAAGAAAATACTACACAAAATATGTCAAAAGAAATCATTATGAAGAATAAAGTAAACAAAACAGGAAATAGATCTTTTTTTACTAGTCAAAGTGAACACTGTCACCTATTTACTCACAGTTACTATTTTTTTAAGTAAAAGTACAGATAGGCCTACTTCATTTTAATATAACTCAAGTAGAAGTAAAAAGTACTGTATAAAAAAACGACTTGCAAAAGTACAATTACTTCAAAACGTGACTCAATGAATTTGAGTACTGCCCACCTCTGCCTGTCCTTTTGACCCATCTGGCTGGGCCTCGTCCGCCTTAATGTTTCTTGAGTTGTTGGTCTCTGCTTGACTCTCATCAAATGAATGTGTTGTCTTTGCGCCACAGCGGGACCAAGCGACTTCTCCCGTGTTTGCTGTGGACTACTACCTCTTAGCCCGCACCCGTCACCGCGCTGGGCACGGTTGGCGCAACTGCCCCAAAAGTATGATGAACATCTCAAGCCAGTTCTTGGTTTTGCCCAAAGTTTCCGGGTTTCTGGGAAACGCTCGATGTGCATATTGTATATTTTTTACTTTAAATAACTGGTGTTTGATTTATTTTGCAGTTTGCTCTCTTATGCATGTTGTATTTAATTTAATCGAAAACCCGTCTATGAATAATTGGGACGCTACAAATGTTAGCAAAGTTAGAAATTAGCTTGGACCACAACTAACATTTTCATTTCGTGGCTTTCCTCTTTCATTGTTTGGTGTCACAAAACAAAGTCGTTTTTCATTAATTATATTACATTTTCATGTCGTCTCCGCTCCGCTCCGCACCCTAACCCTATTTTAATAATCAATTCGTTTTCAATGAGTCGACGCTCAAAGCAAATAGTGGTAAGTATCTTGATTTGCTCACATTTAAAAGCTGCTTTGACATGATAAAGAAGTCGTTTTTCCTGTCCATTTTGCTTGAGCCCAGCCCCTGCCCGTCAGAAAGCCCGCCGAGCCCCCGTGTTTGAAACAACAAGTCTCGCATTTACTTTCAGTTTCAACCACTTCTTGCCTGCGTGAACGTCTCACTCGGACTGAGAAAACAAATTCCAAAAATGGGTGCTTAAACAACGTGCTGCCGGGAGAGGCTCGTCCAACGGTGCAGTTGCGCCTCCGGGCCCGGGTAGTTGCCAAGGCTGGTGCGACTTATATATGTTTTTTACTTCTTCATTATGTATTTCTTTGGCTGGTGCGACTTATATATGTTTTTTACTTCTTCATTATGTATTTCTTTGGCTGGGGCGACTTATATATGTTTTTTACTTCTTCATTATGTATTTCTTTGGCTGGTGCGACTTATATATGTTTTTTACTTCTTCATTATGTATTTCTTTGGCTGGGGCGACTTATATATGTTTTTTACTTCTTCATTATGTATTTCTTTGGCTGCTGCGACTTATATATGTTTTTTACTTCTTCATTATGTATTTCTTTGGCTGCTGCGACTTATAGTCCGGAAAATACGGCACTTTCAATTTGAACCACTGCGTGAACATCTCACTCTCGGGACTGAGAAAGCACACGCGGCCTCCTCTCTGTTGTGTCTACGTTTATCTTCCAACGAGTCCCCCCCCCCCCCCCCCCCTTTCCCCGAATGGCATTATTTGCATGCGAGGTGCCTTAAATGAAGCTGTTAAGTGAAAGTGGATTATATCTGTACACAGTGACCTTTGGGCCTCAGATAAGGAGCCATCAGCAGCCTCCCGCCCGGGCCCGACTGTGTGTTTTTAATCTCCTATTGTTTTTCCCACAGAGAGGGACATTTGCTGATAGACTGCCTTAACCCACAGCCGATCAATACGGCAGGAAGCCTTTGTGATGCATATCCAAGCAGTGCCCACCCCCCCTCACCCCTCTCTCCGGCCGCCAGAAGGAGGATGGGGGGGGGGGAGTCCATCAAATCAGGCCAGGCAACCCGCGCCCCGGCCATTGTCTCTCGCGTTTACTTCATCGTCTTTGTGCTGTTTTTATGGGCTCTTTCCGCGAGTACAGTGGACATTATGGCAGCTACACGTTGGCCGTCTTTATGAGCTGTGAAATGAGTCAGGGTTAGCTAAAGTCCCATCTTTCAGCGCGTTTTTATTATTTTTGACAGAAGCGCCGTATCGATAGGCGATGAAGGCGAGGGGCAGTTAAGGCATCTTTGTAAAGTAGATAACCTCCGACTCAAATGCGGAAGGCTTAAAAAAATAAAAGTCATACAGTAGATCAGCGGAATGAGCCAATAAAAGGCAGCCAAAAGCAAAGAGGCATTTTCAATTGCGGGGGGGAAATAAAACGAGAGTACCCGCGTTAAAAAGTTATGCCGAGTGGACGCTCTGATGAGATTTTCTGTTATCTACGACGCTATTGTTCAATTTGTGCAATCAAAAATACAGTAGGCCCCTGGTTCTCACACTCTTCTCGTCGAGCTTTCTTACAGCGGCGGTTGACTGGGACTTTCTTCAACGTACTACCCAATAAGAGCTTGGGTTATGGTCATTTTAACCTATGTTCATGGTCAGGAGTACCTAGCCTGTTTCTGTACTGAAGTCTTACTGTGCTGAGGATGTGTTGATTGAGTGTTTGTGCTATATACAGTAATCGTGTGTTCCCCATAGTCACCTGTTGTTGTTGTTGTTGAGTCTGATAATGTGTACTTTAGGACTTGGATAATGCATGGTTGGATATTGGGATATGCTTTTGTTGTCTGTCAATTTTGAGAACTTATAGGGACTGTAACAACTTCCTTTGACAGTTGAAACGGGCATGAGGGATGTACTGTATGTTCAGTCCAGTGTTTTGGTCAGACATGTTCCAAATATGTTCCATCAAAAAGAAGGAATCTGAATTACAGTTATATTTCAGCAGGGCCCTCAATCCTTCACGGGCCTGGACTCTACATCATGTCTGTACACACTGCTCCCACAAATGAATTCTGAAATTAAATTCAGGGACACACGTCCAGCAGCTAGAGTTAACAGATCAATCAGTTGGTCAAACAGCGGGAGGGGCTCTGTGGACCCCTCAGTGAACCAATCACAGCCCAGTCCTGGCCTGTGCGGGTCCACGGCTCTGGTCTGGTCAAGGCAAACCCTGGGCTCTGATGGACAGACAGCCGCAGTCCATCCCAGGGCAGCACCAGATTAAAGCGGCTTGTGTGAGCCTATAGTCACGCTGCAGTGATTGTGCCTGCAGGGCCTATGGGCCCCTAGGGGGCCGGGCTTTACAGGGTAGGGGGAGGAGCAAGGGGAGCAGTGGACATCCAGCCCCGGGACCGTGACCCCTGTGACCTTGCCAGAAGGGCAGCAAATGTTTCCGAGCTGATTAGCGCTTCCCCAGCACAGAGTGTGCTCTCTGTTAACCCTATGAAGCAAACGGAGGAGAACGTTGGAGGGGATCCAAAGTGTTATTCAACACCATACATGCAGACACTGTGGATGGAATAGCAACACAACATATGGGAGGAACAAGTATCAGGTTATTATTTATAGATAGCCAAGGATCATGTTGCCATATCATAGTGACAAATGACTGCCTTATGTAAATCAGATTCAGTTTGTAATTGAAATTAGAAATGTATCCATTCTGCTCCATCCATTCTCTAGTTCTGTAATTTCATTACTCTGTTCCAATGTTATCATTTTCAAAACAATTTGACAAAGCTGTTGGTTTGATACATATAATCTTGTTCACATCTAATGCCTATAGTTTGTGTCCAAAATACACATTTGCTTGACTGACAAGATGACATATATTGATACCATATCAAATATCAACATCAAATATCAAAACTATGATATAAATACACAGACATAAATATGTTTTTCCCATAGTCAAGCTATCCCCGGAAGGTCCACCAGGGGGCTGTAAGTGGCCACGCTGTGCTCCTGCAGCTGCAGATCCCTCCAGCCCTCACACAGCTGCCTTGTCATGCCTGAAACTCATCTTTTTCTCTTGCATGCCTTAATGAGCTCATACAGTTGGAGCCCACTCTCGACGCACTTTTTTTTTTTTAAGCGTGCGGTCCCGCTAAACAGCCAACACGCGCCTATTCAGCTCCTTCTTTTGAGAGACACTGCGGTGGAGTCCACAGTATTGATCCAAAATGATAAAAGGAGGGGAGGCCGAGAGCAGGTGGCAGCAGGGGCAGCACATTCGGGGGATTTAGCCGCTCACCGGGTTGGGGCATGGTCAGCGCTGGGCGAGTGGCGATACCTACTCCAAGCAGATGCTCAAAGCAAAGGGATGTGCCCCCATTGTGATCAGAGTGGACAGCTGAATTGTTTACCACCAAAGGACCCTTTCTTTCGGCAGCAGGCCAAAGCACAATAGGGGCCCCCGCCGCACCAGGGCTTCTGCAGGAGCAGCGGGGAGGGCTGCAGGGGGGAGTGTGTGTGCACGGAGGAAGTTCTATCACTCAGATTTCTTCAAAGTTTGCAGCACAGTGCCTCATAATAACCCTCATAATATTTGGCATGTGAAGATATATAGATTAAGTTGGCAGATGAATGCACCACCTGGACTGATTTCCTCCAAACGAATCCTAATAGTTGTTGCTTAAAGGGACTATACGGAGTTTAAAAATATTAAAATTATGTATTTCCCTCCCCCTACATGTTTCAGCCATGTCCTAATGTGTAGAATGAGCCCGGACCTGTTCACCACAACTGCCTCTAAAATCCTGCACTGTCACTCCAAAAGTTGTTAGTTTGGGTCCGAAGTGCCGTCATGCCCGAGCTTAACATAGTGTGTGTCTCACTTTATATTACAGCCTGCGCTGACGTGTACTCACACAATACAGGGTTTCCGTGGGGCAATAAAAGTCATTAAATCGTGACAAAATCATGGCCTTAATATAATTCTGTGGGTAAATTGGATTCAAACTGGCCTTAAAAGAATTAACTGAAAATTATGATATTATGCAACAATTTTTCATCAAAAATACTGTACAAAAACTATGGGCTAAAACATCTTTAGTTTCCCGTTTTGTCCAGTTCTCTTTCCTGGGTTTATGAAATGTTCGCAAATCGTAAGAAAGGAAACATGCGCTGATTCTTTTTCTGCGTTTATTGCTTTAGAATAGTACTATATACAATATATATATATTACGGCCAAAACTCCTGCAACTACACGGGCATTTTTGTTACACTTTGAACTCCTTTATTAAACCTTGGACTTTGAAGTCTCTGTAAGTTCTCAGTCATACAGGAGTTGTCCATCTTCAATGAAGGTACTTGATTCATCTTCTGTACTCAGTAGTTGAAAGTCCTCGAACGTTTCGCCTCTCATCCAAAAGGCTTCGTCAGCGACCTTGGACTTTGAAGTGTAATTACTTTCCCCTGTACCTACACACCCACACGGGCTGTAATCTAAAGTGTTACCCATTTTTCTTACGATTCAGTAGAACTTGTGTTGTATTATGGACACTAATACCCAGCCCTACTTGAACGGCAGTCAGTACACGTCTTGACTCTCCATTGCAATAGTAACATAGTCATAGATGGGCAGACTTTGTCTCGCCACGACTGGATACCCTGCATTACTTCCCTACATCTGGCCGACTGCAATCCCTGATTTAGGACTTCTTGTCTTCGCTGTGGATTAAATTTGCACAGTGGTGTAATATGCCGTCCTTTTTTTATGCTGGCTGGAATGAGATAAGTGATTTATTTTCAGCGGTCCAACAACCATCGGCGAAATACTAGTTCAGAACATTTGGCAAACCCAACATACCTCTTGTGCGGGGTTGGTGTAACATTTGCCCCGAACGTCTGCAAACCGCATCTGTTCGTGGGACATTGAAAGCACTTTGAGAAACTCCACAGCTGTAGTATAATGCGCCTCCTCATCCCAAGTTGATGCCCCACGCTCGGTGCTCAGATGGACCTCTCTTCAACCCCCCAAACTCCTCCAACAAAGCTCCCCCTGAAGCCACCGCAGGGCAGGGGTTTAAATGTCACGCTTGGCTATCAGAGCGCCCAGCCCCCTGGCTCGTGTCTCTCTTGGAGGGGGGGGGGGGACGCACGCCAGGGGACAAGGCAGAGGAAGGGGAGCCCCAAAGCCGAGGGGAGGGAGACTTGAGGCCCGGGCCCTTTTGTCCACAACGATAAGCATGAGGCGCTAACTGACTCCAAATCAAGTGTATCCTCTCGCCACGCGCCCCAAACGTGTCCCGCTCCTGCGCAAACACAAAAGGCCGCTGTGTTTTTGTCACCCGGGCACCCGCTCGTAAGTGAATAGAGGCCTCGGTCATGGTATGTTTGGCCTGAGCGGCTTAAGAGTGGAGTAAATTCAGCTGGACAGTGCGCCAAAACGATAAGCCCGGGGTTTGTCTCAGTCTGCTTATCTGAACTTGTACTTCGGAGAGCTTTTCAGACGCGCTTGTGCTTTTAGTCCAAAATGGGGCTCATTTTTCCTCTTGATAATTTGCTGAAATGGAGCATTATCTTGAGTCATCGTGCTTTGGAGGGTTGTCAGCTGTAGCTCGATGCGCTGCAGATGGGCAACTTTACAAGATATCCCAGATTGCTTCGAATCCATGATTATTCACCACAAGCTGAGTTGGTGACTTTGCTTGAAGTCCATTCTATTTGTGGCTGGTCCAGTTTTAGGCCATTTCACCGTTTCAAGTCTGAGATTTGGTTTGCGTTACGAGTCTTCTTTTGCCTTTGCACACTGAAGCTCACATAAGTAACATTTTATGGTTTTTTGACAGTTCATCAGCTCTTTGAGTCGATCAGCTTGATGGCTAGTGTTGAACCTGACCTGCATGTTTTTGGTGGTTGGGGAAATCGTGGCATACGGAGGAAACCTACTCAGACAGGGAGGACCTGCAAACTCTACACAGAAAGGCCCTGTCTGGTCCAGGATTCAAAACCAGTACCTTTTTGCTGTGTGTTAAGAGCGCAAACCACTGCTTTAATATTACAGTAATGGGCAGTCATGGCAATTGGCAGTATGGACAGGATGTTGTACTTTAGAAAGCTTGTACAGATCAATCTACCAAACTCTAATCAGTGCTATGAACTTGGGTTACAGTGCAAACTTCTACAATCTGTGTTTGTGGACAAAAATCTATTCCAGGCATCCGGTTACTATTGCAGCAACACTTCATCGGTAGGGTAAAACCAACCCCAGCTCGTGTTCCCTATTAGTGGGTGAACAATCCAATGCTTGGTGAATTCTGCTTCACAATGACAGGAAGAGCCGACATCGAAGGGCGGCACGGTTAGCACTCGTGCTTCACAGCCAGAAGGTCCCGGGTTCTATCCCCTGCTAGACGGGGCCTTTCTGTGTGAAGTTTGCATGTTCTCCCCGTGTCTGCGAAGGTTTCCTCCAGGTACTCAAGTTTCCTCTACCACTAAAAACATGTACAATAGGCCAGAATGAATGAGACTGTGAGGGTGAGCGAGTGTTTGGTAGTGGTTAAGGTATGCTTTATTGTCCCTGCAGGGAAATGTGTCCACCGCATTTGACACATCCTTCGATGCCGCTGGGGCAACCCGTAAGGAGCAGCGGGCCACCTCAGTGTAGCACCCGGGGACCCATCTCCTGGCTGGAGGATCCACCTCTTGTACGTGATTTTAGTGGTAGGGGAAACCAGAGTATCAGGACATGGGGAGAATAAATCTGTCAATCTGTTATTACTATATACACTTCTCATGAATAAATTGTGTTATAAGAAGATCTTTATTTATATAGTGCCTTTCACAGACATGGTCACAAAGCGCTTTACATGAGAGCGTTTAACATTCACTCCACACTCAGTGGTGATAAGCTATGTTAGTAGCTTCAGTTTCCTCTGGGGGAGACTGACAGAAGCGCGTCGCGACTACACACGTCTGCGCCAACAGTCCCTCTGACCAACACCATACATTCACACACACCATTCATCCTGGCCTATTGTACATGTTTTTGGTGGTAGGGGAAACCGGAGTACCCGGAGGAAACCTACGCAGACACGGGGAGAACATGCAAACTCCACACAGAAAGGCCCCGTCCAGGTGGGAATCGAACCTGGGACCTTCTAGCTTCTAGTGTTATATATAAATTAAACATGTATAAATAATATATGAATACTACATGGATTGTGATGATGATGATCTCATAATGAAGAATAACGGTAATACTAACATTGTAATATATTGGGTATAAGACATTTTAAATGATGCACTTATAAAGTGTAGCATATTGTGTATGTTGACTTAATGTAATGCATGTTGCATTTCAACTTTTGGTAGTAAATAGGTTAGTCTTCTTCCCACTCCTACTTATTTGGTGCTAATTATAGGGGCAAAGAAAGTATGTTATATGAAATTTAAAGCTGTACTAAGTAACATAGTCCCTCTGGGGGTAATACAAGTGTTAATGGGACGATTGGAGGGTCTTTTCAAGCTTGCAACTTGACTGCCACGGGGTCGGAGCAACCAATACACACTAACAGAATCACGAAGAAGAAGCTAACAGGCTAACGGGCAAAGCTAACTGCGGGCTAGCTCCACTTTAAACAGTTTTTACAGCCAAGTTTGAGTGAAAAAAATAATTTCCATTGTATAACTGGATGTACAACATCCCTCTCTTCCTTCGCCTCTTCTGTCAGCGTACTATTACTCTCTAAGACATTTAATAAGTTAAATCGTAACTTGCTACGACACCTGCAGTTGCGCTTATGGCCTCTCGGGGCAAGAGCTACTTAGTACTGCTTTAAAGATTTTGGACAGATTCAGCCTGTACCTTTGTCCCTGTGTTTGTTCTTGTATACTTATGTTTATATGGCTCAAAATAAAATATTCAATTCAAAACTCCACGCAGAAAGGCCCCGCCCATCCGGGGATTAAACCCGGGACCTTCCAGCTGTGAAGCACAAGAACTAACCACTGCGCCATCGTGGAGGGGCCTATTGCGTAGATTGGCACCCTCGCCCTCGCTCTACCCCAGGGCGGCCTTGTCTACAATAGTAGCTTACCGCCCACCAAGTATGGGTGTGAATGAATAATAAATACCGTGTGGTACTTTGAGAAACATGGTAACACAGGCTGGTTAAGCTAAATAAAACCACCGTCATCACCCAAAGAAGATCCACTTAGCCCAAACTGAAAACTCTGGGCTCTTGCAGACCCACATTAATGAGCTCAGTGCAGGTGAAGCCTTGCCTTCAAAAAGCAGGTGTTTGGAGCGTTAAAGAGTGTGGGGAAGGAAGAGGGGGGGGGGGGGGGGAAGTGTCAGGCTGAAATACAAGTACAGCACAAAATATACGAGGCGACGACCAACTTTATCCCGGCTCAAGGTCTCGGCCCATACTTTAGCCACCCACAAGATTGAGTGTTTTATGTATCTATTTGTTCTAAATAGTGGCACACTTGACCTTGAGCAGAGATGTGTGTGCCGGCGCCTCGGCCCGGGAATCATCCCTCCTGTCAGTGTCCTCGCCGAGTGACCTTGAACCGGCGCGGCGCAGGCCTATCTGAGTGCACAAACTCATTTAACTCCGCCGTTTGTTATCGACATGCTGTAATCGTTAACATTATAGATGATGAATAACTACTGACTGCCTCATACCTGCGCTCATACGTCCAAACCGAACCTCAAGCACTGTGTGGCTGCAGATGGAACGCTGCTGACGGTCAGGTGGACGCCACACCACATCACTTACAGTTGTTTTCCCACCCAATCACAGCAGCCACTCATCAGGGCAGCCGGCGGAGCCACAGCGAGGTGCTTAAGGGCATACATCACACTATATGCTTTTCTTTTTGTCGAGCTTCTCCCGCTCGGTGTACTTAGGGACACTTAACCTTCCACGCCAGATCTCTGCAGTCCTCCCGAGCGCTGAAAACGGATGGAAGTTGCATATTGTGAAAGTTGGGAGGGCAAGGAGAAAGAAGAAACTGAAATCTGGCCGAGACACACATTTGAGTAAAGGCAAATAATGACATTGATAATGTTGAAAAGAGCGACCTGATTCTGGAAAAATAGCTAAATGAGTAATTAGATTTATGTTGTAAAATCTTGGTTTCAATTCATTGCGCAATTTAAACAGGCCCATAAGCATAAACAGGTGGCTCGTAACGCAACGTGACGCGAGTTCCACTGACCTGAGGTCCAGTACTTCTAAAGTGAGACATGGCAGGTGAAAACATCGTTTTTTCCCCACAGTGGTCAATGTTGAGATTTTTACCCGGTTTTCTCCCTTAAAGGTGTTAAACTGTGTAACATTTTGGACCACACTGTTGTAATCAGTACAAAACATGCTCCTAATGAGCAGCTCGACACAGAAATATTAGCTTATTCACAAACTAAAGATATGCAAAATCACCTTTGTAAAAATCTATCAAAAATAAAACCATACATTTAAACCTGGCTCTATCCATTACTTGGATTTGTACATTTTTCTATACATAAAACGCCTTATTTACGTAAAATGACAGAAAACTTTAGCTATATCAGTAATCTACAGCCAAGCTTTCAAATGTATATCTTTTTTTGCCCTACTCACCTGCAGTGTCTTCTAAAGTTTCTATGGTGGACTGTAACATGATCACCTCCTGCATGTTTCCGAGTTGATGTAGGAGGATGTACAGTAAATATGTTCTAAAGGTCGGGAAGTTTGTAGTCTAGAAGTTTGAAACATAAAGCTCATGTTTATTTGATGAATTATAAACAGTGTTGCCACAGATTACTTGAAAAAGTATTATATTACTCCTTTGAAAAGTAGCTTAGTTACTTTACTGATTACTTGATTTTTAAAGTAACTAAGTTAGATTACAAGTTACTTTATTAGTTACATTCAGCTGCGGCCGACAACATCTCCACCGCCTCAACACACTGATGACAAAGCCTTTTACCAACACTCACTTTATTGAAAGTGCATTTTAACAGTAACATCAACAAAGCTGACGCAGACTCAGAAAAGTGACGTATTTCCATCTCTCCCCCCGACCAGTGTGAGTGTCTTTAGGCTGAAGACGTGACATTATGTTACGTCACACGCAGAGATACAAAAATAAATGTATTTTGTCTAAAGAAAAATTAGAAAATAGGAACTCACAGTAATTTTGAAAAGTAACTTAAATCTGATTACTTGTTTGGAAATAGTAACGCGTTAGATTACTAGTTACTGAAAAAAGTAATCCGATTACATTAATCCGTTACTAAGTAATTAGTTACTGGCATCACTGATTATAAAATACCGCAGATATGTACAAATCTGCCTAAAATCATAGTCTATAGTTTTAATGTTATGCAGATATTTACTTAGACTTCAAACACAGACGTCTCCTACGCTGAAGTATAATAATAATAATAATACTAATAATAATAATAATGCATTAGTCTTTTCCAGACGCTCAAAGCCGCTTTTACAATTTGGTGCATTATTCATTCTCTCCATACTCGGTGGTGATAAGCGACCAGTCTGCGCACATCAGCCACCACCAACCCCTCACACACACACTACATTTGCCAGGCGTCCTGGTGCTCCCAAACGGTCTCCCATCCAAGTCCTGCCAGGCCCTTCCCTGCTTAGCTCCCAAGGTCTGACAGGATCGGGCAGAGCAAAGGTAGGTATGGCCACTACTGTATTATTATTTTGCACGTCATTAACCTGCAGTCAGTGAAAAACTACCGGGGATTCACTGTCCACCACGTATTCTTTAAAAAAGATCAGATTATGCTAACGAATCTAAGCTAATCTCCATAAGAAATGAATAGGGTACGAGGTACTGGCGCTTTAGGTTAGCGGAAGTAACGTAGCCACATTGTGCAGTAAGCAAATTGAGAGGAAACTGAAATTTGATCTGGTTCAAGATACAATACAAGATTAGTAAGCACTTCGGAACATGTTTGCGGTGGCCTCAGTCCAAGCTACAGAGTTAGCAGCTTTTTATTTCCCTAAGATGTAGGACATGAGGTTATTCACAAAGAAAATTGCACTGCCTAAAATAACAGTTTTTTTTTAATTTGCTAATTGCATTTGCGACCATTTGGTTCCAGTCCAACTTTATATATAAAGGAGTTAACAGGCGATCAAAGTGCTGTAAACAGTCAACACAATGTGAAAAAGACATAATTGACAAAGCAGTAAAAGTCAATCCTCAAACCAAGTGAAACGCTCAAGAGAAAAATTAGCTTTTTGGAAGGATTTAAATACAGGAAGTGAATTAGCTCGTCTGATATTCAGAGGAAGCTCATATTGTCAATTATGAAGTACTTGCAAGGCGTAGTAGTTTGTGTCGTAATCTTGCATTTGGACACTGATGACCTCACCTCCCCGCCATCCCTTAGAACCAAGCAGCCATTCCACAGCGGCGTTGGTTTTACAGCACAGAATAGAGAGTTGCCATGAGGCAGTTTTCAGCTAAAAAGGTTTGTGACCACAATCATAAGTCATTCTGCTACAGTAACCACCAGTAATGCTTGACCTGTGTGCTCATAGCCACTTCAGATATCCAATAGAGAGGGCCACTAAAAGGCCCCATATTGTTCTGATGGAGTAAAGAATGGTTTTCTGTCTATGATGGTTTCATCTCAATCTCATTCTGAAGTGGGGCTCAGTTTAAGGACTTGGATTGTCATTCAGGCTTTTTCGATAGACCTCATACAAGAAATCTTTACGGGAGGGTGATATGCAAAATGAAATTTGTTACAGATTTTACCACATTCAAATGGTGAAGATTATTGAGTAATCTTTGACACTCTTGAAGCAACTATTGCCTTCCTCGGTTTTAACTTCATTTTAACTTCATCGCCTAATAAACCTGCATTTTGCATTTTTGCAAATTGATAAAGAAAGTTCAAGCTGAGTTTGCAAAAGTCAAGAACCAAATTACTGTTATGGTTTTCCTTTGGTGAAAGAGATTAAAAAGTGCTTGGATATAGGGCTAGAGTGCGGCTCTGTCCTGTCACAATTGTAGACCATGTTTGGCATAGACAGCCCTGAAGCCCTGCTGCCTCAAAAACCTGCATCACGTCATTAATATATTGCGATATCGGTTTCTAAATCAAGCGATATGGCATACATTTTGTATAACATATCACAAAATGACATAATGTCAGCCTGAGTAAATAGAGTTACAAGAACTTAAAGTGATAGACTGTAAGTTTGCAAAGTGAGGAGAGATAGAGTGAAATTTGAAAGCAAATAATGTAATTCCTCCCCTCTTAAACCAGAAATCCCTTCTTAGTTTACAAAAAAAAGAGCAGGAACAGACTTCCCCCCCTCCTGATGGACCTGACAGGCTGGTTCACAGGAAAAGCTTGTTTCATTGGTCAACATGTTGAGATCCAGGAAGGAGGGACTTTACAAAAAAGAATGTATATATTATATTGTGGCAAGGTGGGTGGAGCTATAGTTAGCTTTAGTAGATGGAAGATTAAGTGTACTCCGGGTGGTCAGCCCGAAAAAAGTAAAGTACAACTACCAATAAGGTCACACAGGTTTGTTTAAATTGATCACAGACACTGTTGTAAATAGAAAATATGTTTAATATACATTTGTACGAATAAAACAGAGTTGAAGCAGAATTTAAATGAATTAAACAGAGCCATCGCAGCATTACACAGTTATTATCAGAGCAACAGTGGGTTCTCAGTGTCTGAGCTCCAAACAGCCGGAGAATACCTTTGAACGAAAGGTAGCACAGTGTTAGCGAAGGGCTAACCCCCGGCTCACACTGAATCTGGTCCGGGTCCGATCCGGTTTCGGTCCAGATCCAGTCCGGTTTCCCCCAAACTACCACTCACATTGAGTCCGGCTGGCACTGTGGCTCCGCCAGCTCCGGCGTCAGATGCTGCGTCAGGCACAGAAACGGCCCTCGCGAGAACAGAAGTGCACGTGAGTTTCCCTCTTGGTGCGAGGTCACGTCATAAATAGCCCCATGTATAGGTAGTTTTTGTAACAAAAGCCGTATTTGCCAGAACAACGACTCTCCCCAGTGAAGTGGATGCTTTAAACGCGTTTACAGGCGGAAAACGAGACCAAATAAGTAGTAAGCGGACAGGTTTTATTTTGAAATACACCGGATCTTGCTCTCTCACGAGACCTGACTTCCTGTTTGGCTCGTGTTTTTCCGTCAGCTTGATCCGTTGGGGGCTCCGGTATCCGGCAAAAATTGACTTCTTGCGGATTCTTTCCGTTGCCGGATGGCCTGGGTAGCCGGAGCCGGACTTCGCGGAGCAGTGTGAGTGTGCTACATTGGTTTGAATGACTTTCTAAGTTTGCGGACGCTGTACCGGACCTTAACCGGATTCAGTGTGAGCTGGGTGTAAGGCTACTGGGCTTGGCTGCACCTGACTGAGGTTGAGCGGTCGCGAACATACCGTTCCCTGCCTGAGTGAGCCAGTGCTCGGTGCTTTGAAGGTGGTCAGAGGCCCACACGGCGAGTCCGACCGGGAAAAACTGGGCACGTGAGATCCACGGCAGCTACGACAACTAACCGCACCACGAGCTACAAACAAGCGCCACATTAGCGTTGGCCGGGTTCACAGCTGGAACTGAAACTCAGCACAGCCTACCTGGACACACTGGGCGAGAGGAGCCTCTGCAGAGGCGCTGAGATCGGAGCCGCGACGCGCACAAAGCAGGAAGTGTTTGAGCTCAGGGAACAGGAAATGTTCGACTTTACCCAAATCTAAAAGCTTCTTGACTGGAGAACAACAGTGTAATGCCTCGTTTGAAAGAACACTAATTCTAACTTGGCGACGGTGGCGCAGATGGTAGAGCGGGTCGTCTCATGATCGGAAGGTCAGGGGTTTGAATCCCGCCTCCTGAAGGTGCACATTGTCGTTGTGTCCTTGGGCAAGACACTTCACCCTCCTTGCCTCCAGTGTCTGCGTACACTGGTATGTGAGTGTGAATGGGCCCCCTATGAGAGACCAACAGGCCCGTTTGGAACTATGAGGCCGTCCTTCTGTGGACCCACCACCTGCAGGAGGAGCCATAGGGGACAGGTGCTATGTGACTTGGGCAGCTCCAACAGCTGCCCCCACGACCCGGCAACGGACAAGTGGAAGAAAATGGATGGATGAATGGATAATTCTAACTTTTTTTTGACACGTTGTCGGCACAGTTTTGTCACATTTTTGGTGGCGGTGGAGAGATTACTTTTTCAAACTACTTGCAACTTTTCCATAAACGGACACGTCACCTAAAACATATCGCAGAGCAAGTGCACCGAAGTGAACTCGCACCAAAGTTTGTCATCGCCCGGAACGCACAACTTCCTATAGTGTACGACCGAGTTCCAGCGCGCACACATACTGCCCGGAGGGGGTGTCGAGAAAGTTTCTTCCTCCTCTCCCCCTCTCTCCCTCTCTCTCTCTCTCTCTGACGGCCCTGGGAGGTTGACTTCTTGCCCTGCCAGCCTTCTCCTCCTCTCCAGGCTTTGAGGGCTTTTCATCCCGCCAAAGGTGCAAGGTTAGCCACTGTGCTATACCGCCGCTCTTCCTTCCTCCCTCCCTCCCTCCCTCCCTCCTCCCTTCACCCCCTTCCTCCATAAACATGCGCATTACCATTTCAGTTGCCGTGCCGCGAGATTAGCGGCTGCTGCACCCCAAGGCTGGCTTAAAGACGGGCAGGCCAGACGTTCAGCGCTGTTGGTGGGATGCGTGCGGGGGAGAACAGGGAGCCCCTAAAGACTTGTTTGAGAGCGGCTGCAGGATCTGGGGCCGGATGAAGCCTCAAAAACACGCGCCTCTTTAAGTCGAGCTCTGGGTGTCAGGCCGTTGTCCGCTTGATTGCCGTTGCGCGCCGCTTTTGATGCCGGGTATAGATTTTCCGTGTCTGTTCGCCGCACGCCCAGCCATCTTTATTTAAGTTATGTTTACGATACACTCGGTAACTCGTCAATAAAATGTGGGCGTTGATGCGGCGGCTGTTGAGTTAATGAAGTTTAACCTTTTTGAACCTGGAACCCGTCTCTCGTCACTTTTGAGGGGCCGCTTTAGAGAAATGACTCGGGCTCGGTCGCCGGGGCCCGTGATGCAAAGTGGATGTGTTTTTTACGCAAACTTTCGGCATTGACACAAGTTCATTTTTCCACGCATCATTTGGATATCCAGTATGTGAAACAAAACAAAAACTGCAAGAACGAAAGTTTATGTTTTGGACGCCTTTAGCTCGCAGCTTCAGCAATTGGAGCTGTGTCAGGTCACGGTCGTGTGCGTTTCGGGTGCGTTTTTTTACATAAACTAAAACATGCATGCATTAAAAGTTTGGTTATACATTCACATTTTGACCACTGAGTAAAAAGTTTGTCTTAAAAAATGTGTACTTTTTTGGCTGTAATAAGGACCATGTTCACTGGTCGATCAGCTACACTCCGACATTACCTAAACTTGATCTATTATTCTTTTTTGTTGTCAAAGAACTGCAGGTGAAAATTAGCGCTCTCTTTTTTTGGGGGGGCTATATCCTGGCACGTGACATCTTTTCAAATAGCCATCGGGTGTCTCGCAGTAACAGAGACAATCGCTGAACAAAGGGACTAAATACTGTAAAGTTCAAAATTTTTAAGCTGTGGCAGTCAAATTATTTTCTTATAGCAAAGTAAACTTCATTTGGCACCATTGGGGCTGGGTACTGTTAAAATGTTTTCGATACCAGTATCAGTACTCGATAACAATACTTGGTTTTCGATACCGATACCTTATCACCTTATTCCGGAAGTTCGCGTATGAATTGTGCCCGCCCCTTCACTCTTTTATACTCAGTTCATACACAGACCCAAAGGCGTTTTTAGGCCGTGCAGAGAAAGTGTTGACTTGTTGATGCAAATCGTAGATTTGACACAAATCAATCTACTAACCATCAGATTTTAGCGGCGAACATTTTCCCTCGTTGTTCGCTTAATGGACGGACTTTGCGCTCTATCTGAGGAGTCAATACAGTGTCGCTTTATTTGGTCACATTTTTGTTGCGTTTGCATCCTTGTTTTCATTGAATGTTGATGCTTTTTTTTAAGCTTTGGGTAATGCCAAACTGGAGAAAATGTGCCTGCTTCCGGTGGAGGTTAAGAGGTTAAGAGGAAGTGCTTTTCAAACAAATCTTTTACTGTTATTTTCAAGCTTTAAAGTGAGTTTCTGTGGCATTAAAAGGTCTTCAATAATATTCAATAATATTGTTTATCGCAATACTTTCCCACCTTCAGATGTTGTTATTGTGACCCCTTAACGGCCGTCTCCCCTGATCAGGGGGTTAGGGTTAGGGTTAGTTAACCCTAATTAGGGTTAAGAACGGCAAATGTAACGTAAGTTGTGTTTCACTCACACAGATCTCACACATATTTTTAGAAACTAGAAGGTCTTGGCTTTCAAATTAGGTATCACACTGGCATATAGACTGTAAGCTCTCCATTCAATACGCTTTGAGACTTGGATGTAAATAATTGTTAACCCTAACCCTAATCCTTAACCCTAACCCTAGTGGTTAATATATCATTACACTCTTCCATTATTGCTTTATGGACGTGAAGTGATTTTGGTCGGTATTCAAAACACTTTGACATGAACCTTGCATTGATTGAGCGTTTCACTGCCCGATATTTCCGTAACCTGATCTCCTTTATTGTGCCTAATCAATCGTTCGTGAGGTCAGCTATACCTGCCCCTTTGACCAATCCCTCCCAGCCAAACCGACCAGGCAAAAGAGCCGGGCCCGGTCCGACCGCAAGGCCTCCACCAAACCCACACCAACCAGATCAGAGAGGACCCAATGGCAACCGCTCTGTTACGAACTGACCCGTAACATGTGGCCCAACTACAACTAAATTGTGGCTGAAT
Source organism: Proterorhinus semilunaris (assembly GCA_021464625.1). Classification (NCBI taxonomy): domain Eukaryota; kingdom Metazoa; phylum Chordata; class Actinopteri; order Gobiiformes; family Gobiidae; genus Proterorhinus; species Proterorhinus semilunaris. The sequence goes on from CM038350.1 coordinate 34,169,358, forward strand.
TATTGATACGGTGGCGTTTGGCCCGCTTTTACGAGTGGGGGGCATGAAAGGGAGCCGACATGGGAATGGGCGAGCTAATTTCATATGGGAGCCTCAGGGCACATTCCTCCCGGTGAAGACCAAAACATATCGACATACGGGTGTGTGTGTGTGGGGGGCTGCGTATAAGAACACGGGGGCGAGGGCCGGCGACGGAGAGGGACGGCCGGCGTGACGCTCCCACACCGGACTGACCTCGGCCTGTACGTGTCATTCGCCGGTAAATATGGCGATTTGATCCGAAATTGCGCGCGCCGAGGTGATGCATGCGCGGAGAACTTGGCGGGCCCGATGTCCTCCGCCCCGGGAACCGCTCTTGATCGCTCTCCGGGAATCATTACGGCTAAAGTGTCTGTTTCACGTGTATTTGTCAGCGTAATGCCGCCTGCGCACGGAGAAACGGGCCGAGCGCATTATGATGATGTATGGGATCAAGCCGTTGCGGACCGGTGGGGGGAGGGGTAGGAAAGGGGGTGTCCTTGGGTGGCGTTTGTTGTTTTAAGCCAAGGTTGCCGGTGCGGCCCGGTTGAGCTGGCCGGAGCTAATTTCTCCAGAAGTGGTGGAGAAAGCCCTTTGTGTCCCGGCCGCGCTTTCATTTCCACCTCTCTTGGAATTGTGATGACCGTGCCTCGGGGCAACAGAGACACCTTGAGGAGCGCCCACCTTTAAAATCCGCAGCGCCGTGACTTCAACCGTGACCTCTCGCTGGAGGGATCCCTCAGGCCAGATTTAAACGAGCTCCCCGAGGTCCGCCCCAGCGCGCGCTCCCCTCTTTTCTTCACCGTCACGAGCCAGGAGAGAGAGATGTGAGCTTGGATCGGATGTAATGGCCGGTATAGTGAGAGGGTCATTTGAATAAAAGAGAGTAAAGTGGGTGCATGATGGGAAACTTACATATGGGCAAATGAGGCTTGACGTGCGGCGGCAGAAGGGATGGAGATGTGGCTCGTTTCTGTCACGGCGCATTCTCGCGCAAATTCGCCACGTTACACGTCACTCTTTCGGGACAAGTACATGTTTGAAGAAATTTAAACAGCACATGTTGAGGAAAATCAACCTTTTGAGCTTTTAACCATGTCACGCTGTTCCCTCGTCAACAACATTATATGAAGTATTTATTTCTATTGGGGAGATTTGAGCAATCCTGTTCGAGGACATACTTAGTAGCCGCAAGCTGATTTTCATCCGTCAGCACGCTCACTCTCACCCAACCTGGCATAGTGTGCATGTTTTTAGTGGTAGATAGAAATAGAGGACCTGGAGGAAACCTGCACAGAGACAGAAAGGCCCCGTCCGGCCCGGATAATAGAACCCGGGATCTTCTAGCTGTGAAGCACAAGCACTAACCATGCCATACTTTTTTTGTGAGGAAACATTCTTTTTGCCCCATGCAAAAGCAGTAATTTGTGAAACATATCAGTTGGATGCGTGAAGTTTGTATTGTATTATAATTTGTTGATGTTGTGTATGGTCAACCCAAATAGTCAATATGGGATGAAAAGGGGTTTCACTTTACCTTCCGAAGGAATACCTATTTCGTCACATTTTGACTAATTAGGTGTAGTGCCTTTAAAGGCCCTATAACATTCTTTTTGTCCCATAATGGTCTGTTTCAGAAGTAATTTGTGGAAGAAAATAAGCCGGATGTGTCCTGTCTGCATACGATTTGTCGATGTTGTGTTGGGTCAACCCAACGATGTGACCAAATAGATCTTTACTTTTGGTCACATGTAGACACCGAGAGACAATCACCACGGTAAAATGACCTATCCTCATCCAAATGCCGTGTCCAAATCTGATAAACCAGTACAAATTGGGTGTAGTGCCTTCAACAGTGCAGTTAGCATATACATAATAACTTCAGCTTATTGTCATTTTGTATGGGGGCTTTGACCTTTTAATCAGTGGTGAAATGTTTCATATTCAATCCAATCCACTTGATTTAAATTGCACATTTGAACAGCAAAACGTTTACAAAGTGCTGCAGATTATAAAAACAATACATTTCAGCTCCACCACTAAATGAGTATAAAACAATAAATAGGAAAACTCCTTAAAGCAGTACTAAGTAACTTGTTTACCTTAATAAATCCTTTTCGTAGTCCCTCTGAGGGTAGTGTTGATGGGAGGCTAGGGGGGTCTTTCATCTCCCCCCGGTGTCTCTGGTGTCTCTGGATAGAAAACAACACTTGCAACTTTCCCCGCCGCCGACCCGGCAGCTCCAATACACTCTAATGGAAAACCTCTCCCTCGCTGCTCTCAGTGGTCCACCAAATCAGTTTTGGCATTTCTGAGGTTCATGACATGGTACAGGTAAGTCCTGACTGTATTCTGTCTACAGGTTTCATTTGTTGATGGACATTTTGCAGACCATGTTACTTGGTTAATCACGATCAGAAGAAGCTAACAGGCTAATGGGCAAAGCTAACTGTGCGCCACTTTATCTCCATAGATAAATATCTCCATTGTGTAACTGGGTTGTGGCACAATGTACAGTATATCCCTCGCTCCCTTTGTCTTTTCTCAGCGTAGTATTTACTCTCACTGACAATTAATGAGTAAAAAAAAAAAACGCAACGTGCCACGACAGCTGCAGTGGCGCTTATGGCCTCTAGGGGCAAAAGTTACTTAGTTCTGCTTTAACTGTGGAACTGTGCTTTTGCCATTTACAGACATCGTAGACAGTGTTTATGTTTCTTTCTCTCTTTCTTTAGCTAATGCAAAGTGCTGTAAGTGTAACTGTAGCCCTCGATGAATTTCCTCCCCGGGACGATGAAGTTTACCCCTACCTTGACTAGCTTAACTGCCGCGGTCGCGAGGGGACGCTAGACTGTAGCTCAGGTGCGTATCGTGTATTGCAACCGTCTATGTGGCTGTCATTCTCACACCGCGTGGCACGGTAGAGAAAAGTGTCCGTCCAGACTGTGCCCGGCAGACCCACCCCATGCGCAGAAAAAAAGAAAAATTTTAGTTTTTGATAAAGAACGCAATAGCCTCTCACTCAACATTATTACAGGCAACAAAAGGTAAGAAAGAAAGAAAAGAAGTGTCCCATTTTGTCATTCAATGGCTCAGGTTATGCTCGATAATAAAGTCAGTTTTGGAAATTGGATGGTAAAATGGCAATGGAAAGTAAAATAAGGAGGACTGCCGTGGCGCGTACAGGGGCCGTGATGGAAAAAGCCAGTTATTGAGCGGCGGTGACAAAGAGTCGGGCAGAACTGCTCGGGGCCAATCTTAGGTGCCATTTCTCTTTTCAAAATCTCCATCCCTTTCACTCTCAAAACCGTCCACCGTTATCTACATGACTTCTCGCGCTCATTTTGCCTTTTTTCCGCGTTAAATACTATCACTTACAGCCATACAATCCCGTCTCTGCACCCCCCCCCCCCCCCCCTCACCCTTTTTCTTCTGCTATTATGAAGGACGAATGGTGAGAAAAGCATACAATATACAGGCTATTGATCCACGCCCATCACCGCGGAAAAAAAGTGGGTTTGGGGGAGGGCGGGGGACTAAGGGGGGGGGGGGGGGGGGTACTGGACACAGCGATCGATAACCTACTCTATCAGCCGTTTCCATGGCAACCTGGCCGAGGCAAGGACAGAGGGGCTGCCATGCGTTCCTTGCGCCTGTCTATTTCATAAACCTATCACAATAATGAAAGTGTGTTGGCGCAAACAGACGCCCCCCCCCCCCTGCCTCAACTTCCACAATTAAAGAAATTACATAAGGGTTAATAGGGGGCCGCAGAAAGGGAGGTGAAAAACGACGAGAGCGAGGGGAGGAGAGGGGGCAGTCGGGGGGGGGGGGGGGGGGGGTCTCGCGATGGGGGAGAGTCTCGGTGACCTCTGCCTCGCTGTGTAGGTTGAAGGACGCTGCAAGGCAAAAATGCGCCAAATCCCCATATAATTTTCAGACAAAAGATGCTTTTGCCGCTGAGTGATGAGACATGTCGGGGTCAGACATGGCACCGTTTGGTAAGAAGGCTGGGGTTTCCGTTGGGCTGTACACAAAGGGAAATTTCCAAACTTTCATCAATTTCCATTTACGAGCTATTGCAAAGTTATTATAATTTTTTTTCAATATATAAATAAATAATGATTGCTGTCATTTGAAAAAGGTATGAAAGGATTGCGTGTGTGTATAGTCTATGCTAATCTATGCTACAAGTGGCAAGAAAGTTTTTCGTCGCCACTAGACAGTCGTCACATTGCAGCTGTCCGTTCTCTACCTCACACAACTACGCCACCAGGAGCGACCACTACCAGTGAGACCCCTACTTCAATGACTGACCGGTCTGTGATTCAAAAGTCCGTCTGTGTACCTTCATTGCAGAACATGATTCATCGTTTAAATGGTATATTCACTTACTGTGATGTGGTATGTTTTTTTTTTTTACATTATCACACACAAATCCAAACTAGGGGTACTTGCAGAAAGGTCTTGGCAAGGTGAAGCTTTACATTTATGTAACAATTCAATAGTCAGATGATGCATTTAATGCCAACAACTGATCAGTTGTTGGCTTTAAATAGATATAAATTATATGTATGAGCGTATAAAGGCGCTTATAAAAAACGCTTATTAGTGATCATTCTATGATTCATAAAAGTTCAGGCTCAGGAATTTTTTCAACTTTAACCCATGCTATTGTCATTGGTTGTGCTTTTTCACTACAGTAATATCGCAGTAAAAGCATGGAAATAGCTTGGTAAACGTGTGGTAATTACATGGAAACGGCACTTTTATTATTATTTTTTATTTTTTAGGGACATGGCACAACAACTGTGTTTCACAGACCAGAGCTAGCTCCAAGCTAATGTTCCTCAGTCGTCCATGGGCAGAGGCAAAGGGACAGCAGATTTATACAGTGGACAATGAGCATTCTCACTGTGAGTCCATTCACAACAGTCCAAATGCAATATTTACAATATCTACAAAAATTACTTTCTTACATTATTTAATAAATACCCTGATTAACAGTCTCCTCTGGAGGAGGCTTGCATCCTGCCTCTTCACAAGATTTCCCAAACATTCTCAGGGACTGTGGCGCCAAATCATGAAGAATTGTATACACTAAACTGACATTCGAAAACAATGACGTTTTCAAACGTTAATAATTTATATTTCTTCACAATATTACAGTAGTGGTAAGAAACAGGCTTTTAAACTATTATTTTGAGAGCCTGTTTGTACAGGCTTTGGAGTAGCTGTAATGATAGAGTAATTGATAGACTAGATTCCATACTACTATGATTATTCATAAACCTAACCCTAACCCAAGTACTTAATCTAAGTATGGTTAGTATTGTCTTGCTAACAATATGGAAACAAGGCTGCAAAAAGCATTTTTGGTAACACTTTAACAAAGTGTGGGTGTTTTGCCCGTCATATAGATGTGCCAGCTTTATAAAGTTTCATAAATTGCGGGAAATGATTGTAATAACTAACGTGTAAATACAACGTACCTATGCGGGCTGTAATCTGAGACGCTATAGTCTGTACCTACAAGAAACAAGCGGGAACAGAGAAAAATAAAGAGTAACGAGGCGGAACAAGGCAAAATAACGGCATTACTAATACACCACCTAAAGTGAGATGCTACGTATGCCTTTGTTACACGTACACCTACATGTTATACACCTTCGTTACACTTTGTACACCTTTATTAAACCTTGCACTTTAATGTGTAATTACCAGTACTTACATGTGTAATTACTTTCTTGTTACCTGTACCGACACACGGCAGTTGTGGGCTGTAAGCTGAAGTGTTCCCGCGTTTTTCCTCATTACCCCTCTTGCAGTGTTAATACTGTGCTGTAAGTGTCTGATGTTTGTTCTTTAGTGCTCTTTATACATGGATTCATTTAAGGCAATACAACCATCACACCTGACTTTTAATAATAATTACATAAATAACGGAGAATTCTAACACGTTGCTTCATGCTAGCATCATGCTAATGCTAGCTAGGACTGCCATTGCTTTGCTTCTATTGAACAATCTGCTTTTCAGCAGATTGTTCAATAGAAAGATGTTTCCCGAAACATCTTTCCTTCCCCCTTGGTGAGGCCACGCCCCCTTTTATGACGCAATGATATCTGTATCTATTGACTAAACATGGTCGGCACGGCAACATTTTAAAATAGTTTGCCTTATCTATGTCACTTCCTGTCCAATAAGGAAGTGAAACTATAAAGATCACAAAAATGGTCAAACTAATTTAAAATCTGGGTATAATTTTCAGCTGAATCTTATTAAATACAATCGTGTCAACTATGTGTATGCACTTTAATGATTTACAAAAATTTTGACATAATATTGTCATTGCAATATTCAAGACAAGTATAAAACCTCAGCAAGCGTCTCATATTGTCCTAATGTCTACAATATTTCAAATAGAGTCGTTCCAGTTTTGTTTCCCTTCTGTAAACATATGGATAAACCACAACACTGTACACAAGAATGAAATATTGCTAGATTAACGCCTGCAACTTCGGTTTAGACAACATGTTTTTGAAGCTGCATTTTCCCACCGCACGGCAAAGCCGCTCTTTACATCGAGCATTTACTGACCTTTTAACACCGGGCTTCAGCGGACTTCAAAAGACCGGCTATGGCAGACGAGCCGCTCCAGAAAACACCTACACATTCGATACAAAAAAAATAAAAAATCACTGGAAGCCGCGGCACGTTTGAACCGGAATCAGACGGAGCTCGAGTTCTCACAGACACATGTACCGAAGATTTTTCCCTTTTTTTTTATTTTTTTTTATTTCTCGTATCACTTCTGCTCAACTTGACATGAAAGTGGGAAAAGAAAAATCAATACGGACAAAAACCGCTTCCCGAAAAAAAAGGAAGAAAAGTGTGACAAAGAATTCCCAGCGAGGTCGAAACAACAGAGTTTGCATAAGCGACGGTCACAAAACGTCGGTTGTTTTCGACCCCACATTGAACTCGGGGAGAGGGGGGGAGCTTGTTTTTTTTTTCTGCTTGACCCCAATTTGGAGGTCTGCTGATCAATGTGTCGCCCATTAGCTGACTGTTAGCGGGCGAGCCCCTCCAGGATCAAAAAAGCCAGAGGAACCAGACAAGGGCTGACACCGCACCGCCCGTCTCCCCCGTCTGCCTCACCGCGGCGGGCATTGAACTCCTCGTCCGCCTTTGAACCTTTCCGGCTTTTGATTTTTTTTTTTCCCAGCACTTTTTGGCCAGCCCTTTACAGACCGAAGGGGCCGGGTATCATGATGCAGCCCCGGTGTTGATCATGTGCCGTATTGATCGCTAATCGAAGCGTCGCTGCTGAGAAGGCAGGACGGGAAGAGGAGGAAGAGTGGGCGGCGACTGGCTGCGGCTCTTCACAACAGTCGGTATCCGTGTATCTGTGGCTGTGGCTGCTGACACGGCTACAGACAAAAGACAGGACGAGTGTGGGAGCAGAGGCTTTCATTCATGAGTTACAAGTCGTACGTCGGGGTGGAGACAATGTCTTGTTGTTCCAGGTGCATTTGTTATGTTTCCAAATTGTCTTTGTTGCTGGTTTGTGATGATCAATGCTTAAATCCAAGAGGGGTTTGCACAAAAGTTCTGTATTTTGATGCTGAATAAATTAACGCACGCTTGTAGCCTGCTTGTAGCCTGCTGTAACGGGAACCATTCATACATCCAAGTCTCAAAGCGTATTGACTGGAGAGCTTACAGTCTATATGCCAGTGTAATACCTAATTTGAAAGCCAAGACCTTCTAGTTTCTAAAAATATGTGTGAGATCTGTGTGAGTGAAACACAACTTACGTTACATTTGCCGTTCTTAACCCTAATTAGGGCTAACTAACCCTAGCCCCCTGATCAGGGGAGACGGCAGTTAAGGGGTTAAACAACCAAACAGAACAGTAGGAGTTCTGGCCTCTAAGTGGCCCCATACTGACAATCTCTTCTACTCTTTGCGGTGAGAGAAATGAAATTGAATCCAGAATGTGATGTGGTGTATTTACTCCTTTTGTGTGTTGTGCACAAGTGAAGAGGCCTTGTTTCATTCATATTAATCAAGCAAAATCTTCTTTCCATCCATCCATCCATTTTCTTCCACTTGTCCGTTGTCGGGTCGTGGGGGCAGCTGTTGGAGCTGCACCAGCCCCTATGGCTCCTCCTACAGGTGGTGGGTCCACAGAAGGACGGCCTCATGGTTCTAACCGGGCCTGTTGGTCTCTCATAAGGGGCTTCTGAACCGCTCTTTGTCTGACCCGTCACCTAGGACCTGTTTGCCCTGGGAGACCCTACCAGGGGCACGAAGCCCCCAACAACTTAGCTCCCAGGATCATTCGGGCGCTCAAACCCCTCCACCACGTTAAGGTGGGGATTCCAGGAGGTGATCATAACTTTTTTGGTCACTTTTTGTTGCGTTTTCGGCCTCGTTGTCGAAGTCCTTCAGACCATATCGTACCCAGTTCAAACATACGGTTCTTTTAGGTCAGTTCTGACACTTGGCACATTTACAGAAGGAAACCCTTAGGAAAATGACACCCGTGTTGAATCTTCGGGTGCTTAATGGGATTTTCTGAAATGCCAGGCAACGTTTATGGCAATATGGCCTTGCATTATTACATCGTGAACCATTTGGCCCCAAAAATAAGCTCATTATGCGCCACTAAACCCCCACGTAATTATTAAACGACTTGGTGCCCCGGCTGCTAATTCAACCGTTTGACTTCCGCCCTCTGTCCGAAAATCTTCAATCATTTTTGGCAAACTCAAATTTCCAGCGCGAAGATCAATCAATAATGATTTACTTCCTGGCTCTTTCGCGATAAAAAAAAAAACTAAAATCCACTTTCCTCCCCCCCCCCCCCCCCCCTTCCACCTCTCAGCGGCGAACAAGCCTCCCTTCTGCCCGTCCCCATTGTCCGTGCCATTGTCTTGCGCCGGAGTGCTTTCTGATCCTGATTTGTGCCTGCTGGAGCTCTAACAGACCATGTCAAACTACACTCCACCGGACAAAACACTTCTATTGCCGCGGCGCACTGTGTTTTGTGAGCTGTGACAGGGGACTATTGATGGGCACGTGGCATTGCAGTGCTTTGCTCGGGGGCCCGCTATAGCCACCGCGCTGACCTTTGATCCCCCCCCCCCCCCCCCCCCCCCCTCAATGGGCCGCTCTCGTCGTGAGGGGAAGAAGATGAACCGGGAGAGCGGGCCGGCGGGATGAGGGAGTGGAATTATGCAGATGGTAGGCCCAAGGACCGTGCGCGCGAAGTGTTGGTTTGTTGGGTACCGTGACACATTTTTTTTATACCAGTACTTTAACGATACTTGGTTTTCGATACGTGGATATATACCGATACCTAATAAATAACTTTTTTTTTGCGATACATATGCTATAATATTTGACATGCAGAACCAGAAAACAGAACAATAATGTGTGGGAGATCAGCAAATTCACAATATGGGTTTCAATCTGCTTTCAATATTTTTTTTATTTTTTATATCGGTAGTACCTACACTTTTTTTCCCAATACCAGACTGGTATCGTTGAACCGTACCCAGCCCTGGTCTTCAGAGAGATGAAAAGGGACAATGCTGCGGACGCGTTTTGATGGACTGGGCCAAATGTGGAAATGTAGTTTGGTGTGGATTTTGAACACTACGGATTCATGAGGAGTTTCTGTTTAGTTTTTTTTACATGGTTTTAACCAAGAAAGTCACTGCCGCGTTTGTTTCACAAGTGTCATAATCCCAGAGACGAGCGCATAGGTGGCATTCACATGACGTCACTACAATCTAAAAGGGCCTATAGTTTAACATTGAGGTGATGGGCAGCTAGAAATTCTAAGGTGGTAACTAGGGGTGGGCCGACACACAGATTCCACGAGACGAGACACGAGATTGGGTTCTCGAGAAAGAGACAAGAATTTGATTTGTAAAAATAAGTACAGATGAAATATTTCCTTTTACTTAACAAAATGAAAAGCAATAAAAAAGAGCAAACTAATATATTATGTACACATTGGTGGGTCACTATTCACTCAATATTTCTTTAAGCATCTTTAAGCTGTCTATAATGAGTATATAGACAGATTTCAGTGCTGATAAACATGAGACACGTGACTGACCAGATGCTTCCAATATCACATATCAGTTATTTATATGAGGCATCACTTGTGTACATGGCTTACGGCAAAGAATGAACTGCTGTCAGGGCTCCAAAAGAGTTCAAAGTGCGTAGGAAGCTTAAGGGAACTCACTTTAAGTACATATATATGCAGGCCAACGTTAGCTATGCAAATGTACTTCATACTGGAATTACCGTCAGTTTGGAGGGCTTGCCTTGCCTTGTCACACATGTCCCGTAGGAGCAGTTCGAAATATGACAGATTTTAAAGTTTTGGAGAGAAATATCCAAACAGAAAATGTCCAAATATTTTCCCCGCAATCATTATTTGGAAGTGATTGGATTCACAAACCTTCCACATTCATCTGACCCACATCGAGCTCATCGTTAGGAATATTGTCTCCTCTTTTGGACACCTTTACGAGACAGTCACGTGACCTTAGTTCATATGTGCAGAGAGAGAGAAGACGTTGGACTTTGTGACAGTTTTTGTTTCATGTGGATGGGTCCAGCCGTTACAGAGAGTTGAAAATCCAGCGTTGTGACGGTCATCTTAGTGAGAACAATCGACTTCTTAGCTGCACCGGCTCCATTTTGAATCCTGGGCTGTTTACAATGTTATGTGTCATGCGAATGCGACCTAGTCTGATAGATCTGTGTGCATAAGAAGTGTATTTTTACGCATTCTGCAGCAGAATAGAACAGTCTGGGAAACGGTGGAAAACAGTGTCATTTGTGGAATTCGAAGTGAGTAGGGGATATGACCCCTGGGTTTGCTGGATGTTGCCTCCCTCCACTGCAGCCCCAGTCCTCCCTCCACTGCCTGCCTGCCTTCCATCCGTCCGTCCCTCCCCCCGGCCCCCACCGACACTCCACCTTCTGCCGATCAATGACAGTTTCATGTGGCTTCTCTGGGCCTGCAGTGACGTGTGTCCTATTGATTTATCGACGTTCCTCGGGGCGGGTGAACCCAGAAGCCCCTCTCTCGGTAGGCAGCCCGGCTCCAGCCCAGCGGAGCCTTTACCTCCCTCTGCGCAGGGTGAGCCCGTGCCAACTCATCCAACTGTACCGGCGGGCTCCGGGGGAAGCAGCAGAGCATTAGATAGATGTGTATCTCGGCGTGAGGCTGGACATGCTCTCCAATGCGACTTGCGCATCTGCCGTGTTAAGACTCCACTCTTTTACTCGAGGAGCACAGTCTGCGCCTCCTTCTGTCCTAGTTTCCCAAAGTAGAAGTCCGTAAGAGTAGGTAAACAAACTAACTCCCTCCCCCTCATCTCCCGATTGGACCTGAAAGCCCCTCCTCGTTCCCTGTGCACAGGAAAGCCCGTCTCATTGGTCCATCCTGTGAGATTCTGATTTGTTGCAGCATTGGAGGAGACTAATTGCTTCACGTTACTTACTTAACATAACCATGATTAATTTACACTTACAGACTATATCACTGCAACTGTTCATCAAGCTATTGTGTAAAACTGTAGCAGTAAAAGTGATGGCAGCAGAAGCTGAAGTGGATAAAGGGGTTGATTTTTAAAGCCTTTAAAGTCTTCTAAAGCTGGGGTACTGAACACACCTTTCACAACTGCCCATTCTCTAATCAAACTCAATTGAACAACTAAAAACCTATTTATTCTAATTAATAAAGAACTAAAATCCAACTTCCCCCCTGAGCCGATCGGCGACCAGCCTGGGCCGACTGCAGTCACATTAGAGCTGCATGTAACCGCTTAGTCGAATCAAATTGGATTGGGCTTAAGTAACTGTGCATGCTGTCCAGGCCTGGAACCTGTCAGGCTGTCAAAAAAATGTTTTGTCAGAAAACATAATGTTCGCAGCTTCTCCTGGACTACTGCTGCTGTTCGACAAAGCCGTGCATGACTATTGCAACGAAGATGAGAGGGGAGCTAACTTTTGGAGAATGTTGGGCCATGAGACACAGCTAAGATTAGCGCCGATCGATCACGCGAAAACAAAAAATCAGCACCAATAAACAGCAGTTTGGTCTGAAAGCACCTTGGGGCTAAACAAGGCTAACTGGGCTAGCTCTTTGCTAAAAACAACATAGCAGCCAAAGGTGAACCGCAGATGGTGCACATAGCCATCAAGCCCCTGCCCCCTACTGGCCGGGAGTTGCGCCGCTCCCGTGCTGCTGCAAAAGACATTCAGGTCAGTGTCATGTGACTGGCATAAGACTGGTCTGACAGGTTTTGGGGGTAGGATAGGAGTCGAATCTTTAGCTTAGTCGGATTAGACTTCACATGTAAACGTAGTGACTTAGAATATGCATAATGGAATGTCCTCTGGGACCAGGACTCTCCTGAAAAAGAGTCTTAATCTCAGTGTACCTTCCTGGTTAAATGAAGGTCAAATAAAAATACATTTAAATAATACTTATAAATCAACACTTCAGGTGTGCGTTTCCCAACATTCTGATTTCAGCTCCGTTGTGTGCACTGGTGTTCGCGTTGTGTGCGGTTAATAAGATACATCATGATGTTTAATCCCTTTAGATCAGTCCCCTCCTCATCCTAAACCCACATGTCTGAAGTTACTGAATCTCCATATAAATGCTGCAAGTTTTCATCAGCGCCACTAAAACCTCCCAAGCTGTACATTTTATTTTCAGGGCAGAGACAGGCGACCAAGCCCCCTCCTCCTCTGGTTGTCCTGCTACATCTACACTCCCCTCTCGGCGGGACGTGCAGCTCGGGACAATGGGGTGCACCACCCTGGCACTCGCGAGCACATTGCTGTCCGATTTCCACAGGCGACCATTCCAAATTTTATGGTCCTGCGCTCCTTTTTTCTTTGGCCTGTGTCAACGTCATGCCTCTGTGGCGATTGCTTTCCCCCATGTTCGCTCTTCCAACAGGGGGGGCATACCCCCACCCCCTTTAGGCTCTCCTGTGTCCAGTGAAAGGCCGCTGAGTTGGAGAGGGGTGGAGGAGGACAGTGGGCAGCTGGACACTCCCCATGGCCGGGCCGCTCGTAATGGTGCGGGGGCTCTCCAACACCATTAGGGTATAGGCCTGCTCCACTGGCAGCTGGCTATAAAAAAAAAAAGGAAGGGCAGTGGATGAGGTCAGAGGGGTGGGGGTCTTACAGATCAGTGACCTGGCCACAGTGTCCATCTGGGGGGTCAATCCGAGGGCCCACCTCCAGCCACGTGCGGGGATGACCATCTGGGGGTCCCCTTTTTACCAAAGAGCTTAAGAGCGGCACGGCCTCGTCTTCTTGGAATAGAAGACGACAAAAGTCAAGAAATGCCGGGGCCTTCTGTCGCCCAGCGGAGGGCAGCGGTGGTGGGTGTGGTGCAGCTGCCCGGTTGTTCGTTGTCAGAAAAGCTTGGCGTTAGTGTTAGGTCCATAATAACTTGATTTATATGCGCTTTAACCGAGTGCATTTTCTCCAGTTCAATCTTAAAGCTTCTTGACTGGAGCTGATGGCCTCTAGGCCAGTTTAACGCTTCATTTGAAAGCTCACTTTATTCTCGTTCTCTTTCATCTCATTTTTTGTCACTTTTTTGCAGCATTTACATCGCTTTCTTTGCGACTTTTTGCTGCATTTTTGTCACTTATTGATTCTTTTTTGTTGCTTTGTTGTTGGTTTTTTGTCATGTTTCTGTTACTGTTTTGTTATGTTTTTGTTACCTTTTTGGTGCATTTTTCCTCCTCGTGTTTGTGGCTATTTTGCTTTAGGATTCAGAAACATAGCACAACTTTGAAAAGTTTTAGTCCAACAGTAAATGTTGTACAATTGTGGAATAAACTGGAGATGGAATTGAAACGATGTCCAAACATCAACCTGTTCAAATATAAATACAAACAAAATACTTTTGAAATATATAGAGGGGAAGAAATGCGTTGCCACTAGGGGGAGCAGTGGGATCGATTATGTGTATTTTTTCCTCTATAATCAAGGAAGACGGTTGCTGCTTGGAACGGTTGTCATTCTATTGCTCAAATTATAAATTGAGAATTAGGGTTGGCAGGTTGTGGATCTGCTGAGAGGAATCCTCCCAACGGGCTCTAAACCTTGTCTGTTAATGCACCACTCAGCATAGGAACATCATCTATAAAATCAGCTGTTAGGGCAGCTGGGTGGGGGTTTGTTGGTTGGGAGCTTATTGCCCTCTTCAACTGGCCCGCTCTATACCCTGGCTTTTTAATGCACCACACTGTGCAGGGCTTACATCATACTTCACACATAACTCAAATAAATACATAAATAAATAATAATAATAATAATTAATTCAACTCAAAATTAAAATGATATTGAGGATGGTAATGACAGCTGGGAAGTAGCAAGATCTCGGAGTATAATAAGTATTAATGCTTTTTAATGCATTACACTATGTAGGGCTTTCATAATACATTATACATGAAAATAAGTAAATAATAATAATAAAAAAAAGAGGAAATTGTACACAAATTGATATTATACTGAGGATGGTAATGCAACTGGGAAGTAGCAGGATCACGAAGTATAATATAAACTGTTGCATAGTAACGTGCCTTTATAACATTAAAATAGTGACTTCCGGTAATGTTACACTAGTGAGTTTAGTAATTTACCCATGTTTGGCATTGGTAACAACTTGTAGGAAATATATTAAGGATCTCTGTACTAGACATTGTACAAGAAATGAAACAGCTGTTGTTGTGTTTTGTATGCTTTGATTGTTAAATAAAAATGTTATTGTTTTTATTTTGGGGGTGGGCGCTTATAAGCCTTTTGCTTCGGCCCACTCCTTTTGACTGCTCAAATAAACAAATAAACTAACTAAATGTACTGGGACAAATTTCATAAAAGGTCTTTTGTAGGCTACCGCCTTTTTGGGCACATTCTCTTTACACAAACATATTGTACTGATCACAAACAGCCAAATATAGTCTGCCATTTATCTGACATAGAGGAAACATTCAAATGTGTAGGCTACATTAAAAGAAAAACAGCTTCTGCAACTATCAATCAGCAAATGTCTTCCATATTGGGATTAAAGAGGTCTTCTTAAACATTAACAGTACAAAACAATAAAAACATATTTTACTTTTAAATGTTTTACTTTTGCTACATAGCCCACTTCAGTTAAAAAAGGGGAATAAATAAATAATAATAAATAAAAGTCCATGTCCAACTTGGTCAACTTCCATCCATCCATCCATTTTCTTCCGCTTTATCCGGGGCCGGGTCGCGGGGGCAGCAGTCTCAGCAGAGATGCCCAGACTTCCCGATCCACGCACACCTCCTCCAGCTGTTCTGGGGGGACCCCGAGACGACACCAGGCCAGCTCGGAGACATAGTCCCACCAGCGTGTCCTGGGCCTTCCACGAGGCCTCTTCCCAGTGGGACATGCCTGGAACACCTCCCGAGGGAGGCGACCAGGAGGCATCCGGAACAGATGCCCTAGCCACCTCAGCTGGCTCCTTTCGACGTGGAGGAGTAGCGGCTCGAGTCCGAGCTCCTCCCGGGTAACTGAGCTCCTCACCCGATCTCGGAGGGTGCGCCCAGCCACCCTGCGGAGGAAACTCATTTCGGCCGCTTGTATTCGCGATCTTGTCCTTTCGGTCATTACCCAAATCTCATGACCATAGGTGAGGGTGGGAACGTAGATCGATCGGTAAATCGAGAGCTTCGCCCCCTGACTCAGCTCCCTCTTCACCACAACGGTCCGATACAGCGACCGCATCACTGCTGACGCCGCACCGATCCGTCTACCGATCTCACGCTCCATCCGTCCCTCACTCGTGAACATGACCCCGAGATACTTGAACTCCTCCACTTGGGGCAAGGACTCCCCACCGACCTGAAGCGGGAGAACCACCTTTTTCCGGTGGAGAACCATGGCCTCAGATTTGGAGGTGCTGATCCTCATCCCGCCCGCTTCACACTCGGCTGCAAACCGCCCCAGTGCGCGCTGGAGGTCCTGATTTGATGAAGCCAACAGAACAACATCGTCTGCAAAGAGCAGAGATGATATTCTGAGGTTCCCAAACCGGACACCCTCCGGCCCCTGGCTGCGCCTAGAAATTCTGTCAATATAGGTAATGAACAGAACCGGTGACAAAGGGCAGCCCTGCCGGAGACCAACACGCACCGGGAACAGGTCTGACTTACTGCCGGCAATGCGAACCAAGCTCCTGCTGCAGTCATACAGGGAACGGACAGCCCTTAGTAGAAGGCCCCGGACCCCATACTCCCGGAGCACCCCCCACAGGGCACCACGAGGGACACGGTCGAACGCTTTCTCCAGATCCACAAAACACATGTGGACTGGTTGGGCGAACTCCCACAAACCCTCGAGCACCCGATGAAGGGTATAGAGCTGGTCCAGTGTTCCACGACCGGGACGAAAACCGCATTGTTCCTCCTGGATCCGAGGTTCGACTATCGGCCGAATCCTCCTCTCCAGCACCCTGGAATAGACCTTACCAGGGAGGCTGAGGAGTGTGATCCCTCTGTAATTGGAGCACACCCTCCGACCCCCCTTCTTGAAGAGAGGGACCACCACCCCGGTCTGCCAATCCAGAGGCACTGTCCCCGACCGCCACGCGATGTTGCAGAGACGTGTCAGCCAAGACAGCCCTACAACATCCAGAGACTTAAGGTACTCAGGACGAATCTCATCCACCCCTGGGGCCTTGCCACCGAGGAGCTTTCTAACCACCTCGGTGACTTCAGCCTGGGTGATGGACGAGCCCCCCTCCGAGTCCCCAGCCTCTGCTTCCTCATCGGAAGACGTAACGGTGGGATTGAGGAGATCCTCGAAGTACTCCTTCCACCGCCCGACCACATCCCCAGTCGAGGTCAGCAGCCCCCCACCCACACTGTAAACAGTGTTGGTGGAGCACTGCTTCCCCTTCCTGAGGCGCCGGATGGTTTGCCAGAATCTCTTCGAGGCCGACCGATAGTCCTCCTCCATGGCTTCTCCAAACTCCTCCCAAACCCGAGTTTTTGCCTCTGCGACTGCACGAGCTGCAGCACGCTTGGCCTGCCGGTACCTCTCAGCTGCCTCCGGAGTCCCACAAGCCAACAAGGCCAGATAGGACTCCTTCTTCAGCTTGACGGCATCCCTTACCTCCGGGCGCCACCACCGGGTTCGGGGATTGCCGCCGCGACAGGCACCAGAGACCTTACGGCCACAACTACGAGCAGCCGCATCGACAATGGAGGAGGAGAACATGGTCCACTCGGACTCCATGTCCCCTACCTCCCTCGGAATCTGGTTGAAGCTCTTCCGGAGGTGGGAGTTGAAGACCCTACTGACAGAGGGATCCACCAGACGTTCCCAACAGACCCTCACAACACGTTTGGGCCTGCCAGGCCTGACCGGCTTCTTCCCCTGCCAGCGGATCCAGCTCACCACCAGGTGGTGATCGGTTGACAGCTCAGCCCCTCTCTTCACCCGAGTGTCCGAGACACGCGGCCAGAGATCGGATGACACAACTACAAAGTCGATCATCGACCTCCTGCCTAGGGTGTCCTGGTGCCACGTGCACTTATGGACATCCTTGTGCTCGAACATGGTGTTCGTTATGGACAAACCGTAACTAGCACAGAAGTCCAATAACAGAACACCACTCGGGTTCCGATCGGGGAGGCCGTTCTTCCCCATCACCCCCACCCAGGTCTCACTGTCGTTACCCACGTGGGCGTTGAAGTCCCCCAGTAGAACAATGGAGTCCCCAGCCGGAGCACCATCTAGTACCCCTCCCAGGGACTCCAAGAAGGCCGGGTACTCTGCACCGATGTTGGGCCCGTAGGCCGAGACAACGGTGAGAGACCTGTCCCCGACCCGAAGGCGTAGGGACGCGACCCTCTCGTTCACCGGGGTGAACTCCAACACGTGACGGCTGAGCTGGGGGGCTATGAGCAAACCCACCCCAGCCCGCCGCCTCTCCCCGCGGGCAACTCCAGAAAAATGGAGCGTCCAGCCCCTCTCCAGGAGTTGGGATCCGGAACCCAGGCTGTGCGTGGAGGTGAGCCCGACTATATCTAGCCGGTACCTCTCAACCTCCCGCACAAGCTCAGGCTCCTTCCCCCCCAGCGAAGTGACGTTCCATGTCCCGAACGCCAGAAGCTGCGCACGCGGACCAGGTCGTCGAGGCACCTGCCTTCGACTGCCACCCAGTCCTCTCTGCACCCGACCCCTACGGGTCCCTCTGCGGGTGGTGGGTCCACAGGAGGGCGGGCCCACGTCGTCCTTTCGGGCTGTGCCCGGCCGGGCCCCGTAGGCAGAGGCCCGACCACCAGACGCTCGCATTCGAGCCCCAACCCCAGGCCTGGCTCCAGGGTGGGGCCCCGGCTGCGCCATACCGGGCGACGTCACGGTCCTTGATATTAAACTGTCCATAGGTGTCTTCGACACCTATGGACAAGTTGACTTGGTCAACTTGACTTGGTCAACTTGACTTGGTCAACTTGTTAAAGTCATTGTATTGGGGCTCAGGTGAAAACTTAAGTCTAACCTGTCGTGGACACTAAAGGAAAGGTTGTTGATCGGTGTACTGATCTGTGAATCAAACACATTTAGAGCTGACAGAAAGGGACAAAAAAGAATGAAAAAGCCACAAAAAAAGCAAAGAATCTGCCACAAAAGCACAACAAAAGAGTGTCAAAAAAATAATAATAAATGTGTGTTGATGTGTATGTATCTTGCGTCTGTAGCATTGCCTCTGCCTCTTGGCCAGGGCATTCTTGAAAAAGAGATTTTAATCTGAGTTTTAAGGACTTTGTTACAAGATCTGTATCTGTGTGGAGAAACGCCGGGGCCTTCTGCCGCCCCGCGGTGGGTGTAGTGGGTTGTTTGTTGTTTGGCGTCGAGTTCTTAGCCGTGATACCGCCATTAGGTAAACGTGATACGGATAATCTCCGGGGCTATTCTTCACAGGGGTAGGGGATCACGATTTCCACCCCAGAGATTAGGCCGCTCATTCTACTGTGCCTGCAATTCAGAGGACAATAATGAATACATGTCATTTGAATTGATTTGTTGTAATCTCAAAAAAAACGATGATAAATGAAGGCCATATTCAGAAGACCATATGAAAAGCACAATGAACTTTAGATTGAGATTGAGAAGGCCATGTGCAATGGAGAATGAAGTTGACGGTTATTTTATACCCATCCATGCATTTACATTATGGGCCTAACACTATAGGGCTCATGCAAAGCGCTTTGTGACCATGTCTGCGAAAGGCACGATACAAGTAAAGTTCTTCCTCTTCAGTCTTTTATAATAGTTTGTTTTGCAAAGTGAAAAACTAACTATGGTACTAATGACTGTGGTTTCGTTTCCAAGTGGCTGCTATAAACAGTGCGGGCGAGTAATGTATACATGTATTTAGAATACTTATTTTGACTTACTGTATTGTGGCACAGTTCTCTAAAATCAAGGGATACATAGGAGGGCTCACTCATTACAGGCCCTATACCGGCCTTTGCTCTGCCCGATCCCATCAGACCTGGGAATCTAAGCAGGGAAGGGCCTGGTCAGTACTTGGATGGGAGACCGTTTAGTAACACCAAAAGTGAAAAGTGCATCTCTAAAGAAAACCCCACTGGGAGCGCATTTTCTCCAGTTTAGCTCGACCCAAGTCTAAACACTTCCTACAGCCTACAGGCTTTGTGCTCATTTTTTGTCGAGTTTTTGTCACTTTTATGACACTTTTTTTGGTCACATTTTTTATGTGTTTTTGTAACTTTTTGTGTGGTCTTTTAGTGTTCTACATTTTTGTAACTTTTTTGACACATTTATTGTTGCATGTTCATCCTCATTTACGCCTCGTTTTTGCTGCTATTCTTGCCTTTTTTGCTCAGGTTTGCTTAGAGATTTGGGTTATGCCTGGACCCCTGGATAATCACTGGAGAACATTTGCTTTTATAGTTGGCGGTTAAGAGGTTAATACAAAGTGCTGTGTAACTGTTACTGGAACACAAGTATCGAAAAGTACGGATTTCTTTTTTTCTACAACTAGCACGCACGGAGAAGCTCCGAGGAGGTCTCCCCGCTGCCCAGATGGACCTCCAGATTCGCCCCTTTCAGTTTGATGAGTGAACAGATTAGCGGTGGTTTGTTGTCAGTGCTAACTTCAAACCCCCCCCCCCCCCCACCCACACACACACACACACACACACCCTCCCCTCTGCTCTTTCTTCCTCCACCTCCTGTCCTCCCCCGGCCTTTCATCATCCCCTTCTCCTTCTCCTGGCCCGGGCCTTCTGTCTTAAACTGTTTAAGGTGATCGAATTCTGGCCCATCCTCCCAGCGTTGGTCGGAGGGGGGATCAAAGGTTGTCGACCCCTGGCTGATTGTAAAGGTTGCGAAAAGGAGGGGAGGAGTGTGTGTGTGTGTGGGGGGGGGGGGGGACCTCAATAATAAATAGCGCACCTACTAAACTGATCTGACCTTCCCCGAAAGGTTCTCTTTTTTTTATGAGCTTTCCCAAGTCTTTGTCTTTATTTTTTTTTGGGGGGGGGGGACCCGATAATCCCTTTAGCATGTATCATCGTTCCGCCAATTAAAGTGATCTTTGCGTTCATGTCTGATCGGTTTCTAATCAGATTCACATGGACCCGGCTCAAAGGGAAGCGTGGCGGAATTGGATTTTCATGCTCAAAAATACCATGGAGTGGAATGGAAAGGCATAGATGGATAGAATGTTTCGAGTTGGGCCTGTACGTCCGGAAATATCGGCGCATTGTCCTCAATATTTCTTATCATTTTCCGGCATTTGTTGGCTTTCGGGCGTGTGTCCTGGTGCAGAACTATAGGCCAGGATTATAGATGGACACACAGGGCTTAGCTGGAAAAAAAAGAGTATCTGCAGTAACTTGATAAACCGGCGCATAATTCAGCCTTAAGGTCATCCGCCGAATGACCTTTCTCCCCTCAACTACACAGATTCAGGATGGCGTTATGAGATGATATGGAGTGGAGATATGAAAAGCCTTCGCTACCCACTCCGACCTCAGGGAAGGGAAGGGCTGCACGGCTGCTGCTTTGACTCTTCCGGTAATACCTCCTACGGCAGAGGGACCTCCGGATGTTCCTCATCAGCCCACGAAGAGCTAAGAACAATCCCACAAGCCACTGCGCTGTCCCCCGAAAGGTTTCTGAGCTCGGCCCGTCTCCGCGCGAGTGTGAAACAAAACATTAAATGGTTGTATTAGTTATTTGTGCGGTGGCCTGGGTTATATTTGTCCGGTTGGTAATGTCATTAAAATCGTTGTGCATGAGGACATGGAGCGTATATTGTGGACCATTCTGTGGGTGTTTTAATGAATCAGCTGGTTGTTCCCTCCACCGGGTCAGGAAGCTCCTGTTCCTAACTGCGAAAGGTTCCTCATGGTTGACCTCATGACGTCGCCTCAAACATGAAGGAACAGGAGAAAAGAGAAGGAGAAAGGAGTTATTTTTGCCACTCTTTAGATGCAGCCAAGGTCTTTCAGGCAGAATGCTGCACATGCACGAGGCTGCCATTTTGAAGACCGTAGTGGAATTATGCTGATCTACAACATGTAACAGTATACTCAGGATGAAAATGAAGTGACAAGTGACTGACAGTAGCGTTTTGTTCATAAGGCAAAGACGTAGCAGCACCGTCAGTCCAGGCCGGATTTGGCGTTTCTCTGTGAATTTTGCAGTTCGTCATGTTCAAAGAGCCTCAGTCTGAGTCAGTGTTTAAGCTGCTCAAGACGTTAGCAAGCTACCGTGGTTAGCATGTAGCATTTAGCCCTTACACAATAAACACGTCTCTGAGGAAGAACAACAGTACCAGTTCAGCTCTTCCCTCTGTCACATGTTGTATCCAAGGCTATAGATGTTTGACGTGTGGGTCAGGGCTTTCTCTTGGAGATGTTGGTACGACCTGTAGCTCAGCAGCTATAGCTAATGTTCTCCAGGGCAGGCTTTGCTGCATGCAGAGCCGTGGGAAGACATTTTAGTTAGGGGGTGCTGAGGGACAAAATCTACCCCAAAAACGCTTTTTCTGTGCATATTTCTTATTTATTAATATTGCCTGCAGTTCACAAATTATCCACCAGGGGGTGCTGCAGCGCCCTCAGCACCCTGGGTTCCCACGGCCTTGGCTGCATGAGCTGCTATTTGTGGATGTAGCATCTTGACTTCAGTCAGTGGAGATGCAAATGATCTAAACCAGCCAGAGGTCTCCAAGATGGCGGCCATAACAATAACAGTCATGTGACTGAAAGCATGTATACAATGCACTTGTCATTAGTCAATAATAACTCCTCTAGCTTAACTGGGTCCAAGCCTGGAAGATGAGAGCGAGGCTGTAGAGGGTCAGCTGAGGTCAAAGTGTGTGCTCAGTGTCATTATTGTACTGTTACACAAAGACACAACACACTCAGAATCACAGATCTGACTCTGAGATTCACCCATTGTTCTAAAACAGCCTATATCGTTATTGCAATATCAGGACAGTTATTGAATATTGCAGTTTTGTTCTTACATTTTCTAATTAACTTGTGTAATGAAGCGAGAAACTGCAGTCTGACCATTTTTTTTATTTTTTTTAAGTGAGTAAAGGAGCTGCAATCCTGCACCAGAGCAATCTCTGGTCAGCACTTCTTCATGGCCAGTGCTGTGATAGAAAAGAAATCCTCTCCTGAAATTTGATTAATTGTTGTCTCTCCGCCTCTCAATCCAAACATTGGTGGAAATAGAGGCCGGTTGACAGGACAGATACATCAGCCCGAGGAGCTGCGAGCCCCTGGAAAGCAGAGGCATTTCTTATCCTGTAACAGGATATCCACATAGAGCGAGGTGTGGAAAAGTGAGGAGTGCACCGTCTTCATTTGGCCATAACAAGAAGAGGGGGTGGGGAGGAGGCAGCCAGCCAGGCAGCTCACTAGGTTGGGCCGAGGCGTATCGATTGATTTCCCAATAGCCTCTGGTCCACGAGCGGCGAACCCTGGCCCCGGTTGCTAGGTGACCACTCCATCCAAGATGGAGAGTGGGGTGATGAAGGGTGACAGCAGCTCTGGGGGTCAGTGGGGCCACTGGTCATTCTGCAGCCCCTTTGGGACGCTCCGGACATGCAGATAGTGCAATGAAAGTGGACCTGCGCTCACAGAGGCTTTAGATGAAGCCCGAGTACAGAAAGACAATATCAGCAGCCCGCCATCCTCCATCTTTGTTCCACACGCCGCGATCAATGCAATTCATTTCTACCTCACTCTATGGATGTTTACTGCACACCTTAAAGCGCTAAATAAAAGGAAAAGCAGCTGAGGTGCTGACATAAATTTGGTTTATGGTGATCATGTGAAGGTTTAGTTTTCCACATTCCCAGGTTTTCAGCAAAAATCGGTTCTTTAAAAATATTTATGACACCCGCATGATTTCATAAAGGCTGTTGACCCTATATGAAAATATTGATTTAACAAACCAAAGCCCATTTAAATAGACATTGGTCCAAACATATTGGCGAAATTTGAAGATGACTGATATTGTCTATTCACGGCAGCAGTTAAACTACAATTTCATCGCGGCACAAAACAATTTGCCGGGGTAAATTGCAAATAGATTTGGAAATTTATAGTCATCACCTGGTCACGAAAACATTACAAGAGGATCTGTTTTCTCATTGCCGTATGGCTATTGAGTGTATAAAACCATATTTAATATCTGAGTGGAGAATAGGCCACAGATAAGGCTAGATTTAGCCATGTGTGTGCCTTAGAATGTAAAATGCATGCTTACCCCGACCGCAACCAATCAATCAATCAAACACAGGAGTATATTGGCATTGACTCGTGGACCAATCCCTCATCAGAGCTTTCTACTGACAGGGAAGGAAAGCAGGAACAACGATGTGGTTCACGCATGATATTCAAACTAAAACATACAGTATTTTTCGCTGCCCAGACCATGAGGGGGAGGCTAAAAGAAGTGTGATCAAAATGATGGTCTATCGTGCACGAAAGTCCCGATGGTCAAACTGGGGTCCATTTAAGGGAAGCCATTTTATTCGACACAAACTAAACGCTAAAGACTTTTAGTTATTAATCTATGTGATTAATAACTATTAAACGATCACTGAACTTGAATTATCGTTATAGCAATAATAGTTGGCATAATATCCATGTGGCCAGAAGCTAGTGATGCGACATTCATGACCGAGCGGCTCTTTAAGGTGAACGGTTCCAACCGGATCTCAGTATCAGTATCAGCCCAACAACGGAGCGGGCCACACCAGTGCAGTGCTCATTTTGACACGTATTTTGATTAGTCAAGATCTAGTCACATAATTCTCTTCCATTTGAGTTTTAGTCGACTAAAATTGCATGTCAATTGAGTCGACTAAATTTAGGATGGCTTTAGTCGACTTTGCATTTATAAGATGGACTTATTTAATCATATCTGCTCCATGTTACATCTCCCCCATGAACAAAGCTCAGAGCTGTTCCTCTGGCAGAGGATTTAAATGATACGAGGCTCTTTCAAACTGTCACTGGAAGTTGGGATGATTTTAGTCTCTTCTTTTCATTTTGATTCCGACATTTTAGTTGACGAAAATATATGGACAATTTAGTCAGTTTTAGTCTCATTAAAAGAAAAATTTTAGTCAGCAAAAATATTACTTTGACGAAAAGTCTGATGAAATATTTTGGCCGACAAAATTAACACTGCACAAGTGAAAGCTTTTCGCACTAAAGTCAAAGCTTAAATGCACTAAAAATGATCGGTCAGACATATGTAGCCTCTTCATTTTTCAAAGCGGATATATCAGTCCCTTTGTCATTTTAGATGATAAAAAATTTAAAAAATCGATTGCGTCTTAGATATGAGTTATCTGGCTGGCGTTATTTTTTAAACGGCTCTTTGGAATGAATGGATCCCAAAGACTCGGCTCCCAGAAAAGAGCCACACATCCCATCACTACAAGAAGCCAAGATATGTGTCGCATTATTATTATAGGTGTGCAAAAGTTCTGTTTCAGTCATGATTTCTCTGACTGAGTTCCTTTGTCGCCCTGATTTAGATTGTTTTTAATTCTTGCTTTGACACATTTTGATGAAACAAAATTAGAAATTGTGTTATGCACCGTACGCAATATTGGTGGAGGAAAGAAATCGCAACCATATCGTCATCAAAATATACAAGCTAGTCGAGACAGCTGTTTAACTTCCTCTGTGCGTCAGCTAAGTTAGCTAAAGTCTTTTCTAGGCTGACCGGATGTCCCAGTTCATCCAGGACAGTCCCAGTATTGAGCCCTCTGTCCCATGTCCCAGTGGATTTCTCCAAACCCATTGATTTGACCAGTACCGCGCCTAAAGCAGCCTTTCTCACGTGAAACTGAATGACTCCTGTCCACGTGGAAAACTCCCATTGTGTCCCGCTTTTCAATGTGGGAAATCTGGTCGCCCTACTTTCTGCAGGACACCCATACAGGCCCTTTCATAACTCTTCCACGGGCTTTTCAAAGTGCTCTTGCGAAGTGAAGCGGGTGCATTTATGACACCGCTGGGCACGCGTCAGCACAGTAAAGAAGCTTAGCCGTCTCATCTACAAGTGAATGAGCCCCTTCTGCTGCAGACCCATGAAAAGAATGCAAATCGGACGTTTTACAGCCTTTATGACCCGATGACTCACGACGTTTTTACTGTCTGCCCGGAGTCCTCAAGCCTGCCACTGTAAAAAAAAAAAAAAGAAAAAGAAAAAAAGAAGTGGCCCTCGGTGACGCCTGCACATTATCACGCACCTTTGTCCGTCCCCCAGTAGCCTATAGTTTTTGGCTGATTTGAGATGTTAGTTTCATTCCACTCTCCAAACACGGTCATCGGCTCTGTCCTCTTCCATTCAAAGAAATAGCTTTTGTTGTAAGCAATCTTTATGAGGCTACTTTAACTTGTATGTAAACTAGGGCGGGGTCACTTGGACGATATGCCCCCCCCCCCCCCCCCAGAGAAAACGCGACGTAAATGAGGATATGAGAAAGAGTCAAAGGAGCGACAAATATGCAACAAAACAGGAGATAAAAAAACAACAAAAATACGACGAACAACCGACGACAACGCTGCGACGAAACGGAAAATCTTAGATCCGTTTTGTAGCTTTCAAATGAGGCCTATAGGCTGCAAGCTTATTACTAAATGACTAAAATGACCCCCTTTGTATTACCATATAACGAACTGCTATACTTAACTCTGAATGAATTGAATGAGGAAGCACAAGTTTCTAAAGTTGTAAATTAAAAAAAGTAAATCCGTCTGACATCGAGTAAAACGTTTTGAAAAGTGCAAACTTGAGTCAAATGATCTTAAAGTAACTCTTTCTACCCACAGACACAAAGACAAAGTGTTATCAGTCTCCTTGAGTCTCTCTCTCCAAAACCGAAAAATCAGGTTAGAAATCTAGGAGTAATCATGGACTCAGACCTGAACTTAAACAGCCACATCAAAGCAATAACATCATCAGCTTTTTATCATCTGAAAAACATTGCTAAGATCAGAGGAATAGTGTCAAACCAGACTTGGAGACACTCATCCATGCATTTGTCTCCAGCAGGTTAGACTACTGTAACGGCTGCTCACTGGCCTTTCTAAACGAGCTGTTAGAGCTGCAGTACATCCAGAACGCTGCTGCTCGAGTCCTGACCAGGAAATATGACCATATTAGTCCAGTGCTCCGGTCTCTGCACTGGCTTCCTGTCACTCAGAGAATAGAATTTAAAACAGCTCTGCTTGTGTACAAGTCGTTTCATGGTTTAGCACCAAAGTCCATCTCTGACATGTTAGAGCCGTATGAACCATCTCGGGCCCTGAGAACTTCAGGGAGGGGTCTCCTGGTGGTTCCCAGAGTCAGGACTAAACACGGTGAGGCTGCGTTTCAGTTTCATGCAGCTAAAATCTGGAACAGTCTTCATGAGGATGTGAGACAGGCCTCAACTCTGACAATGTTCAAATCCAGGCTGAAAACAGCTCTTTTTACCCGAGCAGATGAAAACTGAAAGTATTTTATCTGCACTCTTGCCTTTTACTGTCATTGATTAACTTTATGTTGATGTTTTAATGATTGATTTGATCTGTTTTCTTGTAATTTTATGCAACTGTGAAGCACTTTGAATTGCCTTGTGTATGAATTGTGCTCTACAAATAAACTTGCCCTGCCTTGCCAACTCTACCTCCTCTGCTCGTGGCCCACTGAAAAGGTTTCCACGACCCACTTTTGGGTCCCGACCCACCAGTGGAGAATCGCCGCTTCAAACGGCTCCCCAAACCCATCAACAGCCCGCATAGCTATATATATACGGCGACGCGTAGCGAACACGGCTAAAAACTGCTCCCTGATGTGGAGCGCTCCAAAGACATATACCGTAAACATGAACTGGCCATAATCTATAACACGTGCCCCCACAATGATACATGATACCGGAGCGCATTTCTACATATCGATTGTTCCTGGGTGAAAAATGATACGGCGGGCAAAGAAGAAGCAGCAGCCGCAGCAGCAGCGAAAACGAAGGGAGGGGGTGTTGGATATAAACCGGGGCACAAATGTTAAAGAAAAAAGGGCCCGCGCCACACTGTAAGCTCAGCGCAGAGAAGTTTTCACCGGGGGAGTCAAAAAAAAAAGAGCCGAAAACACGACAAGAAGAGGTTCATGAAATAGCTTCCGTCGAAGTGATCTTTATGTTGTTTGTCTCGATTCAACGTCACGATACGGAAGGCCCGATACGACATATTGTAATGCTTTAACTTCTTAAACCCCACATTTCAACCTGGATAGACTCACACGGACAAAAGCAGCGATTATGGAGATGTATTGACATGTGTATTCAAGGCCGTGGGAACCCAGGGTGCTGAGGGTGCTGCAGCACCCCCTGGTGGATAGTTTGGGAACTGCAGGCAATATCAATAAATAGGAAATGTGCACAGAAAAAGCGTTTTTGGGGTACCATTTTTTTCCTCAGCACCCTCTAACTAAAATGTCTTCCCGCTGCTCTGTGTGTGTTCGTTTCGGCGATCAGACCCCGGCGGCAGACGTCGATGTCAGTGTAGATGAAGAGCTTGGAGTTAGGGATGTCTTCCCCCCGGAGCCTGGACACTGGTGGTGGTGTGGAGGACCCGTGAAGATGCAGCAGGTAGGAGCCGGGGACGGAAGAGGAGGAGATGGGGCGGAGGCGGGTCGCAGCACATCTGGGAAGCGAACGGACCGCGATTGCTGGGGCTCGAAAGCGGGGCCGAGGGCGATGCTTGGCTGCTGCGGAGGTGCGGCTCTTACGCTGATGGCGGAGGTGGAGGCGTTAACTCTACTGGGTTGAATTAACGCCTATAGGCTTCGTTACCCAAATCTAAAAGCTTCAAAACGCAATGACAAAGATGCGCGACAAAAAAGACGAGAACACTTCCGGAATGTGACAAAGACGTGCTGGAAAGGCAACAATAACACACGACTAAAGAGTGACGAAAAAGTGACAAAAAAAAGCCCGACGAGAACGCGACAGAAACGCCTCCAAAATGTGACACACAAAAAAAGAGAGCGTCACTTAAAAAAAAAAAAAAAAAAAAAAAAAAAAAACGTGCTGGAAAGGGCAACGGCAGCGCCACGAAAGAGTGACAAAAATACGACTGAAGAGTGATGGAAAAAGGGCGGGAGGGGGAAGCGAGGGGAAGGGGGGTGGGGGGGGGTTGTTGGATACGAACCAGGGCAAACAAACGTTAGTCTACATCGCACTACTGTACGAGACAGGTTTTTCACCAGGAGGCTAAAACGGAGGCGCGGTAGGGGGTGGGAAACGCGTATGTCGGGGCCGGGGTCGCGGGGCCCATCCAGCCGCGGCGCTTTATAAAAGGCCACTGTGTTTCTGCCTCTGTAACGGATTCCCCTTCATCCTCTGCCACGTCTCTCATGTCCTCCTCAGAAGGAGCTCCCATTTTTTCACTCTAATGTCTGTTGGAGTTCCATGTCCCGAGGAGAGACGACTTATGTGTGTTTTCCAATCCGCTCTATCTATTAATAATATTGTGGGGGGGGGTTGGACGGTTGGACGGTGTTTGCTTTGGTACGAGGCGAGAGCTTTCTGCGTTTGCCGCCCTAAGCTGTGCGAGTTTTCCGCTCTTAAATATTCTCTTCCCTTGTGACATGCGGGGGGTGAAAAAAAGAAAAAAAAAAGAAAACCTATCTCCCGCCCTACGGGGGTTGCGTGCACGGACCTCCCTGGCCAGATATCATACCTTTAACTGCAACCGGCAATCCAGGAAAGTGTCAGGATTGAAGAGGCCGGGGAGGCCAGGGGCTGTGTGGATACAGCGGTGGGATCACTGTCCATTATCGCAGTACAATCGCGTGGAGGGGAAACGCTTGTTACTTTACCGTCTGCAGTCGGGGCGTTTTTTTTTTTTTTTTTTACGGGTTTGGGGTTTTGTTTTTGTTTCGCTCTCCTCTCCAAACGCGGCTGCATCTTTTAGGTTTCCGTCGCAAAGTGATCTCCATGGGGCTGCATAACCTTTGCTTTAGCCTCGATCCACGATACAGAAGGCCCGATACGAGATATTTTATTTTACCGCATTAACCTCTTAACCCCCGCCCCGACCGAGCGCATCTTCTCCCGTTTCGGCTTTACCCAAATCTAAAAGCCTCCCATGTTTTGATCTCTTTTTTTTTATCACTTTTTTGTTGTGTTTTTGTATTTCTTTTGCTGTGTTTTTTTTTTACGCTTTTTCTTTGTCACGTTTTTGTCAGTTTTTCATTGCACTTTTCTTTTTTTTTATGTTGCGTTTCATCGTCGCTATTTTGGCGCTCTTTTCCAGAAGCTTTTAGATGTGGGTAAAGCTGAACTGGGGAAAGTGTGCGCTCAGTACAGGTGGAGGTTAAGAGGTTAATCAATCAGCACCAATGTAAAAGCGCCATATAAATAAAGTTCTTCTTCTTCTTCTTCAAATCTGGCTTTGAAATGTACTATCTGCAAGCCAAAAAAAATGTGTATCATAAACCGTATCAAAGTGTTGCAATACACGAGGCTGTCGCGATAATTACCATGGCGACCTATCGTTCAGTAAATACGGGGTCAATATATCCCGAAACAAGGCTGCAACTCGTCTTGTAATCCACACGGAAGAAAACTCGCAGCCATCAACAGACTATAGACTCTTGAAATATTGTCCTCCCTGTACTTGGCGACAGCGAAGTGCCAGCTGGCAGCGGAGCGAGAAAACATTGTGATGAATTGATCCCTGTCTTGACTGTAGCGATAATTATATTCCAATTTATTTACGGAACCATTTCAGCACAGTACACTCCGTTCAATTGAACACAAATCGTCAGGGAAATGTGTAAATAAAAAAAAAAGTCACCATGAGTGTGTTTACATGCGCTCTCCTGGTTATTAATGGGGATATTAAGTGTCCTGGTTTTGTCTGGTTCATGTAATCCTGGTTTCAGTTTCCTGGATATGTGTGAACTTTGAAACAGATATGGCCGAGGCAAAAACTTTCCAACAGCCATTTTATCTGGTACCTTTTAAAACGTTATGTCTTTGACAAAACATTGAAGTAACCATAAAAAACAACTGCTTTTTTTGCTCCATGGCATCTCTTGTGGAAGTCAGCGCTGTTCTTGGATCAAACAATTTTTTTTTCAATGCGTACACAAGGCGCTTTGAGTTGCCCTGTGTACAAAATGCGCGGTATAAATAAAGTTGCCTTGCCTATTCTCACATCTGTCTCTGAAGCTGGGGAACAACTCTAATGTGTTAAATGCTTCTTTGGATAAATCTTGTCCCTGTGCTGGAGAAATGTCAGAAAAAGCCATGCATTAGCAATATTGCTAAAGTACTTAGCTCCTCACTATTTGCCCCTCTCTGAAGCCTAAATATCCGGGATACTGTAGTTGCTCATGTAAACAGGGTTATGAGTGTCCTGGTTTCTCGGACGCATGTAAACATCATATCCAGAACACTGTCATAACCAGGATATGCCTGATAACCAGTTTACTCGAGCGCATGTAAACATCATATCCAGAACACTGTCATAACCAGGATACGCCTAATAACCAGTTTACTCGAGTGCATGTAAACATCATATCCAGAACACTGTCATAACCAGGATACGCCAAATAACCAGTTTACTCGAGTGCATGTAAACATCATATCCAGAACACTGTCATAACCAGGATACGCCAAATAACCAGTTTACTCGAGCACATGTAAACATCATATCCAGAACACTGTCATAACCAGGATATGCCTGATAACCAGTTTACTCGAGTGCATGTAAACACACTGTGTTTGCAGAAATGTGTAAATCTAAGTCAGATAGAAGACGCCACAGGTTTCGCAGTAGAGTTCGGGAAAATTCACTGTTACCATGGAGAGCCGCCATGTTTGTGGGTGCTAGCAAACATTTTACATAGACTAAAATTAGCTAAAAACAGTATAAAAAGTGTAGAAGAAAAACAATCCATCTAATACACAGTAGTGTCCAAGTGTTTCAATGTGAACAATGACTACAATATTTGACCTCTTATAATGGCCATTAGTTTATTCACTGCAAAATCTAATCTTGAAATAAGTGACATTTTCTTGGAATAAGTATTTTTGTCTTTGATTTGAGAGTCTAATTTCAAGAAGTCTGTCCACGGGGTTAAGATATTTACACTGACATTAAGATAAAAGAAATCACTGCACTCCAAACTGGATGAACAATCTTTGGCTGTAATTGTTTTATCTTAGGTCATCTAAGTACAACTTTGGAACAAAGTTGGAACTTCATTTGCAAAAAATGAACTCTTCATTTTTGCAAATGAAGAGTTCATTTGCAAAAACAGATGCCAGTGCCAGTGAAAAAACTCTGCTTGAAAATTTCTCTTTGCATAACAGTGTATTTCCTGACCAGATTTATTTCTGTGCCTTAAAAATATAAAGTCACTTAATTCACACAACTTTAGTTTCATAAGTGGCATCTGTCGAGTAGAGTAACAAATAACCCAAAACAGAGAAATCTGCTTTTGCAAACGAACTCATCATATACAACTCAAGCAAACCCAAACTGTCCACAGATAAACTGTTACTGGTCTGGTCACAACAGATAGAGTGGGTCTCACATATTACATTCATATTTTGTCTACCAGTGTTGATGTGCTTTTGTTTCTTTACCATTGTTGGTATAAAATGTATAAAATGTAATATAATAACAATCTGTTACCATGGTAATGCCTCTATGATCTATCGCTCTAGTTTCATCAACTGATTAATGTTGGTGTAAATGAGTGATAATCAGTTGAGGATGTAACAGTAAAGGTCACTGCAATGTTAATGAGAAATGGGGGTGGAATTTTTTGTGTTGAATGTATATGTATATATATATATATATATATATATAAATATAATATGTATAATTGCCTGAAATAAATGAATGAAAGTGTATCTTGCCCCATTGACAGATTTCTTGAAATTAGACTCTCAAATCAAAGACAAAAGTACTTTATTTAAGAATATTTGACTCATTTCAAGATGACTTTTTGCGGTGTCATTGCTGCAAATCCCATGATGCTTAGCGATATGACATCATCTCGTCACGTATTACGCTGTAACGATTATTTGGCGATACATTGTGCAGGTACAGTGCCAGCGTTAGGGTTAACATGTCTCAGTTTTGTCCCCGTGTTGTCCCACCCTTGGCCCA
Source organism: Proterorhinus semilunaris (assembly GCA_021464625.1). Classification (NCBI taxonomy): domain Eukaryota; kingdom Metazoa; phylum Chordata; class Actinopteri; order Gobiiformes; family Gobiidae; genus Proterorhinus; species Proterorhinus semilunaris. The sequence continues at coordinate 34,202,158 of CM038350.1, forward strand.
CAGTTTTCATTCCAGAGACTGCATGAACATCGGCCACGGCGTGTAAATCAGCATTCAAAGCCACATTTCCAGCGACAGCGCTTCGTTCCTCTCATTCGCCTCAGAATAACCCAACGGCGGGGGGGACACCGTTGCTTTTATTTACTTAATAGCCGAGGACAGGACTGGGCGATGAACATTCGTCCTGCTGTCAGACGCCGGTCGCTGTGTGTCCGTCCACTTCGGCGACGCGGCGCCTATAAGGCCCGCAATGTCCCTGTCAGCTATGTCCATGAAAACGCCTGAGTGATGCGGCGTCGACAGGAAGACACGAGCGCGAGAGTCTTTTAAAAGGCATTCGTCTGGACGGGGCCCGGGGAGGACGGGGCCCGGGGAGGACGGGGCCCGGGGAGGACGGGACGAGGCAGAGGACGGGACGAGGCGGAGGACGCCCCGTGCTAAAGGAGGCGCAAAAACCAAAGGGAGCTAATGTTCTCTCACCTTATGCGGCGGCGTGAGTGTTTGTGGGAAATGATCATTTATTACAATTACCGCCCAGGGATTCCCCCCCCCCCCCCCCCCCCCCCCCACACACACACACACACACACACACACACAACCCCTTATTCTCGAAGTCCAGGGCTAGCGGTCTATGTGTCACTGCGAGAGAGTGTGAGAGCGTGTGTGTGTTTAGCGACGCAGAAGAGAGTGGGGGGCGGGGGGGGGGGGGGGGGACGTGGAGATGGTATCAATCGCCGAGCCCAGGCCATTGAATGTATTGATTAGTTACCTTTCTTATTAACATGCTGATTAAAGGGAGAAGGGAGAGAGAAAGAGAGAGAGAGAGAGAGGGGAGAGGAAGAAGAGGGGAGGCAGAGCGCGCATAGAGAAGGCAGACACACATCCGACCCACGCCCGGCTGGACTGGACTGGACTGGAACAGGACGCCTCCGTCGGACCGCCTGACCGCCGTCGCCGCCGCTGCTTCTGGGGGTGTGGGGGGGAGGAAAAACAAGGAAAGTGGATTATTAAAAAAAAGAAAAACGGCCCGGCGTTGGAAGCGAGGAAGGAAGGAAGGAAGGAAAAACCAGGGAGTAATTGGGAAGAGGAGGAGGAAAAGGTGAGGTAGGAGGGGAGGGGGTGTTGCGATGGTGATGGTGGGAGGGGGGGAGGAGGGGGGGGGGGGGGCTGGCCTGACGACTGGAGAAAGTAGAGTAGAAGAAGAAGAAGAAGAAGAAGCCCCGCTGCTATCTTTGATCCCCCACCGAGATTTTTGCTGTGTGTTAGTTTTGTTTTGTTTTCCTTTCTGGGGATGGGGCGGTTGCAAATTCCGCAGAGAGCCCCCCCCCCCCCCCCCCCCCCCCCCCCCCGAATAATCAATATGCAGATTCTTTCAAACTGTTTCCCAGCCCGTAATCTGCATGCCAAGTCGTGTTTCTAAAGCTGCGGCGGTGGGGAAGGGGGAGACATGAGTGTGGGTTTTTTTTTTACCGGTGTTTATTTTTTTGTACGAGCGCTATAGAGAGTGGGCGTGTCCGGCGTTTAGCGGATCACGCGCCGGAGGAAGACGGACATGTTGTGCTCATACAGTCGGTCTCGTCGGCCGGCGGGACAGACAGAGAGAGAGAGAGAGGGGGGAGATGGATGACAGCGTGAGGGAGGCTAGAGGAGAGTACAGGCCTTGTGTGGCTGCTGCAGGTGGAGGCCTTTCCCGCAAAAAAAAACTGCATATTTTATTTATTTATTTTATATCGGGGATGAAAACACGCGGGGTGTCATGCTATAAACAAGAGGGCAGTATTGATCATTGATCTGGGTGATATTTCTGTGGCTGATGTCATCGGTAGTATTTGACGAACTGTATTTTTGTTTTGGCTCAAATTGTCCACTCACATTTGCGAGACTCTCCGCGTGGATAGTTTAGATTCTGTATGCTCGTGTTCATTTGGATTATGAAATATTTAGGGCGCCGACCGATATAGAGTCCGTTACCGATACTGATATGAATGGGGGTTGGCCTGGCCGATATATAGGCTGATATTTAATGTGACGTTATTATTTTTTTTTGTCTCTTAAATAACCTATAGCTCAACATTTATTGAAATAGTTAAGGTTTCATTCATAGAAATATATAGAAATATATATAACAGACCGATCATTGGGGATTTTGATCGGCCGATACTGATGTGCGCCGCTGATATTTTTAAAAATGTCTGCTTCTATAATCCCGTGTATGATGCTTCTAAACGTGTCCGTATTGAACTGTGACAGCTGTATATTCAGGTTTAGTTGGTACTTCAGAGGGAGCTCGTTTGAAAGACAAAAATCAGTAGATCGTTCCAAAATGACACACGAAGGTCTACGACAGAAAATGTATTAGGCGCAGACTTGTGACCGATCTTCACCGCAGTGTTTCTCTGGTCCCCCGAGGCCGAGGCCTATTTACAGCTCTGACTGAGCTCTTTCCAAAAAAAAAAAAAGCTTTTGGAGATATCTGCATTTTTATCTGCCAGTCAGAGCGATGTGCAAATGGACTAGATTGACCCCTTCATATTGGAAAAGGACCAGTCAAATACTTACCCCCACCTTAGGCATTACCCAAATCTAAATAAGGCTTCTCAACTGGACAGCAGCCGTGTAATGCCTCATTTGAAGGCTCACGTTTTTGTCTCTTTTTGTTGCGTTTCCCTCCTGGTTTTCGGCGCTATTTTGATTCGCTTTTTTCCCCTTCCAATTATGTTTCATTAAGTTGAGTTTACAGCGATAAGTCATATCAATACAGATATTAGATATATATTCAAAGAAAAATAATCCCCTCTTTTGTACCTACCAGCATACCTACACACATTCGCCCATTCAACCTCAGACTCATACTCGTTCCTGCAGGATCTGCTTATTTTTTTTATTTAATTTTTTGAAGCTTTTAGCTTTGGGTAAAGCCGAACTGGAGAAAATGTGTTTGGTTCAGGTGGGGGTTAAGAGGTTACATTTGCACCGAAAAATGTATTCAAAGCTGACGCAAAGGGAACACACGTCACGACTCGTCCAGTTCAATAACAATACTGTAATTGTATTGCGCTTTACAAGCCCGTGCTACCAAGTATCTCAAAGCGCGACACTGTGGTCGTCATTCATTCACTCCATGTATGGCCTTAAGGACTTCAACCTGTGACAAAAGCATTTGTACTGCAGCTCGGCCAAACGGTCGCGGATTCATGAAAACGGTCTTTTAACCTCTCAACCCCCGCCGTGACCGAGTGCATTTTCTCCACTTCGGCTTTTCCCAAATCTAAAAGCTTCTCGACTGGAGCTTACAGCCTAATGGCCAGTGTAACGCCTCATTTGAAAGCTAAGACCTATAAAACTGATCTAAGCTTCTTCCTTTTTGTCGTTTTTGTCGCTTTACTACGCACACTGAAAGTAGTACCAGGGGCGCTGCAGATGTTGAGGAAAATCTTCAACAAAACAACAAAAGCATGATTTAAAAAAAAAAAAATCCAACAAAAAACGACTATAACGTGATGACAAAGGCAAGGAAGAAGCTTAGATGACTATTGAAGGTCTTAGCTTTCAAATGAGGAGTTACATTGGCCAATAGTCTGTAAGCTCCAGTCGACAAGCATTTTAGATATTTAACTGGAGAAAATGTGCTTGGTGAATGTGTGTAAGGGGTTGACAGATATTCTTTTTCTTTCTTTCTTTAATCTCTCTCTGAATGCCTATGATCACATGACCATTAGCGCTCTCTCTCTCTCTCTCTCTCTCTCTCTCTCTCTCTCTTACCTAATTGCCAGTAGCTGGGTATTTGCATTGTAATGAGCCCCTCATCCACCTGTAGTGCCGACCCCCCCCCCCCCCCCCTGCCTCCTCGTGCGCGCTTGACTGATGATGACGCCCCTAACGCTCTCCAAAACTTTCTTAATGATTTTGACCGCTGACTCCGAGCTGGGGAGGAGGAAAAAAAACAACAACAACAACAACAAAATAAAGTCAGACAAGCGAGCAACTTATCGACCTTTGCACCCCCCCCTGAGCTGTGTTTTGCATTAATTCCCGCCTGCTCCGACTCGGGACGCCTCATAATTTCATCTGCATACTGACTCAGGAGCCAATTACGCCGGGGCTCATTAGCATTTTATATGAAACGCGGTTGCGGGGCATATGCGCGAGGCTGCTTGAAAATGCACGGATCGATATTTGGCTCCGGCGTCATTAATGCGTTATTAGCTGGGTTTGTAACAGCAGCGTTCATCAGACATGGAGAATATGTGTGTGTAGGCTATGCTAGATGAGTATAGGCTTGTGTTAACCTCTTAACCCCCACATGAACTGAGCGTATTTCCTCCAGTTTGGCTTTACCCAAATCTAAAAGCAAAAAAAAAGTGGCAAAAGAGCTAGGGCTGAAAGATATATCGTTATACTATTGATATCGAGATATGAACATTCAAAGATGTTAGTATCGAAAAAGCAACGATATAAAACGATATAGATTTTCATCAATAAAACTGCACTCTTTTGTATTATGATGTTTTTATTTTTCTGAAAAATGTTTGGTTTTCACCGAACCCATAGTTATATCGTATCGTATCGATATCGAGATACCTGGCATAAATATCGAGATAGGAAGTTTTGTCCATATCGTTCAGCCCCAAAAAGGAAAAGCAACAATAACACAATAGAAAAAAGGGACAAAAACACACGACTAAAGAGCGATGAAAAAACGACAAAAAAGTGACAAAACAAAGCAACAAAAACACGACAAAAGAGCGACAAAAACGCAATGAAAAAAAGAGCAAAAACACGACAAAAAACTACGAAAACGCAGAGCAAAAAAAAAAAATTCGACAAAAAAGTGGCGACAACGTGACAAAAAAGTTACGATCAGTTTTGTAGGTCTTAGCTTTCAAATGAGGCGTCACACTGGCCTATATAGGCTGTAAGCTCCTGTCGAGAAGCTTTTAGATTTGGGTAAAGCTGAACTGGAGACAACACGTTCGGTTATGGTGGGGGTTAAGAGGTCATTCCCTGCCTATGATTAGCTGAACAAAATGTTGCTAGCAAGGCTTCGCATACACATCAAGCCAATGTTAGCATAATAGCTTCTCAAACATAACCGCTAAAGGGCACGGCGAGACACGTATTCCACGAGACTAGATTCAGGTGAACGAGACATGTTTACATCATTTGCAACAATAAATAGGCTATAGAGTGAACATTAGCTTTTACTGAACAATTTAATTAAATTAAACCCAATTACCTTTCTTTATTGAAGTGCAAACCAATATTAGCCTAGCCTATGTGTAAACATTGCTAACACAGAAAGCTCAACAGTCGAGGTTCTGCCCCTGGTGCCGGAGGTAAAAATCCCAGTCAAAATAGCCATAAAAAAAAAAAATAATAATAATAATATCAAGAGTTTAAGAGAACAATGGCATCCAATCAGCTATGTGGTGACTTATGGAAATATAACACACAATTTTAAATGGAAGATTAAGCTTATCTAAAATGTTATGCTGATAATGTATATAAGCATTTCACCGCATTTTCAAGTAGGCTACTTAATAGTTTATTTTTTGTAAAATGTCCGCACGATGGTCAGCAGTTAGCACATAGCTGATTAGCCTCCATCATGCTTTTAAACCCTTACTATTGGAATTTTTTTTTGAAAAGTCAATGGATAAAATGAATGGGATTTTCACTTCCGGCACTCACCATAGGGTTGGAACTGGGCGGGACTCTATTAACTCATTATGTGTTTAAGCAACTTTAAGCAGTATACAGTAAGTGTATTGGATGTAGCCCAGTGAAATACAGAAATAGGCCTAATACAGTGCCTTGCCAAAGTATTCGGCCCCTTTGAACTTTGACCTTTTGCCACATTTCAGGCTTCAAACATAAATATATAAAACTGTAATTTGTTGTGAAGAACCAACAACAAGTGGGACACAATCATGAAGTGAAACAAAATTTATTGGATATTTCAAACATTTTTAACAAATAAACAACTGAAAAATTGGGCGTGCAAAATGATTCAGCCCCCTTAAGTGAATACTTTGTAGCGCCACCTTTTGCTGCGATTACTGCTGTAAGTCCTTGGGGTTTGTCTCTATCAGTTTTGCACATTGAGAGACTGAAATATTTGCAAAACAGCTGGAGCTCAGTGAAGTTGGATGGACAGCGTTTGTGAACAGCAGTTTTCAGTTCTTTCCACAGATTCTCGATTGGATTCAGGTGTGGACTTTGACTTGGCCATTCTAACACCTGGATATGTTTATTTGTGAACCACTCTATTGTAGATTTTGCTTTATGTTTTGGATCATTGTCTTGTTGGAAGACAAATCTCCGTCCCAGTCTCAGGTCTTTTGCAGACTCCATCAGGTTTTCTTCCAGAATGGTCCTGTATTTGGCTCCATCCATTTTCCCATCACTTTGAACCATCTTCCCTGTCCCTGCTGAAGAAAAGCAGGCCCAAACCATGATGCTGCCACCACCATGTTTGACAGTGGGGATGGTGTGTTCAGGGTGATGAGCTGTGTTGCTTTTACGCCAAACATAACGTTTTGCATTGTTGCCAAAAAGTTGGATTTTGGTTTCATCTGACCAGAGCACCTTCTCCCACATGTTTGGTGTGTCTCCCAGGTGGCTTGTGGCAAACTTTAAACAACACTTTTTATGGATATCATTAAGAAATGGCTTTCTTCTTGCCACTCTTCCATAAAGGCCAGAGTTGTGCAGTATACGACTGATTGTTGTCCTATGGACAGAGTCTCCCACCTCAGCTGTACATTTCTGCAGTTCATCCAGAGTGATCATGGGCCTCTTGGCAGCATCTCTGATCAGTTTTCTCCTTGTATGAGCTGAAAGTTTAGAGGGACGGCCGGGTCTTTGTAGATTTTCAGTGGTCTGATACTCCTTCCATTTCAATATTATCGCTTGCACAGTGCTCCTTGGGATGTTTAAAGCTTGGGAAATCTTTTTGTATCCAAATCCGGCTTTAAACTTCTCCACAACAGTATCTGGGACCTGCCTGGTGTGTTCCTTGTTCTTCATGATGCTCTCTGCGCTTTAAACTGACCTCTGAGACTATCACAGAGCAGGTGCATTTATACGGAGACTTGTTTACACACAGGTGGATTCTATTTATCATCATTAGTCATTTAGGTCAACATTGGATCATTCAGAGATCCTCACTGAACTTCTGGAGAGAGTTTGCTGCACTTAACTTAAGGGGCTGAATCATTTTGCACGCCCAATTTTTCAGTTGTTTATTTGTAAAAAATGTTTGAAATATCCAATAAATTTCGTTTCACTTCATGATTGTGTCCCACTTGTTGTTGGTTCTTTACAAAAAATTACAGTTTTATATCTTTATGTTTGAAGCCTGAAATGTGGCAAAAGGTCGAAAAGTTCAAGGGGGCCGAATACTTTCGCAAGGCGCTGCATCCACAATACCCTATTACCTCACTCTGGGACAAATTATCTTCCAAGTATCCAATTACCACCAGGCCAAAAGTAGTCCAATCAATAGACCTAAACCTACGCCTAAACTGTGCGTAAACCCTGTCATAACTAATTCACAACCAAAGGACACATTGAAGCCAAAGCACACTTGCACACTGCAGAGTAACCTTGGCTACAATTAACTCACTTTCAAACTCATTTCAACAGTTAAGGCTGTATGTTTGCGATCGTTCTGACGCTGATCTAGACTTGCTCACATCGTTTGGCCTATAATTATACTTTCATAGCCACACGACATAAATAACACTCTTTGCACGTTGTTTTGAACTTTTACCCCTCTGACAGGCCCACACCTCAACACATCACGGGCTATAAGACACACGCGCACATTTATTCTAATAAAAACGCAAATTGCATGCTGACCTCGCCACATTTCGCGCGCAGGTTTACGCGCGGTCACAGTTCGTCCGTTCCCTCCGCCTCCTCTCTGATCCCACCGCTGGCACGTATAGGTTAATTCAGTGGAACCAATAGCCCTCTTTGCCGAGTGAAATTTGCATTCATTCAGCTGCGGCCATATTTGATCGATAATATAGGCTAAATTGTCCAGGCACGCAGCTCAACGCGTAAAGAACTGGAGAGGTTTGCCCACATTTAAAATAACTCAAGCAAGACGATTTCAAAACAAATTCAATGTGAGCCCGGGCACCAAGCAACACGCGCTCATGCCTAATAATAATTTCTGATTTGCTCATCTTTTCTTTTCTTTTTTTTACATAGCGAAGGCTAAGTGTTGGCTAGCTTAGTCAGCCTAGCCAAATTTCCCCTTTCCAACACATGACATTGCAGTGACACTTACGATAGTTTTTTGTGTCACCAATATTTAAAAATAAATGTATGGGCCTAAATACATGTCCCACAACAAACTATATATAGGCAAATAATAAATTATATAAAAAAATAATAATAATAATAATAAATTATGTTGTCTGAAGGCTAGTCTGGTTGAATTTGTTAAAGAGAATTCAAGAAAAGTTTTAGACCAAAACTTGCCTCGACTTGAAGATTACTTGGACAATTAAAAAAAAAAAAAAAACTTGAATTGAAGTGACTCGACGGGCCATCTCTCACAGGCGTCCGCTCTCACATGACCAATAAGAAAAGAGTGATTCTCTCATTAGCGGTAAACATACCCAGGGCTCCGCCGCGGGAGGCCCCTCTCTGCTGCCGCGGCACATGCAGGCCCTCGTATGGCACACTTTTTGCCTGGAGGTGATATTTCGCCCAGGATGTTTTGAAACCGCTTACGGGATTAACGAACGAGCCAAAGTTGGAATAAAGTCCATTAGCATCATTAGCAAGTAGCATGTTGCTTTTGCTAATCGGATGAGGGACCCCAGTTTACCCGTGCGCCATGCATATTTATGACACCTCCAGGTCGAGAGTGGGTTTCATATCAGTGTGGTGCTTTTTCTTTACTTTTCTTTTCTTTTTTTCTTTTTTTTACATCAATGCTCATAACTAAGGCTGTTATTACCATGATTATGTTTCCCTCCTCTCCCTCTAATCCAGTCAAATGAATTCATGCATCGATTATTCACGTTGGGCCTGCGCGCGCTGCGCCGGGAGTCGGGCTGATCATTGATCCGATCGATTGGTTTCGGGGGGATGAATGCAGAAAGGAGGGCCATGCAGCGACAACAGCAGAGTCACAGCAGTGGCGCCACAAAACGCGCAGTCATTTTGAGCCCATTGTAATAATGAGTTTTTCCCCAGTGCGAGGCTATGGTTTTAATCATTTCGGAGCTAATAGGCTATCCACAAGTGTGTGTGCGTGTGTGTGTGTGTGCGTGCGTGTGGGTGCGTGTGTGTGTGTGTGCGTGTCTGTGTGCGCGCGTGTGTGTGTGTGTGTGTGTGTGCATGTCTGTGTGCGCGCGCGCGTGTGTGTGGGTGCGTGTGTGGGTGCGTGCGTGCGTCTGTGGCCCACTGTGCATGGTTTGCGCTTTAACAGGCATATTTTAAACTCGACAAATCTAGCAAAGTACATAAAGAATACATGAATATTATTATTATTATTAATAATAATAATAATAATAAGACAGGGAACAATTGGATATATTGTTTAATATTATATAGGCTAAATGGCAGTCCTTGGGCTTTGTGAAATGCTACTATGCGTTTGTGCCATTATTATTTGAGGCTATAATATATTTAATAGTAGCTAGTATTATATTATTGGTTGTTTTCAGGTTTTTCAGAATGTGATGATGTCACACTATCATGGGGGCCAGGAGCCAGTTGTTCCTATTAACTGCACTGCACTTTTACAAGTAGTAGGCATTATAATATACAATTTTATAGGCCTATAGGCCTGTGATGGAAACCCAGCAATTACATTATATTACATAGCCTATAGTCCTATATATTATTTGCCTATTGGTTGGATAAACTATCTTAAATATTAGTTAAATATTAGTTTGAAGCATTTCAGGTCGAAAGGTGCACACAAGTAACACACGCACAAATGTACTTGGATAAATGTCTCAAACTTCCATCCATCCATTTTCTCCCACTTGTCCGTTGCCGGGTCGTGGGGGCAGCTGTTCAAGCTGCCCAAATCACACAGCACCAGTCCCCTATGGCTCCTTCTGCAGGTGGTGGGTCCACGAAAGGACGGCCTCATGGTTCCAAACGGGCCTGTTGGTCTCTCATAGGGGGCCCATTCACTCTCTCATTCATACACCAGTGTACGCAGACACTGGAGGCAAGGAGGGTGAAGTGTCTTGCCCAAGGACACAACGACAATGTGCACCTTCAGGAGGCGGGATTCGAACCCCCGACCTTCCGATCATGAGACGACCCGCTCTACCATCTGTCTCAAACTTATTATACGCAATATTTTGACAATCAAATAAGATCATAGAAAAGAAAGTAGGTCTGTCTGATGAACATCCTCTGACATATAAGGCTAAGGCTACTTCTCTTTTCATTAATTTTATAGGTTATATACGTATTATATATTATTGATTTACTTCGAGCTGTATGTTTTACGAATGACAACTTTTCACCCGCGCATTTGCGTATAAATGGCGTAAGATAACCCCCCCCCCCCCCTCTCTCTTCTTATAGGAGCGTCATTTCCTAATGTCGCGTGTGAATGATGTAATATGACATTAAATGGCTCGTAAATATTGAATCGAACCACGCTCACGTTTTCACGAGCCCGCCGTGCCTCGTGCGCGCTAATGTCCCCGCGTTGTTTACACTTTTTACGCGTTCACCTGCCAGCTCCCATTCGTGTTTGCCTGCGCGTTACATTACAATCCATATTTCTCATTCCCAGACCCCTCCCTTTCCCCCCCTCTTCTCCGCCTCGTCTTTTAATCTCATACGTAGATTAGATTACTGCTCCCCTCCTCCCAAAAAAAAAATGCATCGAGATGATTTTCTTCGCGTTTCGCCGCAGCAAACCCGGGGTCAATATCTCATTCAAATGTGCCCGCGCCCCGGTGCACCCCATCCATTATCATTTCCAATAAGCGCTCATGTTTACGGGGTGATTAAGCAGGGGATTTGGGAGGGAGGGGGCAATGGAACGGCGTAGATGACTAATGTTTGAGACGCACACACGCACACACACACACACACACACACACAAACACGCGCGCGGTGATGATGGTCCTGTTGCTCGCCACATCACGGAGAGGCCTTCGCGGACGCCTGTATATGCGCCGCACGTCGCCACACGGCACAAGAGGCGCGCGCGCTCTCTCTCTCTCTCTCTCCAGAAGCAATAAAATATGAATTTATGAATGTTGACAAGCCGCCGCGCCTGTGAGCTCTCATGCGCAAAGGCTCGCCTCGTCCTGCCCGCCACCGAATAAAACGAGTTTGCTCTGATTTTTGTCTCTCGTTGTATAAAGGCATATACCCCGTATACTTTATCTTTTGCACTTATTTTTTTTCTTTAGTCCCACGCACCTTAAATGTAAACGACCTGACGCTTTCCAAAAGGCCTCTTGGCACACACTTTATTTTTATTTTTTTGTGAGGGGTTCCAACTTTGGCCACTTGCATTTTTAACATCAACAACCTGCTCTTAATGCAAAAAAGAAAGAAAAAAAAAAAGAAAAAGGATCTTCTAGGTATTTCGAATGGTGTAAAGTCGTCCAAATGCGTTCTTGAGGTAAGGTACACTAGGCCTGGATTTCGAGTGTAGGCTACTCCAAATTTGGTACACAATTTAAAAACCTCACTGTCGACATAAACCGAGCCTGTATGTTGGCTCCTCGTCATCCAGGAATTTTCCTAAACAGTATTATCTCTTCAACAATTCTGACTGCGGCATTCGAACTGAACATAGGCTATATATAATTAGCCGTACAAGGCAATTAGACTTTATTTACAGCCAGAAAATGTTGGCAAATGTGACAAACATTACACTCAAATCTTCACCTGACGTCACAGCTTACTTAATCTCGACTTGGCTGTAGTATTTTTTTGGGGGGGGGAAGATTAGTCACAGTGGCCAGGGAAGTTTATGTCAAGCCCATATGCACTTTCTATCTACATTTTAAACAGCATACTATCCACATAAGGGCAACACTCTTTCCAATAGAGAACATACTGAACATGATATATAGAATCCCACGACGCCACATTTAGATTGTCCTAATGATGTCTTTGTCTGTTCTGCAGTCGACTCAAAACATCAGCCCCCAGACCCATTACACTGTAAACATTCACCATTATGTAGAGGGCCGTTTTTAGAAGATGAATTGGAAATGCACGTCTGCAGAAGACGAACTGAGCGCTCGAATTGCTCGATATTAAAAGATTGTTTACTACTGACGGGGGAAACTTTCAGTCTTTTCTAAAGGGGTGCGCCTAAACCGATTCAAAGAGTCCGTCTGGAGTCCTGAAACGTCAACTCTCGACCCCCCCCCCCGCCTTGGCCGAGCACATCTTGTCTTTACTTTGACTTTACCCAAATTGAAAAAAGCTTCTTGAAAGAAAAAATGGATGGAAACGCAACAAAACGGTTACACAAAAAAAGCAACAAAAACGCAAAAAAAAAAAAGGAAATGGACAAAAAAATGTGACACTAAAACACCAAAATACTAGGGAAAAAGTTACAACAATGCAAGGAAAAATCTTAGATGAGTTTTGTCGGTCTTAGCTTTCAAATGAGACATTACACTGGCCTGTCGGCTGTAAGCTTTCCGCTTTTTTGGGGGGGTCAAACTGAACTGGAGAAAATATGTTCAGTTAAGGCGGGGGTTATTTGCTCGCTGTTACATGCCATCTGAGGAGAGATGTATTTATGCAATATTTATATGTAAACGATGGCGGAGTATCGCAGTGGTTAGTGGCAATGAAAGGCGCATGAATTCTCCCAGAGTCGAACGCAGAGCCGTCCCCGATGTGGACTCCTGCATTGACCCCCCCCCCCCCCTTTATGGCTTCTATCGGAATACGCAGCACGGGCTTGATGCCCCGGCCGTATTTCACAAACGAAGCACTCACGGATCGGGCTAAATGAATTGAGTGCGTGGCAAAGTACAGCAAAAGCCATAAAGAAACATCACGGCAAATATAGCCGTAATGTACAAATGCTAATGCGCCAATGATGTGTTTCCATTTGGTATAAGCCAGCGGTTCTCAAAGCGCCAGGCGTGGACCTCTTCGGGGGCCCCTGTGGCAACCTGAAAGATTCCAATACTATATGAGTTACTTGTGTGTGAAAAGTTGAATTTAATTTCTCGCAGATACGCCAGATAACATAACATAACAATGACGCGGCTAGTGGAACGTCAAAGTGTGTATTGAATCCTTTCACATTTTGTATTTTTTTGTATTACTTGAAAGGACAGTTTAAGAACCACTGGTGCATACATGTATTGCCATTTCCCGCAGATATACCAAATACATAATGGAGCGTTGCACCATGTGACAAGCATATTAGTGGAATGTCTGTGTGTACTAAATCCGTTTGTGATTATGAAGTATTAGCCTAATCGTGATCTTATTACAGTGAAGTGGCAAATTGATGATGAAAAGTTGGTTATTTTTATTGAAATCAAAATGTGTTTGTGAAATAGAATAGGTCACGCTCACATGCCATTGCCACAGACTCACGGGCCTTTAGTTTAAAATTGAGGCGGTGGGCCGGTAAGAACTCCATATTTTGTCTTTGTCTATAGGGATACACAAAGACAGAGGTTATCACCAGGACAATCCACATGAAACAAAAACGGCCGTGCAGTGCAACGTCTTCTCTGCCAGTATGAACCACGGTCTGTTCTCTCAGGCGTGGTGACGGTACGTGTGCGTGATTTCGACTGAGAGAAAGGACGTTCAGCTGCATTAAGTCAGGTCTGTGAGTGCAGTCACTTCAAAATGGTGATCAAGTACATTCGCCAATTGTATTGTATTTGTCCAATAGGGAAGTGAACTAATAAACATCAATACAAATGTCAAAACCAGGGGAAAAGAGGTAACACATGTAGCAGAATCTTAAGTAAAATAATGTAGTGTAATTATGTGTTTTAGTTCAAATGTTTGTGAAATGTACTTTAAGTGGAATCGATATAAATCACACATTGATTATTATAAACGCCATCTAAAAATAATAATTAAAATGTTCTGGCACGAATATTTATTATTCTGTGCTATTCATTATTTTTGGAATCCTAAGTGAAACTGTTCATCCTTAGGACCTTTGAGTTGCAGATCGTGTAAACCAGTGTGAATACAGCATGCATGGGCGATAATGTATTCCTCCTTGGAGATGTTTGGGCGCTTACTGATTCATTAAAGTGTCCAGTGTCCAGCCTCAGAAGAACAGTCCCCTCCTCGGGGCCTCACTCCGACCACCACCGACCTCAAGGCCTATGGGTGTCCGCCTCTCCACTCGCCAACCCCTTGAATGTTGAACTTTCACCTCGACCTCAAGCAAGGACCTTTTTTTTTTTTTTTAAACATTATAGCTTCCGTGCTTAAAGCCGTTGACCATTCTTACTTCCAGCTACTGGCCACGGAGTCGCGCACACACACACACACACACACGCACACACACACACGCACACACACTCGCACACGCATCCCCGGCGCTGGGCTGGATCGATAGGGCAGCATCTGCTCCGGGAAGCCGCGGTCCCACACGGTGCACCGCTCCGCGCTCTGCAAACCAGAACTGCTCATCTCTGAAAATTAAACTGACAGACTCGTGTGATTAGTATGCTCTGCCTCGGCCCCGCTGTCTGTCGATCCTGTCCCGTCTGTCTGGGCCCGCGCTCCGACTGTATTTGTATGACCACGCATGCCACCGAGATGGGATTTCACTTCGGCATCGGTGGGAGCATTTGAAGTTAAGAGCGTTTAAGATGTAAAAGAAAATGTTGCGCGTAAACGTCCACACGGCTTATGTTTGTTTTTGCTCTTGTGCTGTTTCCCCAAAATAAATCGAAGGCGAATGTAACCGATTGTTTCATGTGGCAATTGTAAATAAAGATGATGGTTTTTTTGGTTGTTGTTGTTTTTTTATTTTTTGTTTGCATGGGCGTGGATTCTGGTTAATCAATAACGTGATCCAAGGAAAGACGAAGATGAGTTGTAAACATAAAAGCGTTTATTGCTATATTGATATTGTAAAAATAAATAATAAAACAATCTTGTTGTCTTTTAATGTTGTGTGTACACCAATAAAGCGTAATAAAATAATGCGTAAATCCATTAATACTCTTGAAAAATGTGTTTTGTCATCCATTTTAGACCAGATCTGTCTATTACATTATGCCGAAACCATGAAAACCACAGTAGGGTGGTTTCAATGTGGAACCAATAAAAACATAAAATTAAAATAAGATTGTGTTTTAATAGTAATTATTCTTAAATCTTAAAATATATATATATATATATATATATATATATATATATATATATATATATCCGCATTTGGCCTATAGCGTATTATCATAAAGAGCTGTGCGTAAAAACCTCTCCAAATACATTGCGCTTCTTCTACTAAACCGTGGAAAAACCAATAGCGATGCAAACTCTGACCTAATCTCACTCTGTTATGAACTCAATCAATCCTCGTGCACGCGGCATCGGCAGGCCCCCCCGCGCGCGTGGCTCGTGCACCGTGCGCGTTCCCGGTATAGTCTGTGGGTGCGCGCCGCGGTGCAGCAGCAGCAACGGCAGGTCGAAGGGTCTAGTGGAGGAGAGGGTCACATTGATCGGGGGGAGTGTTGAGAGAATGGTGAGTGGTGATTAAGAGCGCGGCTAAACTGGCCCCCACTTGACTGCTTTATTCGTCGAGGTTCTTCTAAATACACATACTTAACCCGCGCCTCTCCGTACGCCGTGCACACTCATGACGTCGTATGCAAATATAATAATGGCTTACAAATAATCTTAAACAAAAAACAAACAAAAAATACGCAGGAATTGCAAGCAGCTGCTACGTCTAGAGCCACACCATATCATCGAGCTGTTCAATAATTATCAGCGCTACGTTTCCGGGACGAGCCTGCCATATATCCCACGGCCCCGGCTATACAAATAATCAATGTCCGCGACACACTTCGTATTGATTCATATGGATGTACTACGTTTAATTAGTCCCCGTTTACGTCCTAATCGTGAGAACCGAGTGAGATGTGCGGCACGGCCACCTTTATCCCACTCACGCGTAAAAGTCATTTGCGCCATCAGACTCATGAACGAAAACAATAGCCAACATGACTCTGTATCAGGCTCATGAATGTAATAACCTGTTCCAGCCACTTTCACCATGTGGTATGTCCCCCCCCCCCCCCCCCCCCCCCCCCCCCCCCCCCCCCCCCCCTGCATTAAGCTATTTTTAGCATATGTAGCTATGCACATTGTTGCTTGATTTGTCAGTCATTTGGTCATTTCCATATTTGACTAGTGTTGTTTTGGAGTTTTGTTTCAGTTACAATGCTGCTGCTTGTAATAAAAGGAATTACGTTGTTGTGCGTAAAAGGCGCACCGGAAAAAGAACAGACGTTTTTCATACCGGACCATGAACGCGAATAAAAAAAATTCTAATATCCATAAGATGTATGCCTAATGAGACATTTGGCCTGCTGCCTGTGCTGGTTATAAGTTGAAATACATCATTCCCCACACGCTGGGCAGTGTTAAATGATAGCGCGCTAATAACCGGAGTGAAACGTGGATGGATCACCCTAAAGCCGGCGCCATGGTAGTTACATAAAAAAAAAAAAAGAAGAAAAAAAAAAAGAGAGAACAAAACCCCCGTGAGCACCCATTGATCACACGCTACAGTATCCCCAAAGAGCCTTAGCGCAGCAGAACGACGAGCCTTTACGCGCACATATTTCATAAGTCCATGCATGCAATCAGCTGAAGCAAGGGGGCTTAACCTGTGGGGTTATGAGAAAGGGTGAATCTCCACCTCCACAAATCCCCCCCCCCCCCATCCCTCTCCTCAACCACCCACCTACACCCCCCTCTCCAAACTCCCGATCCCTCCCGCCGGAGAGAAAGGGTTAATTGGAGTAGGAATTTCATCGCACATCTGTCAGATTTTTAAGGCCGTGACGCACTGAAAGCGGGGAGTCAATGTGAGCGAGTAAAGGGAGGAGGGGTTGGTGGGGGCCGGCGGATGGGAGGGAGGGAGGGAGGGGGGGGGGGGGGGAGTGGGGGGAGCGGAGAGCCGGGCAGAAAGAGTTGGTGTGGAGATCGATGAAGTGGCAGGCAGAGGGAACGAGGAGGAGGAGGAAGAAAATCTCACGAGATAATGAAAGAAAAAAGAAGCGGAGAGGGCTGCTAGTGTAAAGAGAGAGAAAAACGCCGAGCTACTGTAAGATATTGCAATAACCGCGAAAACACAACGAGGACCGAGCTCGAGCATCCCCGCCACCCACCCCGACAACAACAACAAAAAAAAGGACTAAAAGAGAAATAACGGGGTTTCCTTTTTTTTGGTTTGTTTTCGTTCGGGGATTTAACATTTTTTTGTATTCCATCTTTTTTTCCTCTTCTTCTTCTTTTTTTTTTCTTTCTTTTTTTTTACCCCGTTGTGTGCGCTCGCTCTGGATACGGTGAATGTATCACCCCGGGGCGCTGCGCGGACCAATTGTGTGAATCTGCAGGGCTGCTCGACGGCGACACAATCGGAGAGATGCACAGGACGGACAACAGCCGAGGACGCGCTTCGAGGAGGGGAGACTAAAAACAAACACGCACACACACGCACACGCGAAAAGGTAAGAATACGCACGGTTTTGTCTGATCGCGGATCGGCGCGGACTTGAATGTCGATGTCGAGCGGAACGGCTAGCGCGAAGCGTAGAAAAGGATGCTCCGTAACTTTGCATATTAAAAGCTATACACCTCGCGCATCCCGTCCTGGGCTCTCCGCCTCCGCCGCGTTTTCACTTTAGCAAGTGCTTCCGCGCCTCAACGCTGAGATGCTCGTTGACGAAATCAAGCTAATCCCATCTCTGCTTATCTCTCTCGCGGTTTGTATGCGTAAAGCGGTAGTGTTCTTTCCCCTTTGTGTGTGTGTGCGTGTGTCCGCGTGTGTGTGTGTACGAGCGAGCGCTAAAGTTGAAAAGAGCGATTGGACTAACGCTGAACCCCGTGTTGTTTCTTCGCGCAGGCACAAAAGCGAGGCTTCTGCCGCGGAGCGCTGGGCTGAGCGAAAACCAAAGACTACACTGAAACAGCACAGGCAACACGCGACAAGAAGACGGACACAAAAAAACAAAACAAAAAAATAGCAAAACACCGCACCTGCTGTCGCGAAACTGTTTACTCGGGGAGTTTGGAGGAGTTTGAAGACAGTACTTAACGTTATCAGATAATTAATTAGACACCCCATAAGCCCGGAAATCAATTAATTCAGCGATCAATAAATCCATAGTCTGGTGTAACAAGAGAGCTTCCAGACTGTTAGCGTGGCGGCTCGGCAACAATAACAAGACGAGAGGGCACCCATTTTTATATTTTTTTATTTTTTGAAGAATCGTTTTTCCCCCCTCCCTCCCTCCCCCCCGCGGAGCAACCATGGATGGGAGTCTAGGGGAGATGTCGCTGCACAGCCACCCGGAGCTGGCGCACAGTCAGGACGGCCGCTCCATGCTGCACTCCCGCGACCTGTCCGCGGCGTTCCCCAGGACCTCCCTCGGGGGTCCCGCCATGTCCTTGGAGCCCGATCCCCGCCCCCCGGCCTTTGACCACTCCATGTCGGCCCTGGGCTACAGCGGGGACTCCCCCTCCAGTGCGGGCACCACCTACACCACCCTGACGCCCCTGCAGCCGTTCGACGACAAGTTCCACCACCACCACCACCACCACCCATGCCTGCCCGTGAGCAACGTCATCGGCAGCTTCACCCTCATGAGGGAGGACCGGGGTCTGGGGGGGAACTTCTACAACCCCTACGGCAAGGATCTGGCCCAGATGTCCCAGAGCCTGTCGCCGCCTTCCGCCACCACCTCCATGCACGGGTACGGCGCCCTGGGCAACACCTCCAACGCCAACCAGATGATCCACGGAGGTTACGACGTCCACGCGGGGAACATCTTCTGCCGGACGTCCGACTTCGCCCGGGAGATGTCCCCGCCGGGCCTCGGAGACGCCTCGCATCAGCTCAACAAAATGGACGCCCACCAGCACCCGGCCAGCCACCACCACCACCACGCGCACCTGTACAGCCAGCACTACCAGCCGCACCACCACCCCAGCAGCCAGCAGACCACCGCCAAGATGGAGCACCCGGCGTCCTCCCCGGGCGAGGGCATGCTCTCCGGGTCGCAGGGCGGCGCGGGAGCCAACGGCGGCGGCGGCGGGGAGGAGATCAACACCCGGGACGTGGCCCAACGGATCATCACGGAGCTGAAGAGGTACAGCATCCCCCAGGCCATCTTCGCCGAGCGGGTGCTGTGCAGGTCGCAGGGCACGCTGTCCGACCTCCTGAGGAACCCCAAGCCCTGGGGCAAGCTCAAGTCGGGCCGCGAGACCTTCAAGAGGATGTCCCGCTGGCTGCAGGAGCCCGAGTTTCAAAGGATGGCCTCGCTCCGGCTGGAGGGTAAGATCTGCCTTTGACTCTCTTGTCTCCTTCACTTCTACACACTGGACGGAAAAAAACAAACAAACACAGCACAGACACCGGGGCCGCATTGTGTTTTCCCCAAACACCTTCTTTCACCTCACAAAAAAAAAAACAACAAAAAATCTGTCCAGCCATCAGTATGCAGCTCAGGCACTACTACCAGAAACCCACAGGCATCACACACACACTCGTCTCGCTATACATTTTTGAAAAAAACATCATTTGGCTCATTTGTCGGAGTGCAAAAGCCCAGAATAACGCCGACGCAGACGTACAGTATGGGGCGCACCGCAGCAGCCTCCTTCGGGGACATATTTTTCATACGGGGCAAGAAGCCAGAGACAGAAAAAAATTAAAAATGCGATAACAGGAAAAAGCCGTAAAAAATACATAAATACAAATGCAAACGGCCTGGGCACAGAGTCAGACGTGTAAACATTAACCGGCCACGAGAGCCGCCGCGGAACGTGCTCAGGAGCTAATCGCGGGGAGTTGTTGGGAGGATCAGCTAGCTTACGCGCTGTGCATACAGTGATGACCGACGTGTATGCGCAGTCGGTGGACGCTGTGGCCCGTGGGAAAGATCGGCCCCCGAGTCTGTGCAAACGGCGAGCGTGCTGGAAACCCGTTCAAAACACAGCGGGTCCTTCTTCCTCGTTTCCCCCCTTTGCTTCGGCCGCCGAAGGATTCCACACAATCGTATTGATTTGCAGTCCCCCCCCCCCCCCCCCCCCCGCGCTTAAAATGGTGTTCGTTTGTGCTACTCGCCGCTTATACTCTTTGGCCACTCGCTGGATGTTTTCAAGGCGCCATTTTTTTCTTCCTTTTTTGTATTTAACTCCCCTCGCAAACCCATTTAAACAAACGCCCCCCCCCCCCACCTCTGTGTCTATGCCTAAACAGCTTGGGCAATTCCCATTTAACTGTATTTTTTCGGGAGGGCCTGCTCGTCCCCCCGGTAGAAAAGGAGGCCATATGTGCCTTTTTTTTTTTTTTTTTGCTCCCTTTGTTTACCTAGCTCCCCGAACAGCTCCCTATTGATTTGTACAGTAGCTAGAAAAAAAAAAAAAGCCACAGACATTTTGCCCTCCTCTCAAATGAAGCGTGAAGATCAGCGATCGAGCAGCGCGCGTCTTCGGCAATCTAATCGCTTCGGAGTCGGCGAAAAAATTTGCGGCAGATATGCCATCCTGGGAGGGATTGATTGGCGCGAGCGAGCGGGTTCGACTGGCGGCCCGAACGGGAGGCTTGGCAGGAAGAGGGTACGGTCCCATGTAAATGTGTTTCATCAACGTCGTCACTCGGGGGGCAATTAGAGACGCTGACCGAGGGAGGAGTTTGAAAAGACGTAGATGTTTGGGGCGTCCCCATGGGCGCTATAGGGGGAGTCCTTGGATGGGTGTTTGAAGACAATTAGCGGAGAATGCTATATGTCCTTTTGGAGTGCTGTTCAAACTGGATGGAGGTGCACTTTGTTTTGTTTTTTTTAGCAATTTTGGAATAACGTTGAAAAACGTCCTGTGTTCACTGCAAAAAGTAATCTTGAAATAAGTGAATTTGTCCTTGATTGGAGACTCTTATTTGAAGAAATCCACGTTAGATGCAAGTAGTTGTATTAGACAAATCCACTTATGTCAAGAGGCCTTTTTAGAGCGCACTACAAAAAGTAAATCGGACCAAGATTACTAGTTCTAATGTAAATCTCGCTTGAAATAAGAAAGTAAAACTGCCAATGGGATAAACCAATTTTCTTATCCCATTGGCAAAGAAAAGGACCTGGAATAAATACAAGTGAACAAGAGCAAGTGAAATAATCTAGGTCAAATGCCCAACTATATCTTAACTGGACAAAACAACTCACATTTGGATTACTATGCTCAAATTGAGACATTTAAATCTAGGTATACATTTTTTTCAGTGTGTTTATGTTTCCAGTAAAGGGAGGGGCACAACATCAGTAATGTTAGTGTAATACTATAGTAGTAATAACAGCAGCTGTTTGGTAAATACTTTTGACTCTTTTTGCCTACAGTGTAAGGCACACTATGATCGCTTCAAAATGGCACAGTGAAGTATTTAGATAACTTATGTTTGAATTGTAATCCATCCTGTGTTAAGGACGCACAACATTCTGCTCAATTTCATGAATCGATCAATTGGTAACTGTGTCACGATATCAACAACATAATAACAAGATCAAATCAAATCCAAATGTGTTTATATAGCACATTTAAAACAGCTGTTGTTTTTGCTTCACAAAAATATCATAAGAACAAAACACAATATAAAGGCAGTAAAGCATGACACGTCCCAGCCAGGGTTCAAAGCTTTTGAGCACAAATGTGTCTTCAGCAGGGTTTTAGACTGGTCGAGCGTCTGTGCAAGATTGTGAATGTGTCGATGTAAAATAATCACGAAACACGATTGTTTTGTGTCAGTAATAATCATGGTTAAAAAAGGAGAGTGTTTAACCAAAACACATATAATAGGTTTGTAAACTTCAACAGATGCCACATGTGCCTGTTTGCACTTCGATTCCCTTGTATTTTCGGATACAGCAAAAACGATTCATTGTTGACATACATTAGATGAATACAAAAATATATACTGTGTGAAATACTACTTACAGTATACGCCCAAACAGCTGCAGTGTTGTTGTTGTTTTTTGCTATGTAATTATAGTTTATTACAATAATAAAACGGTAACGACTGGAGACGTAGAACCTAGAGGAACATTTCGGAGATTAGGGCTGGGCAATTAATGGGAATTCAATCTAAATCATCGTCATATGGGACTTTATAATCCTCGGGTTTACAGACAATTCTTTGGCTGAAACACTTTAGGTACTACTGGTACAATTAAAAAAAAAAATTAAATACAGTTTTGATGCTGTTGGTCCAGGGACAGCATTAAAGGAAGTGACTTGGTTGTTCCAGCTCTCCCAATTTTCCCCATTTTATTTTAACAAATGTATTCCTAATTTTTCCAAATGTTTTGCCAATTTTCATTTACTAATATTTTCCCATTTTTCTCCCCATTTTGCCCTATTTTTTATTTTATTTTTTCAGAATATTTTCCCATTTCTTTTCTTTTTTTTTTTTTACACAATTTGTCCTTGTCCCAATTTTCCACACATTTCCCGATATTGTAAATGTGCAGCTCTCCCACACATTATTGTTCTTCTTCCTGGTTCAAGACGACAAATATTTGAGTATCGGTAATCGTATCGAAAACCAAGTATCGTTAAAGCACCAGTATCAAAAAAATGAGATCTACCGGTACCCAGCCCTACTGCAGAAAAACCCCTAGAGTTGGAGTCAGACAAAGGAAAACATTTCCTGTTGAAATGAGACTGAAGGAAAAAGCATTGGTTTGTGTTGGAGCCCAGGTTTGCATAAAAGCTCGTGAATCAGCCCCATGTATTTGTTTTGATCACAGAATCGAAAATCGAGATTGATCAATATGAGAAGGGAATTGTGATATTTTGTGGTTGCCATGTCCTCCAGCCCCTCTACCAGAGACGATTGTTGAAAAGATGAAACAATAGCTCGACGTGAAAGGATTGTTTTGTGTTTACATTAACTACAGTACGGGGAGTAAAGCTTGCCCTACATTAGAAGTGTTTTCCAGTCCGATTAGCAGACAAACAGGAAGTAGAACACGCGCGCGCGTGTGTGTGTGTGTGTGTGTGTGTGTGTGCGTGTGTGTGTGTGTGTGTGTGTGTGTGTGCTGGCTCCAGTATTACAGCCTTTGCCAATTGCAATTATCCAGCGCCACTGAATTCTGAGCGTAGTAATCAATAATTGAACTGGCCCTGCCTTGCTTGTTGCCCCGTTGCATTCTGGGTAGGGACTGTTTTTTTTTTTCTTCTTCTTCTTCTTTCCGAAAGACACATGGTAATCTGGCACTTGACATTTAATATTCTTTGGGGATGCAGGATTGAAGACACGACGGTGCGCTGTACAGTGCCATGTTACAGTGTTGCGGGCCCCTCGGCGGTGGAGGGGGTGGGAGCGCCCCACACATGATACACGGGGGCCCGAGAAAGAGATCCAAAAAAGCGAGCGCGGTAATATGAGCGCTCTCTGGGTTCTTCTCCGCGCTTGCCCACCCGGGGGAGGGGGGGGGTTTGCGGGGCCGAGGGGAGCTGCCTGCGTGTCGGCCGGCCTGCCTGCTTCATCAGGGCTCCTCCGTCCTCCTCCTCCTCTTCTCGCTCTCTGTCAGCAGCTCCACTGATTAAGCCCGGGCACACAATAGGGTTCATAGGTAATGATTGTGCACTCTTGCAATCCCTTCACAATTATTGATCCCTGATTGTTTGGCTGTGGGAGCACATGTGTACATCCTCCATTCAGCAAAACGCTACACAGCGATCACCGCCGCCACTTCTGAGCCAACCGAGGTGTCCGCGAGGCGTCGGGGGCCCGCCATTTGGAGCGGGGCGGAATTAAGAGTTTTGATGGAATTAAGCGGCGTGGTCGCGCTGCCTAGGGAAATGAGCTCCAAGACGGCCGCGCAGTGAGACGTACGGCGGGTTTTCGAATGCAAAGCACGGTTCTCCGACGCATCGACGCCTGATGAGCCAGTAACGCCTCACTCATACCAGGAATACCGTGTGTGCCAAAGCTACACCATTGCAATCTTCTTTATATACTGAAACAAAGACCATTCTTAAAATTCACTGTAACGCAAAGCTCAATAAGCGAATCATTGAATGTGGATGGATTTACCGTTTCAGGCTGGGTATTTATTTGTTTAAAATGATTCTGTCCACACACAAAAAGAAAGAAAAAGAAAATGCGTTTACATACACATATTTATGTAATTAAGCGCCGAAATAATCGACTCGATTTGTACATTTTCCCCCTGATTAATATTCTTATCGACCAGCCGCCGGGGTCTTATTTCCTACGTTTTACTCCATGTTTTTCCGTTTCCCGTCTTTACAAACACAAACATTATTTTAACGAGTCAGTGCTCCAGATCCCAGCAGCCGATCAATCAGGCTCATCAAAAATTTAAGTCCCTACACAGAGAAGTGTGCTAATGTTGCACAATGACCCTCTCTCTCTCTCTCTCTCGCTCGCTCTCCTCTTCCTCCTCCTCCCCCGGCCGGCCGACACACTCCCAAATTGCATATTTAGTTCTTGGCAAAGCCGCACTTTGGACAGCTCGGCACTTTTCTGCATAACCTACTTTTCGAAAAGGGGGTTGTTGTTTCGTCTTTTTTTTTTTTTCTTCCCTCTGGCCAAACCCCCTTTTGTTTAATTACAAGCCTCTATTGATTTCCATGGGAAAGAGCAGCATGCCTCGCCTTGCCCACACACACACACGCACACACACACACACACACACACACACCTCCGCTCTTCGGGGCGCTTCGGCGAAAATCGAGACTGGAATTCGAATGCGCTTTCAGAGAAAGGGGAGGACGGCCGCGCTTCACGCCTCAAGTTTGAGAAGATCCCACGTAATGCGTGTCGTTTAGAAGAAGAGAGGAGACGTGCGAGTGCCGGAGCGAGGCCCCCGCAGAGCCGCCATTTCCATAGGTCTGGCACTGGAGATGAAATAATGGCTGCTGCAATCAGTTCACGGAGCGTTTGGGGACTCCTACTGTTTTTTGTTTTGTTTTGTTTCTCCACACGCCTCACTGGGAGGGATTCGAGATCAATCGCGGTCAGGGCGGCGCCAAATGAGGAGAGATATGAATCGCGATACTCGGTAACAGGAGGGCCCGGGCCACATCATATCGTCTGCGGTTACAGGGGTGTCCTTTTTTGGGGGGGACACTGATGTAAATTGTGATTAGGACGGGGTACCGTTAAACGACACCACCAGTCTGGTATCAGGAAAATAAAAGTTTGGGTTCTACTGTGGCTGGGTACCGTATACCGGTTCTTTAACAATACTTGGTTTACGATACCGATACCTGAGTGATACTTTTTTCTATATGCTAAAATATTTGTCGTCTAGAACCAGAAAAACAGAACAATAACCATGGTTTCCGCGGGGCATTAAAAGTCATTAAATGAATTGTTTCAAAAATGAAGGCCTTAAAAATCATCAAATTGGACTGAAACTGGCATTTGATCTAAATTTCTTCCAAAATAAAATGTTTCCTTGGAGACAGAACCCACCTAATGACATCGCTCAACTATTTTTTAATAAGCCTATAGTCTAAAACAAATTCAGCTGCAGTTTTGACTGAATTTATACACAATCTTTTGCACAAGAGTTTCCCGTTGCGTCCAATTTGGCTTTTAATGTCGACATTTCCCCTCATGTTTACAAATTATACGAAATGAAATTTGCCAAGATTTGGGGGGATTTGTGCCATTCAAAATATAGTATTTAGGTTTTAAAATTACACCCAAAAGCATTACATAAAAAAAAAAAAATCAAATACTATTCATTTTAAATGTGTATAATGTATTTGAGCTGAAACAACCAAGTCACTTCCTTTGATGCGAACTGCAGCCATAGAGCCTGTCCCTCTTTTTGGTCACACTGCTCAGCCATCTACACCTTTGTCCCGCGCTCCACCTGTTTAGATCATGTCCCACCTTTCCCATAAAGTCAGATTTGCACAGAATGAAAAATCATCCACCAGTGTGTCGCAATTTTTTGAGTCATTAATGAAATTTAGGCAAAATGAAAGCCTTACATGTCACTGAAAAGCATTACAGTTGTTTCCAGCAGGCATTAAATCACATTTGTTGATTTTTTTTTATGCCATACATTCATAAAAATACAATAGTCTGCTGCATGCTATATCTATCCGTCTTTCACAAATACTTTGCCCAATTTGTCCAATATCCAAATTTGACTCCATTCATCAGCCTAGAAACGGTAAAGGCATTATTGTCTCCTAACCTTCCTGATCAGAATAGTTTGTGACCGATTTCTGTCTGTGTGTGTGTGTGCAATATTCATATCGCGAGAAGCCACTATATATCGCAACGTCACCAAAGTCTTCCTCTGACTGAGAGCGACACATTCTTTTGCAAAACTCAGTTAAAAACAAACAATGCATTGGACTAGTAAGTGTGTGAAAGTTCAGTTTTGGGCAAATATTTACTCATTTAGTTCAATGTTAGTCTTGTTTTGTTGTTTTGGCCCTGATGTAGTGTTTAATATCTTGTTTTGACACAATTTGCTGAGAAACAAGTTACTTGCGATTTGTGTTTAATTAGAATGGACCATATCGTGTTGAGTGAAATATCACAATCATACCGTTATCGCGATATTGCACAGCCGTACCACATATCGCAAGTTACTTCGCTCTCGTGCGGCCCTACTGATCTTCATGTAATCTCATGTCTGTCCCTCCACGTCCCAACCATGTCACATGACCCGTCCCACTTTCACGAGTGTCTGCGGTGGTCACCCAAACTGCAGCTGATTGTGACTGGAGTCAAGACGGAGATGCTGCGCTAATGCTACGCTAGGCTACAGCAGTATCAACATGACCGTGGAGACTCTAAAGGAACAGGCCACCGTTTTTACACGCTGAGATCTGTTCTTACCTGAGCTTAGACGAGTTGATGCGTACTTGTCTTTGGTGGTCTTTGTGCGTAACGCTCAGTCACGCAAATGTTGTTAGCCTTTAGCCTCTCCCAGCAAAGGTATAGCTCCAAAACGGGGGTGAAGATAGAAGCCACCAAGCTGTTCCACGTTGGCTCTATTTAAATACAGTTATGTGAGCCTTTACACGATCCAAGTCTAGTCACACAGAATTAAACATGTCGATTTTCTAAGTGGATAAAAAGGGGGCACTATATTGTGAGGCGTAATAACATTGGAGCACTTCGACTCGGATGAACTAAGATGAGTTGTAGCATAGCCGGGCTAGCGTTCACTTCCTTAGCATGGCGCTAACAACAACGCGATGAACAAAACCACCTCACAAAAGCGGTTAACTGCTAACATCCCGTTCATCTGTGGCGTCACAAATGTGCTGAACTGGCTTTTTTTTTTTTTTTTAAAGGTGAGATCACTTGCCTCATCAGTTAAAGGCTGGTGTCAATTGCATCGCCAAATCACATATTGTTATCATGATATTTTTCTTTTGTATCATGATGTCAATCATCATATTGCCCTAGGTAACAATCTTGAATATTACTGCGATATTTTACCAATTTCCAGTTAAACCAAAAGTCATAACCTGTTTGGTCTTTCATCATTTTACTTCTTGCGATATGGATAATATGTCACCAAACACCACGACAAGGCCTAGTTGGTGATGTATTGCGCGGCCCTAATCGCAACTGATTGGAAATTGCGAAATAGTATGATGTACCGTCCTCTGAAGAGACAATAGTACGCTCTGTAATGCAGTGGTTTTACACATATTTTTTACTTTCCGTATAATCCAGATGCTTTTCAAAAATGTCCACTTTTAACCAGCGACCTGCCACCCACTGCCTGACTTATTTTCAGAAACTACAAGGTCTTAGCTTTCAAATGAGGCATTGCACTGGCCTAATAGGCTGTAAAACAAAAAGTTGGCAAAAAAGTGACGAAAAAAAGGATAAAATAGCGACGAAACAGGCGATGAACACACCACAAAAACACAACAAAAACGGGACATAATTCAGCGACAGTTTTGGATCAGTTTTGTCGGTCTTAGCCTTCAAATGAGGCGTTGTCACACTCATGGCTTTGGGAACCCCGGCGAATTTGCCCCAATTACATAATGATTAAATAAATATAGCCTAAATTGTAAAGCCGCTACTCCGTTTTCTGCAAATACACGAGCGTGGGGCGGCTCATAAGTTAATTTACGTGAAGCGGCGCCACTTCGCTCCGCTTGTTTAGCTCCATAGCTCATATGGCCGAGTCCCCAACCACGAGACTGCCGGTTCGATCCCGACCTTTTTTTTTATTTTTATTTTTTTTGACTGGGCACCCACCGGGAGGAACATAAATCGGCGCCTATGGTCACACTGGCCTATAGGCTGCAAGCTCTCCAGTCGAGAAGCTTTTAGATTTGGAGAAAAGGTGAAGGTTAAGAGGTTAATAGAATACGGACTCTGAAAAACAAGAAAGAAAAATCTGCCTTGAAACTTGCCATATTTGTAATTTAAACCTCTACAAACATGATATCTTGACTAATTGACTGTGGGCAGAATATAGACCCGAAATCCAATTGCAGCTTTGGAAAAATCATCGGAAACAAACGATCGACGATTACGTAACCATTTGTTTAGTCACAGCACACGGTGGCGTCCTACCGTTCACATTGTATTTGTCGCTGATTGGATCCACCCCTGTGCTCTTTATTCCTTTTTTTTAAATAGTGCTTGAGTAGATTTAGCGCGAGCGACTGTTTATCTCCCGGCGCGCGCTGCATTCTAACGAGCGATCTACTCACAATACTATCAGCCCTTTGTCCGCCGCAATTATAGCGCTGACAGTGACGATTCACCTGGCGCTCGCATTCACTTAGGCCACGCGCACCAGACGCGACAGGAGCGACTTATGCTGTCACAAAGGGCTTAAACAGGCTCTTCGTATGCAACTTTTGATTCTCTCGCTTTGTCTGATCAGTGTTTTTTTTAAAGCACAACGAATGGTTAGAAATTGTCTAAATGTTACTGAGAAAGGACTACAGTTGCAGAAAGCACTTTTTATTTGATTTTATTAAGCTCTTATGAAGCCCTGCCTTTCAGTTTGAGTTCTTACCAAATCTAAAGGTTAGTGTATAGTGTAACACCTCATTTGAAAGCTAAGGCCTACAAAAGATTTTCCCTTACGTTGTCGCCACTTTTTTTATTTTTATAGCTTTTTTGTTGCTTTTCCATCACGTTTTATTGTCTGTTTGTCTGTTGCATTTTTCTTGCTTTTTTTTGTCACAGTTCTGTTGCCTTTTTTTCCAAGAAGCTTTTAGATTTGGGTAAATGTGCTCTGTTAAGGCGAGGGTTAAGAGGTTACTGCACATTGGCCATTATTTTTGATACATTTGTTTTGGACTGTGGGGGGCTAGAGCACGCGCTTTAAGGAAAAAAAAATGGTTGGGAACCACTGCTCCAGAGGTTCTGAGCTTTCAGCTGTTGTCTCATCTGCAACTCTGTGTGACACAAGCCCAGTTGTAGTGGCTTTTTGAACCACGAGGAGCTCCTTACAAACGTTACTTTCAAGCCGTGCTGTCATCGATTCATTTGCTTAATCGGATTATTCACTAGGGCAAGGCGATATAGCCTAAAATCTCTATCACGATATACAAATATATTAAACGATATAATTGACAACGGACATATGACTTCAAAATTCCAGCCTTAAGCCTTCATTTCCTCGCAAATATGATCTACTCAAGCAGTTTACGTCCTTCATTTTATTTTACTTTCTCTGCACCTGCCCCTGTGTCCTACACAGTCAGAGTTTATGCTGCTCTGATGGATCTGAAATGATATAAAAAAAGTATATCGTGATAACGATATGGCCCACCCATATTACTTGTGAAATTCGATTAATCGCGGTAAATATTTCTCTCTAATAATTATATTCATTATTAATACTTGGCCGATATAAAACACTCACATTTAAAGCATTTTCTTACATTTCATTAACCAAATATTCACAGTTTCATAAATCTATGGGGGATTTATGAATGGGGATCTCGCTCACCCAAGGCTTTCAACATGCTCAATAAGTCACATTTTAGATATATAGATAGATTGATAGATTGATGATTTATTGGTCATTCTTATGCAACATAAAAACAAAATTACGTTTCACACGTACCCAACAATTTAGTGCAATGACAATTTATTTAACAAAAGGGAATTAGTCCATAAAAGACAGGGCCTCATTGATCAGTCTAACAGCTGTGGGAAGGACGCTGTTTAACGTTTGAGTTTTTAGATGTAGTTTCTTTGGGTGATAGGGTTAGTATAAGTATAAGGATGAAAGTCAAGTCATTATTCATTGAAGTAGCATGACTAGACAAGCCTTTTTGATGCATTAGTAGCTCTCTGTCGCTTTTGTTACATAAAAACACCTCGTCATGTGAAAAGGTTGGAGACTTCTGGCTTACAAAGCGTAGTTAATACAAGTGCTTTGTCTTCCAGGTCATGTGTGCGCTCAGATACAATATGTGATGCGCTCAATTCATGATTAATGCTCTGACTCTTATTATTAATCATGAGTTAAAGCTTTAACTTTTAAGTTTACTCTATCAAGATATGCTCAAATGCAGCCCTAGTAATAATGGTTAACGCTTGTGTTGCACATTACAATGCTTAGCTCCATAGTCTGTGGTGGTAAATCTACTATTGAAGCCACAGCTGCCCTGGGGTAGGACACTCATGCAAGGTGTGGGAGCTGGGACACAAACCACACTACCATCTGAGCCACTGTCGATTTGAATAATAAGTGCTCATTATTAACCTATCCCGTTAGTGGAGTGGATATCCATGTTCTTCCTTGCAGTGGTTTGTGTTCACAGACATTTATTGGTACTGTAGTATTATATATTATGAGCGATTGTGAACTCGACAGCCCGGTGAAGACTCAGGATATCAGGAATGTGAGAGGAGAGTTAGGAATGACCCCATATTTCTCTCCATTACACTAACCTCTTAACCCCCGCCTGAACCGAGCACATTTTCTCTGGTGCAGCATCGCTCCAAATCTAAAAGCTTCTTGAAAAAAGTGTCCAAATTGAGACAAAAAACGAGATAAAAACAAGGTTGAAAATGCAATATGAGGCCTTTTAGATTTGAGTAAATCTGAACTGGAGAAAACCAAGTTGGGAGTTAAGAATTTAAAAAAATTATATTTCAGCATCAAAGCGAGGCTAAAATGGAACTAAACTGGCCTGTCCAGGTGGGAATTGAACCCGGACTAAGCACTGTACTACCGAGCCACTTGCTTAACTTCCATTCCATTTTTCGCTTTAGGCTGAGCTTGCAACAAAAATGCGTCGATCTCAGTCAGATGGAAGAACTTCAGGAGTTTTGCGATGTATCGTGGATTCGTGCGATATCGCGATACAATATTCTTTTGCCGATATATTCCACAGAATCCTCAAATGACTTTCAAAACCCATTCCTCCACGTCTTTGTGAATGTCCACTTTATTTATATAGCACACATTTAAAAACAGCCACATCTGCACAAAAGCCTTGTCGATGTTTGCTAATATTCAGACACTCTCTTACAACGAGATAACGATGTAGTATCGGCAGTGTGTAATCCATTGCGATCAATAAAATATATCCTCTCTCCGCACGGTCTTATTTCGTACAAAAGGCCGCCGCGATCATTGTAGTTAAGAGCTCTACAAATACTACGTGAAGAGCGTTCTCTAGCGAGTTCATTTCAGTCTCTCGCTCAAGTGTTAAACTTGGATGGGTTTGAAACGTGCCTCCTTATCGCATTTGGAGATGAAACCTTTTGCAAAAGAGCTACATATCGCACCTGCATGGAGCGTGAACATGTTGACGCTCCCCTCAGAGGTATCGGCGTCCTGAGTGGTTCTGAGGTACATTCGGTTTAAAGCTGTGTCCAGTCAGTGAACGAAATGGAAATGGGTGAACGGTTTTTGCTCATAAAAACCTCAAAATCTGCAACAACAACAACAACAAAAACAGCGCCGTCCACGGTTAAATCTTCCCCAAATCACGTGACGTCAGCTGCAGCTCCAAATATCCAACGCGCAGAGAGCAAACCGCGTCCATTTTGCGCTTGATGATTGCATAACGTCGCCAAACGAAGAGTCCCAAAAGAACCACGTGCCGTGTGCCGTTTGTTTTATCTTTTCTTTTTATCGTGAATTCATGAGATCTTATTACAGAAGATTGTTTGAAAACATTCACACCAAATTGCTGCCTTTAGACGTGGCTAGTAATATTATCCTACGTTCAAAAGGTTTTCAGTTAAAGTAGCCCTTAAATAAACATGAATAATGACCATATAATGTGCATATTTATATTCTTTTTGTGAACATTTAGACGTACTGTACTGTAAAGGTAGGCCAGTCACGATAACAACGTCTGAAGTTCGATATATCCGGGGAGAGATAAACGATATTATCGAAGACACTTTTATGCCTCAGAAACTAACTCTATAAAGCTTGAAAATGACGGACAAAGCTTTGTTTGAAAAGGACGTTCTCTTTAAATATCCCACATTAATTATAAAATACAATCAAACACAACTTACTTCGGGTAAAAAAAAATACAAACAAACGTACAGACGATAAATACTGAGCCCAAAGGTGTATATTTTATCGGGTTTATTGAAGTCGATAGAGTGATTATCGTGACAGCCCTATGTGAAGGATTTCGGAAATTCTTGGTATTTTCTTCCTTCATTTCTTTCATCGTGAATAATCGCAGCGTCGAATAATCAGGACTCAAAAATGTCTAATCTCCTGGCGTCCCGTAAACGCATCGCCTGCGATTCCGATTGTCCCTCCCCGGCGGCGGCGTGCTGTCGTTCGAATGCATGTGTGGAGAAGCCAATCAGGATTTAGCCCGAGATAAAGACCTAAAAAAAAAGAAAAGAAAAAAACGTTCCCTGACACTTAAAGTCGAGGAGCGATTGGCGCCGGAGCGTGGGGGGGTTGGGTGCGTTCACAGACTATAACTTTAAGGATGATGGCCGAAGCCCTTGACGAAAAGGTCCAAATGAATAAGAAAGGTCAATGCGGTTTACGCGGCCGGCTCCGGTAGCTGCACCAACCCCCCCACCCCCACCACCTCCTCCTCCACCACCTCCTCCTCTACGACCAAAGCCGCACGTTTGGTTTACCTTCCACTTTCCAGGTGTAAAGGTCACCCATCCCGACCGTTCTGCATATCGCCAAAGCGAACGCCACTGCATGTGCTGATATTGTTGTTTTTATCTCGCCGCCGCAGCAGTAGAGCCTTTCTCTCTCCTCTCCTCCCATACCCCCCAACCCCCCCCCCCCCCCCCCCCCCCCCCCCAGCATCCCACCCCGCCTTCCGCCGCTCGGGCTGGCGCTGAAGGGGTTAACCAGCCTCTGTGGGTCGAGGAGTCTGAGCTGCACAGATTTAATCAATAATTTCTATCAGCCCCTGGCCCAAGGAATCAGTGGGGGGTGGTGTGGGCTCGGGGATGGGGTTGGAGCGCGGGGGAAGGAGGGGTACGGCACCGATCGTGGGGGTGGGGGGTTGGGGGGTGGGGTGGGGGGGGTGTTATTGGCGGCCCGGTGGAAGGTGAGGCGGGGAGTGGGGGGGGTAGGTTGAGACGCCGGGGGGTAGGGAAAGGGCTTTCGATCACGTTTCAGCAACACGAGACAAGGGCATACATCATGATTAGGGGCTGTTCCCACGATCATAAGGAGCCTATTGGGGGGGGGGGAATATTTATGTCCCGGGAAAAAGTAAGCCCCCCCACACTACACGATTTATTGCATGGTAATTGTGAGCCTTTTACACATGATTACAGCATACGGAAGCGTTCACTTAACGGCGGTCACGAGCGAAAAGGGGGGGAGGCGGAATGTGGCGTCCCGATCGGGGGGGGGGGGATAGTTTGATTATAAAGTCGACGACGCCGGTCGATGCCGATTATGATACGGAACATTCTCGTCCACGTCACTTTGTTTGACTCGTGAACCCGGAACACAAAGTCGACGCTGATTTGATGCAAACTTAAGTGTCTTGGTCCTAAATGGAAACTAGAACGTCTCTGGAGCTTTTGGAGGGGGGGGATTCAAAATAGTTTTTGTGGCGGAGACTTAAAAACAGATATCCTTTCGTTACTCTTACGCATCTATGCCACATTATATTGACCACTGTCACGTCAGTACAAGTTAACCCCCACTATCCGACTATGAATCGTTTTTTCTTGGATTTCTCTTTTTAACCCCCGCATGTTGTTCCCAAATGTGAAACCAAAATGTGCTAACCCTAACCCATTTGTTTCATTTTGTTGCATTTTGTGTCCTTCTCTTGTTAGTTTATGGAACTAAAGTGACATTTAAGTTTGTTCAGAGTAGCATTTATTTGATCATCATTTATAATTATCTCCAGCTCTGTAAAGTGGACATGTCATGCATATGGAGCTCAACAACAGACGTAACAACCTTATTTTAAGGGCCTCAGCTTTGACGTTTTATCGTTTTAAAATATGTCTCTGTAAGAATTAAATGCAGGCGAAAGAACTGGACTGGGGCTCCTCCTGCTGGCAGCTATAGGAATAATGTTCTTGAAAAGATGAGCTAAAGATAAGATGAGACTTTGATAATGAGTCAGTAATGTCGGAATATGGAAAATGTGGAGGACAGTTTGTGGGTTTGAACAATGAATCAGGAAGTACAGAACGAGGCGCTGACACCGTAGAAGAGGAAACAGCTACATTTAACAGATTTGTCGGAGAATTAACTCAAAACTGCGTGAATGCTGTGAAATAGTGCTCGAGGTATGATGGGGACCGACGTTTAAGCATGGTTTAAACCTCAAGAAAGTAATTTGGATGATATGTCTTTAAACAGTGTAGGTCCTCGTCCAAATCCATTCTTTGATTACCCACTGCAGAAACAGCACTATCCGTGTCGGGCTGCTCATTAGGAGCATGTTTTCAGTCAACGCAATATCCATATGTCACAAGAAGAATCCACAGCTAATTAAGATTCCAATCACCCACAGCCCACAACAAAACGCAACTGAAATATCTGCCAAAGTTCAGTTTTAGCTAATCGAATGACTCATGTAGATGGACAACATCTGCTGTCAGTAATTATTATCATTTCATTTCAGTGAAGCAGCCATTTTAATTTGAAGAAATGTTGGCCAGAAAAGTTGGATTCTGTCCAGCTGGCAGAAAGTGACCGAGCTAGAGGTGAAGCTCCACAGCAGTTTGACATAACGTGGTCGTCACGGCAACAGTTTAAAATGGCCGGCCTCGATCCATGTCACTTCCTGTCAGTGTCCAATAAGGAAGTAAAACTATAATAAACATCAGACAAATGGTCACGATTTGAGAAAGTCAACAATAGTTTTATCGCAATGTTTAATGGCAGTTATGAAATATTGCCCCCCCCCCCTCCCCTCCCCTCCTCCATATTGCGCAGCTCTCTTACAGAGGTTCAATTAATTTGGCACGCGGGATTGGATTGGCGCGGGGGGGGGGGGGGGGGGGGGGGGGAGACAGAGAAAGAGAAGCGCCAGGAATCCTCCCAACAAGTCATAAATCCACGCTACAAGCTGGGCCAGCTCCAGCTATCATGTCATTCCTTTCATTACTACACGGAGCTGTGAGTGCACCGCTGTCTCTCTATACCTTCTCCTCCCCCCCCCCCCCCCCCCCGCCCCCCTCCGACGCGCAAATATTGATGGGAGGCCCTGAAAAATGTGGCATTCGAAAGATACGGGAGAAGGAGAAGAAGGAAAAAAATGATTTCATTTTCCTGTAGCGTATTGACATGCCTTTGACGTCTTCTGGGCCTGTTCGGATTTTAATGAGACGTGGCTCGATAACGCTCTGAAATGCAAACGAGGCAAACGGACGGCCTTAAAAAGAAAAAAAAGAAGCCCTTCGTGTAATCTGGATTTTGACAAGAGAGCCCCCCCCGCACGCTTCCTCCGCGTAACGACTTTAAAAGTGGAATTTATGCCGGGATTTATATTCCCGCTTTGACAAACGATGCGGGATGTCGGGGGGGGGGGGGGGGAATCAGGAAACGAGCGATTCCGTGTATTGGCGATCGCGGCCCGTCGTCACGCGACGGCGCCTAGTGCGGGGGAAGTATGGCGGTCAGAGACGCTGCGGGTGAATAAGAGAACATGTTTCGATGTAGAGACAGTGATTGTAAAGTTTTGCTGTAGTTAATTACATGACATGAGTATGAGACAAACATTATTCCGTTTTCATATATAAAAAAGGGACTTTGCACAAAAATTGCCAAATTTGCCAAAATGTTCAGCGACAAAATTGCTGTATTATATATACAGTGCCTTGCGACTTATACACCTTGAACCTTTGCACATTTTGTCATGTTTACAACCCTAAACATAAAGATTTTATTTGGAATTTTTTACTGAAAGTTCACACACAGGTAACAGACAACTGTGAAGTGAAGGCAAAATGATACTTGATTCTGTTATTTTTCCAAAAATAGAAAAGTGAAAAGTGGGGCATGCATAAGTATTCATACAGCATTTTCTGAGTGCAGTAAATTGCCTTTATAACATTCCTAATGACTGCAGAAAGTTCACACCTTGCCCTAACCATTAAATAGAGGCCACCTGTGTGTAATCTACTCTCAGTATAATTCCAGCTGTTCTGTGAGGGCCTCAGAGCTATGGTCAGAGTGTATTGGTCACTAAGCAACATCATGAAGGCCAAGGAGCTCACCAGAGAGGTCAGGGATAAAGCTGTGGAGAAGTTTAAAGCAGCGTTAAGTTATACAAAGATTTCCCACGGAGCACTGTTCAATCCATCATTCTGAAATGGAAAGAGTATAGCACCACTGCGAACTTACCAAGACACGGCCGTCCACCTAAACTAACAGACCGAACAAGGAGAGCACTGGTCAGAAATGCAACCAAGTGCCCCAAGATAACTCTGGAGGAGCTGGGACGTCCTGCCGCTGAGCTGGGGGAATCTGTACATGGGACAACTATAAGTCGTACTCTACACAAATCTGGCCTTCATGGACGAGTGGCAAGAAGAAAGCCATTATTGAAAGGAGGCCATAAGAAATCCCGTTTGAAGTTTGCTAGAAGTCATATGGAGGACACAGCTACCATGTGGAAGAAGGTGCTTTGGTCAGATGAGACAAAAAATTAACTTGCAAAATGCAAAACGTTATGTATGGAGCAAACCTAACACTGCTCATCGTCCTGAGTGCACCATCCCCAGTGTCAAATATGGTGGGGGGAGCATCATGCTATGGGGCTGCTTTTCCTCAGCAGGGACTGGGAAGATTTTAAGAATAGTTGGAAAGACATTTTGGAGGAAAACCTGCTGGAGTCAGCAAGAGAATTGAGGCTGGGGCGGAAATTCACCTTCCAGCAGGACAATGACCCTAAACACAAACATCTACAATGGAATGGTTTAAAAACAAACATATTAATGTGTTAGAATGGCCCAGTCAAAGTCCTGACCTAAATCCTATTGAAAATCTGTGGAAAGACCTGAAAACTGCTGTTCACAAACGCTCTCCTTCTAATGTGACAGAGCTTGAGTTGTTTTGTAAAGAGGAATGGGCTAAAATGTCAGTCTCTACATGTGCAAACCTTGTAGAGTCAAACCCCAGAAGACTTGCTGCTGTTATTGCAGAAAAAGGGGGTTCCACAAAGTATTAAGGCATGCTGTATGAATACTTATGCACGCCCCACCTTTCACTTTTCTA
This sequence comes from Proterorhinus semilunaris, assembly GCA_021464625.1. Lineage (NCBI taxonomy): Eukaryota > Metazoa > Chordata > Actinopteri > Gobiiformes > Gobiidae > Proterorhinus > Proterorhinus semilunaris. Next base: position 34,240,032 of record CM038350.1, read on the forward strand.
TTTTTTGAAAAATAACAGAATCATGTATCATTTTGCTTTCACTTCACAGTTGTCTGTTACTTGTGTGTGAACTTTCAGTAAAACATTCAAAATAAAATCGTAATGTTTAGGGTTGTAAACATGACAAAATGTGCAACAGATCAAGGTGTATTAGTACTTTCGAGAGGAACTTTGTATATGAGCTACTAGGGCTGGGATGATACACTTTTGTCACAATCCGACACGTATCATGATACTCAGGGGCCGAGCCGATGCGTATTTCGATACAGTGAGTAATCATGATAAGTGATATGTTTACCTTGAAATGCGTGTCCAAAGTTTATAAACCACTTGACAGAGACGCGCTATTGAAGTGATAAGATTGAAAAGTCCACTACCACAAAATGTAACAAAGTGCTGTTGATGATTAAAATAAAAAAAAAGTCTCCAAACACAAGTATTGAAAGCATTGCGATACTTGATAACGTATCGATACTTGGTGGTGCGGCACAAAGTATTGCGATCTGATCCGATCCGATATTTTGTCCCAGCCCGATTATCTACAATGATTTGTTCTGAGGGGGTTTTGGATATCTAGCTTTTGAATAAGTGAAAAAAGTGAAATAAAAGTGCAGATTTATTTTTTGGAGTTTCAATGCGCAATAAATCAGGCTGGGAATTAGATATTAAAAAAAAATCCTTCAAATATTATTACTGTCAAGTTTGGAGTCTATAGGAGCTACTAACATGGAGATGTCGGTGCAAGAGTATATAGCTCCCGTCTTTAGCCGCGGCTGTCTCCCAGAAAGTAAATAATCCTATTCGGATTACAGCACGGTCGCCTTTCATGCTACACGTGGATACCAAACATGTCAATATCTGTGAATGAATAAGCGCGGGGAAGAAAGGCCGGTGTTGCCGATGTCGTAGTTACTTCCTGGAAATTGCTATTGGACAACACGTCATAAAATAAGCCTCGTAAAGGTGGTCCTTTTTCTTCCGCTCTGTTAAGGGAGAAAACTAGCTTAAAATCTCGACATTGACCACTGCGTGAAAAATCGACGTTTTCCCCTGCCGTGTCTCGCCTTAATGCAGAGGTATCTATTTGACACTTTTGCTATAGATTACTGACATGAATACAGGGGGAAAAAATGTACTGCAAGTTTTCTTTCATTTTATGTTTTCATATCAAGTACGTTTCTCTTTCCATGGCAAGTTTGGACGCCTGGTGGGTCTTGAGGCTGCGCTAAAGAATGTTATGTATGTGATTGTTTCAGCTCAAATACATGATTAAAAAAAAACAACAACGATATTATGGTCAACTCGAAAGCATCAACATGACATGTTCTAAAAGTGCCTAATCATATCCTAAAATACCGCACGAGCTGCAATAAGCACAAAATATAATGTAATCCAATTTGCTTCAGTTAAAAATCAAGGTTATGCAAAGAAAAAAATAGGGGGAAATGCTCATAAATGTACAGACAATAAATACTGAGCCCAAAAGTTGATTGTTCATCTGTCATTTATTGTAATTATCGTGACAGCCCGAGCAGTTTATTTCCAAACCGACTCAAAAATCTGCATGATGAATACACTGCAAAAACTATATATCAAGCATGGGTTTAAATGACTTGAACTGAGAATATTCATCTTGTTTTGAGCGGTTTTGATTAATGTAGACTTTTTTTCTCCCGATCGGACCAAGATTACTTTGCTTGTTTGATGACATTTCAGATAGAGGTCGATCGATAAATCGGCTGACTTATATTTGTTTCACTAAAGCTCATTCAATATGTACATGCTTGTCATTCTGAAGCACAGAACCTGGAGAATTAAATCGCTAAGGTCCGCACTTGTATTTTTGCTGCGACTAATGGCAGCATGCTAATGCTAACGGAAACTACTCAAGGATTGGATCACGTCAAGAAATATCAGCCACTGCTGGAGTGGCCAAGTATTTGTACTTTAGTTTATGAAATACAGTAACTGATCAGACATAATGGTCAGATCACTTTATATGCGTTGTTAATATTAATGCACCCTAAAAGCCTGTCCTGTAGCCCAAAGATATTTAGTGTAGAAAAGTCCAGTGATTGTTTAATGTTCACATTCATCTATTAATAGATATAATTGATAAATGATCTCGTGTCTCTTTGCAAGAAACAATTAAGACTGTATTGATCTCTTACCAGACCAAAGAGGACCATTCACTTTTTCACTCAGAGAAAGCCACTTTAAAGAAAGTCTCTAGGTATTGGCTAATATAGATACTCAAGCCCCTAGTATCGGCATCGGTGCATCTCTAGTATCTTCTAAACAGGAGTGTTTTCAATAAATCAGCCCTATGCCCCTAATTAAGCGCCCCCTGCTGTCACAGTTCAATACTGACACAGTTTACAGTTTAGAAGCTTCATACACTGGATTATAGACCAGACATTTGGAAAAATCGGCCAAAAATATCAGCTGTCCATTATGGCATCAGCCAATAAAAAAACCCCAAAATCGGCATCAGCATCGGCCGTAGAAAAACCTATATCGGTCGACCTCTAATTTCAGACTTAGTTTAGTTTTATTACTTTATTTGAGCAGCAAACAAAGGTCAGGGCCATAGATCGGTGGTTAGTGCCGTGAAGCCTTTGACTAGCAGAGGTTTAAATTGTGCCCAATACCTTTATTTATGGCTAAAACCTTCATGCTAGCTCTATCTCACAATAAAATGTTAGTTGTTAGGTTAGAATTGTGTAGAATTATTACATTTCAAATAAAAAGGACCATCTCTGATGATGTGCACCGATTCAGCAAGAAGGCCGAGGGCCACCAAAAATTGGTCTGAGGGCCGCATTTGGCCCGCGGGCCGCACTTCGGACACCCCTGATCTAGATATACATTTCTCAGAGTGTTCAAGGCCTTTTTACGCAGTTTATCGAAGATCCGATTGCGTTTTTTTTCAGTGCGGGAAGTATATATTGAAAAACACGTCAGCGCGAACCTTGGAAGAGTTGCTAAGGCTAAGAGTGGACATTCTGGTGCTGCTTAGGTGGAAATTTGGTTGCAACGATTTTGCTTAGCGGTGAAGGTTTATACAGTTTGTTTAGAGAGCAAACCGGGCCTATTCCACTTTGACGAGCGCGGGCCGGGACGAAGCTAGCAATTTCCGTCTTATTTGTGATCGCGGCCGTCGTGGACAAGAGCATAGCTGTGAGGTCGCTCTGGCACGGAGCTAATGAGCGATATTTGGCCGCGTTGCGTTCAAGAGCCGGTCATACAGTAAACATCAGCAGCTGCCGGCCGCGGCGGTGTGAGATGTTTCTCAATGGGAAGATGTAAGCCAATCAATTGGACGTGCCGGCGCTGCTCTGAGACCGAGAGAGCGGTTCGGCTTCTAGGGTTGTTGTTTTTTTTTTTTTCCTCTCTCTCTTCGTCCTGTCGGTGGTGGATCTGAAGAATATAGGATTCTGTGGGTTATTGCCGCCCTGATATCTCCATCTAATGAAGTCATTTCTCTGTCAATAACGGAGCGCGGCGGATCTTTATTTTCTTAACGGGAGTGAGGAAAATGGGCCAGATTACTCCCGCGCATTTGCGAGGCAGAATGCGGCGAGTGTATTACCGAAAATAAAGTGTCATTTTCCTGATTTTCGAAGCGCAGTTACTCGGGAATCAAGTTTTCGATCGGCTCGTGCCTTTGTTTTTGCGGGTCGGGGAAAGGTGGGGTTCGAAATTGGAGTTACGAAAGGATTATTGATGAAAAGAGAGGAATAATGGCCCATAATCAAGCGTCGAGTTGAAATAGTGGTCAGAAAGTTTGTAGTTTATTTTACATATGAGGGTTTTCACGTTACGTTTCCCAGTTATTAAGTTAAAAATTTGTAACTCCCAATCAACATGGAAGACCTGATTGTGCAACAACGATTATTTGCTTTATTTGTCATTTTACAAGCGTACAACACAATTGTGTTAGTCCTGAGCCACAGCGACTGAGCCGTGCCTCCCGCAAGGGCCAACCTGACCAGCATGTTTATGGAGGCCGGGGAGGAAAGCTGGCTGGCTCTCTTCAGTCTCCTCTGATCCTCTGAAACTGTTCAGCGCCTCATGGGTTTGTCCCTGTTTCAGAGCGTGGTGTCCTGCACTGTTCAGCTCCTCTTCCTCCTGCGCAGCTCCCTCCGCTCCACGACAGTCTTTCACCATCTTCTGGGAAGAGTTTAGCAGTTAATCTGTTTTAACAGATTTACTGGTGAGATATTGTGCTGAGTGTCTGAGCTATAGTTTTCTCTTTTAATCTTTGTTTTACTGTCAGAGTAAAAAGAAACTCACCCTTTAAGAGGCTTATTTCATGTGTTTTGTCCAATAGTGAGTTGGAGATCTCTAGGAAAACACGTGGTGCTTAATATTCTATTTATTCACAAATACTGACATGTTTGGTATCCCTGTGTAGCACAAAGGGTGACTGGGACGACGCTGTAATCCAAATATGGTATTTTCCTTTCCGTGAGACAGCAGCGGCAAAAAAAACAGCAGCGATGCAGACGTGGCAAAACCTTTGGCCTATTTTAGGCATTTCGAAAGACACTCCAGCCACTTTGTCCCCAGTGTCTGACACTGGTGAATGAATCAGAGCGTGAATGGGTGAGGGCTTCCCTGATGTAAAGCACTTTGAGTGCCTAAAGAAGGTAGAAAAGTGCTAAATGTGACCATTTAATTCCTGCAACAACAACTTTAGTAGCTCCTGCTGACTCCAAACTTTCCAATCTTGGACTTGGACAGTATCCTTTTTTTATTATTTTTTTTAATCTACTTCCTCCCGGATTTAGTGAACTTTTAACCACAGATTTACAGATTGTATTTATTTATTTTACCATTAACTAGCCTATTTAAAATGTAAACAAGATATATCTCAAATCCCCTCTGAAAAAATTGTTGTAATTGATATATCAATAAAAAAAAACATACATTTAACTGGCTCAATTCATTATTTACAGTTCATTGCTGAAAATATAGCACATTTTGGGAATGCGTGCATAAAATGCCAGATTTTTTAATATGAAAACATAATAGAGACAGAGAGATTGCCACACACCCCCCACCCCCATGAAGTATGTCAGGAATCTCCTGCGAAAAATGATATCTACATAAAACCCCCCCTCCCCTCTTCACCACCAGCGTCTCGCCTTCAAATAGTAGATAGATATTGACAGGTGACTCCCAATAACAGAACATGTCCTGTTGGCACCCGCGCGGGCCTGTTCTGTGTGAGCGTGGGGGGGGG